>BSBK01002603.1:0-455000 GCA_027943335.1 Chamaecyparis obtusa | reverse complement strand
ATTTTGTTTACAAAAAATTTGAATTTACCTTCATCATCATCTTCATCAATATCATCTTTTCTTCTTATCAATCTTCTCTTCTTAGGTTGCTCGGAGGTGACTTGGGCACCTCTCTTTTTCTTCAGATATGTTTTAGTGGGAGTTGGCCTTGATATTTTTGAAATTCCTTTCTTCAGGGGTAGAGAAGAAGTTGTTGAGGATCTTGTCCTTGCTCTTATAGGTGCTTCTTCTTGTTTTATCTTTCCTATGGCCTTTACCGATGCAGCTTGAATATCCTTATCTGACTCGGTCTCCTCCTCATGTTCATTGTTGCCAATTAATAGTTGTTCCTCAGTTGCTTCTTCAACTAGATTAACTTATGATTCTTCTTCTTCTTCTTCTTCATCTTATTCTTCTTCTTCTTCTTCTTCTTCTTCTTCTTCTTCTTCTTCTTCTTCTTCTTCTTCTTCTTCTTCTACATCATCTCCAAATTATTTCACCAATATTTCCATCATCTTCTTGGATTTTCTACTAACTTTCACTCTGACTAGATCCATCTTTATTCTTAATTTAGCCTCTTCATAGGTTTCTAACCTAGTGGCTTTTGGATCTTTGGGCTTGCCCAGCAATGCCTTTATTGACTTAGAAGCTTGGTCAATATCTAGTTCATGGCCCATTGGGGGTAACCAAGCAGTCCTTGATCAACTGCCTTGATTAAAGTGGTGTCGGTATCCACTAGGAAAAAAATATTTTCTTTGTGTTTTTCTACCAGATGACCTGGTATCCTGCTCCTTTGATGCATTCTATCCTTGAATTGTTCAAAATAAACATCCATAACACTAACAAAATTCTGACCTAGACTTTGTATAAACTCACTTATTTTCATAATAACTGGTCAGTTGACATCCTAGTCAACATTATCGACTGATGGAAAGAATTTTTGCATGTAGACAAATACACACACTAGTAAAGAACTAAACTTACAAGTGTTTGTCTTAGTTGTCCTAATGATTCTCATGTTATCCTCCAATTATTTCAGTAGAAGCTCGACAAGGTCAAATTGAAAACCCTTCTTAACAATCTTATAGGCAATGTCTATGGCTCCACAAGGTACACTATTTGGCCTTCTTGATTGAAATATATTGTAATTGAAAACATAGGCTCTGAACCTTGTCTCTGGATCAATGATTGTATTAATTTCCATACCTCTTCCATCCCATTCTGCTCTTGTAAGCTTCTTGGTCTCAGCTCTCAGTGCACTCCTTATGGATTTAACTTTATCGGTAATAGGGTAACTGGTGACCACATGTATGATGTCCTTGATTATTTTGACTAGTTCATCTAGCCATAATTTCCCCTCATGCACTCTACCCGGAACAACCCTAATCCACTCTATCTTAAACTCCCTTAGGAAATATAGGGCATTCATCAGTCCCTTCACCTCCAGTTGTTTGTGCTCGTCCTTGAGATTTCCATTCACACTCAGCTCCTGGTAAGTGGATTGAAGCTTGAAATCTCTTATTTCACCAATTTTTTAGTGGATGTATGCAGGAATGTCTTGTACCAACAAAACCATAGGTGGTATACTAGAAAATGTACTGGCTTGATCAATCTGTGATGCAATTTCAAGGTGCAAGTTGTATTTAGGTTCATCACAGGTCAAAAACTTAATGAATGTGACCTTCTTGTCACTCTCAGACTTTGATTTCATGACCTTGGAAGAAGACTCCATAGTTTCTCAAATTTAGGGCTTCACAAATATTTCTGTAAAACAACTCAGTGGATGAGGAACTTAGTTTAGGTCATGAAAAACTCACTCGGGATCTCTTTAAATCTCTGCTAAAAGTTTTGGAAAATCTTCACTCAAATTTTCTCAAGTCACTCTAGTTCTTCTTGTGATTGTTGTGTGATGAAATGACTAAGTTCATCGCTTATTTATACCAAAAAAATCTTTTCCCACTCAAAATTTTGCATTAAATGCCTTACCTACCACGACTTGGTAAACATAGTTGTGCTCAATTTACACTTTAAATGTTTTAGATCAGTTAACACTTAGATATTACTTGGTTGATACCACAACTTGGTTAACCTTTCCAATATTCACTGACTAGCAAACATTTACTCAGTCATCCTTTTACCGACTATACACAATTTAAATTCTAAACATGTAATCCCATAGCGCATCTCATTCATGTTGATTTGGTGTGCATTCACTAGATATAAGGAACTGTTGTAAAAATATAACCAATTGAAATTCAGTTCCATACATACCTTCATTGATTAGGTGGAGGTGGTGATATCACCTAATCCAATGGATGAGGTGTCACCAACTACAACATTTTATCCAATATTGTCATTTGATGCTTTTCTCCACATTTGATTCCTTATCCTCATGATTTATTCTATTGTATTACCATTCGAATTTGTATGTATCTTTGGTGTTCAATCTCTACAATCTTTGCTCAAGTGGCTGACCTTTTGACAGTTCAAACATGCCATTTGAGTACTTTTCCAATTATGAGATCTTCCTCTCCAGTTCTTTCTCATGAAATTTGTTGCTACATGTCCATACCTACCACATGATGTGCAATTAACCCAAGTTTTATAATCCCAAGTATATGCATTACCTATCCTTCTCGGTTGATATGATTTGTTCTATTCTTTTTGTGTCCAGACTTGCTTCATTTTTATCCTGCATTCTTGTGACATGTATCCATGCATGTTCCAAGTGTGACAATGTTTCTCCATATAAGATTTCTTAGATGTCCTATTCAACTTTGATCTGGACTCATGTCTCTGATGTCCATACTTATTACAGTTATAACAATAACCATTAAATTTAGGAATGGATTTAGGAATACCTTTTTCTTTTCTTCTACAAACATTTGATGTGTGGCACAATTTTCCACAATGATAACATGACAGCTTTTTTGGCCTTGGATTAGCATAGGCATTCTTTTGTTCATCTTGTCTTGATGACTTTCCCTACTCGGTATAGCCTAACCAGTTGTGCTATCAAGTCTTTTCTGACTAATAAAAAAATCATCCATTCTTTTAGTATTTTCTTCAGCTTTCTTGATCATCTCATTATGTTTTTGTTGTATCTTTACCTCATTCTTTAATCTTTCATTTTCTTCTCTTAATTCACTGATGTCTTCCAATTTCTTTGTAAGCTAATTGTTTACTCAGTTGACCTCCTGACTTATGAAAACCATCTAAATAGATATTTCAAAGTGATGCTCGGTGAGTCTCAGTATCTCAGATTCCTTCTCTTGCAACTCATTAGTCATTTGCCTCCTATCTTCAATAGCCAAATTTCTTTCTTGTTCTTCTTGTCTTGCATTGTTCATGACATCAATCATTCTGACCATTTGTGTCTCTTGACCAATCTGTAGTGCTTTCACTTGTTCAGTAAGATGTAGATTATTTTTAGATAGATCTGATATGGTTCCTTCAGATGCATCAGATATGCTACCAAATCTAGATCCAGATACCTCAAATGGATCATCTATCCCTTCTTCATGATAATCAGTCTCATTATACTGAAGTGCCATATCCTTCCTCTTGATCAATAACTTCTCCAGTTCTTCTTTGGCTTCCTTGAATTTCTCAATATAGATTTTCATCTGTAATCTTTGATTCTCAATATTCTTATCAAGCTTATACCTTTCCATCTTTTATATCTTTTCTCTTCAGTGATTAAACTTACTTAACAAGAGAACTAGCTTTCATACCAATTACTGGCATTATGGAAAGATAAGTACTAAGAGGGGAGGGGTGAATCATTACCTTCAAAACTTTTCAAAACTAAAAATGTGTAGGTATAGATAGCATTAACTGATTGAATTCATTGTATGAAACATACATTCAAATATAACTCAAAATGTAATTTCATGTAACTTAAACAATAAACCATTCATGAAACTTCATACACATAACAAAAATATTTTGGTATCGTAGAAACCCTTGTAAGAAGGTAAAACTATAGTGGGGATGACACCCACAAAGATTCACTACTACAGTAACAAAGTATGTCGGTTAAGGCTACAAGATTGTGATCACTTCTGTTGATCTTACCCTGTTAGGAGTAACAATAAGATCAGCTAGATCTAACTGGTTAGAGGATTTTAACAACACAATACATGTGTGCACTCGGTTAAGAGATTTAACTAAGAATGGTTAAGTCCACTATGTTATGAGATTTTGAATTTGCTACAATGGTTAAATAGTAATAGTATGATGTATCTGTAATTAGCAACTCAAACTTGCCTGATTCAAATCTATAATATATGATGTGAGTGTCCCAAGGTTTGATGCACTGCTACCAAGAGATCTAGCTTGTCTCTTCTAGGAACCTAGTCTCCTCTAGGTCTTGATTGGCTTAGATGATTAACTAAGTCCAATTCTAACTCTTCTCTAAGATTTCTTAACCTTTGTGCTTCATCTTGAAAGACTAACACCTTTTAGATAGTACAATCCTTCACCTTCACTTAGAAATCTCTAAGTGCTAACTTCTCACAAACTTCAATCTTCATTACAAGGGTGTCCATCTTTATGAAAACATTCATAAATTTTCCAATTTGATCCATTTTAGAAGGATCTTTAAGCTTATCCTTACTGTATTCAAGGATTCACCATTTAGAGACCTTAAATAGGCCTAATTCTTGTAGCCTTTACCAATGTCTTTTTGCCAATTCTAGTAAAAATTTTCCAAAGACCTCAAAAATATAAAACCATATTTGGATACCCATTTTGAAGTTTTAAAAGATTATGTGGGTTTTAGGGTCTGACAATCTTTGTACACAGGCTTCCTACAAACTAGGACAAATAGGGCTATTAGGCCTAATTTCTAGGACTAACTGTAACCTAGTATGAATCTTGCTCAAAACTTGGTCTAATGGATTGGCATAGGCTCAATCCTCATAGTATGTTAAGATATGATGAAAACCTTCTTGAAACTATACCTATGTCATACAGTACCCTTTCTACCCTTCAAGAAATCTTCAAGCTTTCATTCCTAGACCTCTAACCGGGCTCTATCTGCTCACCTAGGGCCTAGTAGTAAAAATATCTCTCCATTCTTTCAAGACTTCTAATCCTAAACATATGTACACTAATGACTCCCCTAATATTTCCATCTATCCTTAGGTGTTTCCCATGGCTAGATTTCATGGGGGAGCCATGAAAGCACCAACTGGTTTGAATAGGGCCCGTGAGAACTCTAAAACAAAAAAAAATTATTCAACATAATATATCTACTCAAAACAACTTGATTCCTAAATGAAAAATTCTTAGAACAAACTAAATAACACTAATCAACCACCATATTGATACTTTCAATCCATTTCAAGGCACTGTCAACACAAAAGCTCATGATATTATCTAAAACAGAGTTGAAGAGCTAAATTCAATATTCACAAACTATTACAATGCATGTCTAACCTCTAGATTCAAGTCTTAGCTAATAGTAGATGCCATCTCCATGATTCTAGGGCCTATTGGATGATCTCCCACATCCTATACTCAAGGGAATCCAAGGATAACCGAGTTGCATGCAACATTTGCAATAATTGTAAATGTTGTCATGACAACTTCTTAACAACATTTGGTTATTTTCTCTATGACTTGATCCTATTTCTTAGGACCTTTATCCTCTCTATATTATAAGGAACCAACTCATTTAATGACCTTATGGCATCTTTACAACATCACTATGTGCTTAGAACACATTTAACACTCTATTCTCACCTTAGACTTCTAACACTAAGAAAAATTAATAACTACTAACAATGGCTATTTGTGTGACCTTAGTCCTAATGACTAACTCACCTAGCCCACAATAGCAATGACCTTATAAGGTCTAAAGACAAAATAACATCCTGACTTGGCTAGAGTCAAGTACAAGCCAAAACAACTCTAACATGGAGGTTAGCCTAGGTGTGCTCCTACACCATCCTCCCCAAAACAAAAAGTTCAATCCACCCTTGGATTGATGATGCTTGGATCAATCCCCATCTTCTTGAACTCTGATTCCTTTATCCATACTACATCAACATCAGTTTTCCCATGCTTCTTTATGAGATGTTCTTTATACTCCTTGGTCCTAGTCTTTTTATAGACCCTTGTGTCCAATATGTTGTAAGCTCTATGACTGCAGCAGTGGGTAATTGTAGATCTTCCACATCTCTAATCATTTCATGAAGACTTTGATCCATGTCTTGCTATGGTCCTTTGTAATGGACTAAGTCTGTAATGTTGAAGATAGGGGACAGACCACTATCTTCCAATAGCTCAAATTTGAATGCATTATCATCCTACTTAGCCAAGATAGGACAGGGACCTATCCTCTTCATCTGCAACTTGTGAGGGACTCCCTTTTGAAGTCTTGATTTGTTAAGATGCACCATAACCAAGTCACCCACATTGAACTAAACTATTCTACTACTTTCATCCACCTTGCCTTTATGTTTCATGGTGTTCTCTATCAAGGTGTTCCTCACTGTATCATGTATCTCCTGCATAGCATATGCAAAGTCATCAGCATATGCACTTCCCTTCACTCCATCCTTCAAATCTCTTAGTTCATAGATACATCTAGGATGTAGTCCATAAACTATTTCAAAGGGACTCTTCCCTATGGATCTGTTTATAGTGTCATTGTAGGCATATTCAGCTTGCCCAATCAACTGATCCCATTGTTGACCATACTCCTTGGTCAAGCACCTTAGTAGATTTCTAAGGCTTCTATTGACAACCTCAGTCTGACCATTAGTTTGGGGATGGTAGGCCGATCCAAAGGAAAAGTTAGTGCCTAACCTTTTCCAAAGATTCTTCCAAAAATGACTCATAAATTTAGTGTCTCTGTCTGACACAATGCTGATAGGTAACCCATGGATTCTTACAATCTCTTTGAAGAAAAGAGAGGCTATTTGGCTAGCATCATTAGTGGTCTTACATGGCACAAAGTGAGCCATCTTGTTGAATCTATCCAGAACCACATAGACACTATCCATACCTTGTCTTGTCTTGGATAACCCAACTACAAAATCCATACTCAAGCATTCCCATGGCCTAGTAGGAATAGGTAGTGGTTGATAAAGGCTTGCATTTGAAGAAGTTCCCTTGGCCTTTTGACATACAACACAACTTTCCAGATACCTCCTAACATCAAGATTCATCCTTGGCCAATAATAGAACCTTTGAACAAGTTCTTGGGTCTTAGTGATCCCAAACTGACCACTCAAAGTACCATTATGCTTTTCTTGAATCAAATTCTCTCTAATAGAGCCTCTAGGAACACATAATTGATTCCCTTTAAACAAGAGATCACTTTGCAAGGTATACTCAGCATACCTACTATGAAAATGATTCTTGTATTCAGCACATACCTTATAAATGTCTGTAAAATCTTCATCATCTGCATATAGATCCTTGAAGTGATCTATTCCCATGCTCTTCAACTGAATTTCTTGGATTGTGAGAGCTCTTCTAGACAATGCATCTGCCACTTTATTGAAGACACCTTTCTTTTGCTTGATATTAAAGGTATAAGCTTGTAGGTACTCAACCCACTTCATGTGCTTGTGACTCAACCTCTCTTGTGAATTCAGGAAACTAAGTGCTTGGTTGTCCGAATACACTATGAATTCCTTGGGAAGTAAGTAGTGCCTCCATTTCCTTAGAGCTTGGACCGATGCATACATTTCAAGGTCATAAGAAGAGTACTTCTTCTTGACTTCACTTAACTTTTCTGAATGAAAAGCCACTGGTCTACCCTCTTGGCTTAGAATAGCTCCAATAGCCACATTGCTAGCATCAAACTCAATGGTGAAATGCTTCTCAAAGCTTGGCAACACTAAAATAGGTTGGATAGCTATCTTTTCCTTCAACAACTCAAAGCTCTTATTAGCATGCTCATTCCCTACAAACTTGGTTTTCATGCCTCCCTTAATAGTATCCAACATGGGAGCACAAATTGCACTAAATTGCCTTATGAATTTCCTATAATATTGTGCAACGCCATGAAAACTCCTTACCTTTGTTGTTGTCCTTGGAGTAGGCCAATTCATGATAGCCTCCACTTTTCTCTTGTCCATTTTCATATTTCCATGTGATAGGACAAATCCAAGGTATGCTACCTCAGTTTTGATGAACTCACACTTCTCCAAGTTTATCATCAACTTCTCATCATGTAGCTTCTTGAAAACAACCCCAAGATGTTATAGGTGCTCACTCCTTGTCTTGCTATAAATCAGTATATCATCTAGATATACTACTACAAACTTGCCTATGTAGTCTTTGAGGAATTCATTCATGAACCTCATGAATTTGGAGGGGGCATTGGATAATCCAAATGGTATGACAAGCCATTCATACAACCCTTCATTGGTCTTGAAGGTTTTTTTCCACTCATCTCCTTCATGTATTCTTATTTGGTGATAGCCACTCTTCAAGTCTATCTTGCTATAGTACTTAGCTTCACCTAGACAATCCATTAAGTCTTCAATCCTAAGGATAGGGAACCTATACCAGATAGTTATCCTACTGATAGCCCTTGAATCAGTACAAAGCCTCCAAGTTCCTCCTTTCTTAGGTGAAATTATAGTGGGTATGGCACATGGACTAATGCTCTTTCCAATTAGGCCTTGGTTTAGGAGTTCTTGTATTTGTCTTTCTATTTCCTCATTTTGTTGAGGAGTTATCTTGTAGGCTGATTTATTAGGAAGGGTGGCTCCTAGGATAAGGTCTATCCTATGACTTATGGCTCTTTTAGGGGGTAAGGCTGATGGTTTTCCATCACTCACTATACCTTGGTAAGTCTACAACATGCTTTGAATTTCCTTTGGTAACTCTATCTTCTTATCCACCTTGCCTTCATCTAACTCCTTTGGTCTTAGCACCAATGCAAAGCCTACACCTTCACTCTCTTCCATGGTTTGTAAGAACTCTTTTTCACCCACCATAAGTACATTTGGACCTGTTGCCTTCACCTTAGCATCCTCCAATAATGACTGTATTTTGAAGGTCACGTCGTCCTTCTTGAAAGAATAAGAATTATTTCCTCCATCATGTATGGCTTGGAGGTCAAATTTCCATGGTCTACCTAGGAGAAAATGGCATGCATCCATAGGTAACACATCACACAAAACTTTGTCTTTGTACCTTCCAATGGAGAACTCCACCCATGCTTGCTCATTCACTAACACATGTTGGCCTTTATTGAGCCAAGTGACCTTGTAAGGATTGGTGTGGGGTATCCTTGTCAACTTTAGCTTGTTGACTACTTCCTTTGACACAATATTGTCAGTAGAGCCTAAGTCAATGATGAACCTACATACTTTCCCCATCATTTTGCACTTTATCCTAAACAAAGACCTCCTTTGGCTTGGCTCTTCCTTCACCGGCTCCTTGATGAAAGTTCTCCTCATCATGAGGTTATCTGCTTCCTCTAAATTCAATGGTACTTCAGCATGCTTCTCTGCTACATTAGACTCATCTTGAACTAGGCTAGTTCTCTTGTCACCTCCTTGTGATGAACTACCTTTCTCTGGGCATCTATAGGCAGGGTGCCCCATTTGATTGCAATGGTAGCACTTCATATTGGCAAAGTAGTTGCCTCTTCCTCCTTGTCCACCATTCCTTCCTCTAGAGCTAGAGTTAGAAATCCTTCCTCTACCAC
This sequence comes from Chamaecyparis obtusa, assembly GCA_027943335.1. Lineage (NCBI taxonomy): Eukaryota > Viridiplantae > Streptophyta > Pinopsida > Cupressales > Cupressaceae > Chamaecyparis > Chamaecyparis obtusa. Next base: position 445,342 of record BSBK01002603.1, on the reverse strand, counting down.
CTCTACTAGTGCTTCCTTCTTGCTACTCACTAAATTTTATGTCTCCTTGAGTCCTTGATTCATAACTTCTCCCACCATAGCCACCTCTTTTCCCTCTACTATCCTTGCCTTTACCTTTACCTTTAGAGGTTTCTTGTTTCCTTTTTCTTTTGTCTTTTATCTTCAAGGCCATTTGATAGCATTGGTGAATGGTTTTGAATTTCACTAGACTCATTTCTTCTTGAATAGACCATTTGAGGCCATTCACATACCTTGCAAGCTCGATGCTTTCATCTTCAACTACCTTTGATCTCAAACATAGCTTTTGAAACTCCTTAGTATATGCTTGGACATCTAAATCTTTTTGTCTAAGATTGTGTCTCCTCCTATGAAGCTGAACTTCATAATCATCAGGAAGGTAGGTCTACTTCACTTTAGTTACCATGCCCTTCCATGTAACTATAGGACCTTTTCCATCCTTTTCTCTCTTAGTTTGCACAAACTTCCACCAAGTAAGAGCTGAACCTCTTAGCCTAGACTTGGCCACCACAACTATTTGTGCCTTAGAGATACCATAAAATTCAAAATGGTTCTCAATGCTATCTATCCAATCCACAATTGAATTTGGATCCATTTGTCCACTAAATAGTGGCAGACCTTCGAAAGATTTTCCACTCAATGCTTTTATTGCCTTTAAGAATGGCTCTTCAAGAAGAACAGGGTCAGGTGTTGGTACTTCCTCCTCCAACTCTAATTCCTTCTCCCTTTCTTTAGCTTCATCCTTTCAGTCAATTTTGTCTTTGACCTTATCAGCTTTGTCTTGGACTTGACCCAAGAGCTGCTCCATTTGAGCTAGTCTTTCCCTTAGCAACTTGTTATCTTCTTCTTGTTCCTCAACCTTCTTAGCTAACTTAGTGTTAGTCACCATGGTTTTTTATTCTACTAATCCAATTGGTGTATTTTCTCCCACTGACTCAGTAGGCTGCAACATCCACCATAAGCCAGACCAATTCAAGCTCTGATACCAATATGATGTTAGTGTCCCAAGGCTTGATGCACTGCTACCAAGAGACCTAGCTTGTCTCTTCTAGGAACCTAGTCTCCTCTAGGTCCTGATTGGCTTACATGATTAACTAAGTCCAATTCTAAGTCTTCTTCAAGATTTCTTAACCTTTTTTCTAAACCTTGAAAGACTAACACCTTTTAGATAGTACAATCCTTCACCTTCACTTAGAAAGCTCTAAGTGCTAACTTCTCACAAACTTCAATCTTCATTGTAGGGGTGTCCACCTTTATGAAAACATTCATAAATTTTCCAATTTGATCCATTTTAGAAGGATCTTTAAGCTTATCCTTATTGGATTCAAGGATTCACCATTTAGAGACCTTAAATAGGCCTAATTCTTGTAGCCTTTACTAGTGTCTTTTTGCCAATTCTAGAAAAACTTTTCCAAAGACCTCAAAAATATAAAACCATATTTGGATACACATTTTTAAGTTTTAAAATATTATGTGGGTTTTAGGGTCTGACAACCTTTGTACACTAGCTTCCTACAAACTAGGACAAATAGGGCTATTAGGCCTAATTTCTAGGACTAACTGTAACCTAGTATGAATCTTGCTCAAAACTTGGTCTAATGGATTGGCATAGGCTCAATCCTCATAGTATGTTAAGATATGATGAAAACCTTCTTGAAACTATACTTGTGTCATACAATACCCTTTCTACCCTACAAGAAATCTTCAAGCTTTCATTCCTAGACCTCTAACCGGGCTCTGTTTGCTTGCCTAGGTCCTAGTAGTAAAAATATCCCTCCATTCTTTCAAGACTCCTAATCCTAAACATCTATACACTAATGACTCCCCTAACATTTCCATCTATCCTTAGGTGTTTCCCATGGCTAGATTTCATGGGGGAACCATGAAAGCACCGACTAGTCTTAACAGGACCAGTGAGAGCTCTAAAAAAAAAACAATTTATTCAACACAATATATCTACTCAAAACAACTTGATTCCTAAATTAAAAAGTCTTAGAACAAACTAAATAACACTAATCAACCACTAGATCAAAACTTTCAATCCATTTCAAGGCACTGTCAACAAAAAAGCTTGGGATATTATCCAAAACAGAGTTGGAGAGCTAAATTCAATATTCACAAACTATTACAATGCATATCTAACCTCAAGATTTGAATCTTAGCTAATAGTAGATGCCATCTCCATGATTCTAGGGCCTGTTGGATGATCTCCCACCTCCTATACTCAAGGGAATCCAAGCATAACTGAGTTGCATGCAACATTTGCAATAATTACAAATGTTTTCATGGCAACTTCTTAACAACATTTGGAAACTTTCTCTATGCCTTGATCCTATTTCTTAGGACCTCTATCCTCTCTAGATTCTGAGGAACCAACTCATTTAATGACCTTATGGCATCTTTACAACATCACTATGTGCTTAGAACACATTTAACACTCTATTCTCACCTTAGACTTCTAACACTAAGAAAAATGAATAACCACTAACAATGGCTATTTGTGTGACCTTAGTCTTGATGACTAACTCACCTAGCCCACAATAGAAATGACCTTCTAAGGTCTAAAAACAAAATAACATCCTGACTTGGCTAGAGTCAAGTACAAGCCAAAACAACTCTAACATGGAGGTTATCCTAGGTGTGCTCTTGCACCAATATACCATAAAGATATCACCTTAAAGTGATGTATGTGTCCTTCTATTATGCTTGGTAGCCTTGTGCCTATTCTAAAAAAATGAATACTATTCTCAAATCCTTCTGTCAAAAACCTTGATTGATCTTCTGATGTCCTAAGTGTGGTTACACCTTGATGATACTTTTCCGTAATGACATCTTTACAAACTTTATATCAAACTAACTTCACTTAATTAGGGTTTTACAATATCTTATAAAACCTAAGATCAATGGTGAAACTAAATAACCTAGATATTACAGTACATAGGAATCATCAACAATTTAATAATTACATCCATATTTAATTCTGTCTCGATCTTGGTAAACTATTTTTTGATCGGTGTGAACCATTTGCATTGTTTTTTGTGACATTTCAAATTGATATGACATTTCCTATTGTACTCGGTGTTCACTGCATTCATCACTTGATAATTAACTGGTACTCGGTTCATATGAATGCTCAGTTATCTAGCTTGGTGAGAGTACTCGATCAAATCCATGTTCGGTTAACTTAGAGATCTACCTTGTGTCCTGCTCAGTGTATAGGCTTTATGTATTTTGACCAACTATCATGTTTGTCTCCTTTATCGACTAAATGATACTAATGACAATCATTAATTCTCAAATAGGATTAACACCTTCAACCTTGTTTCTCTTTCCTATTGTTTTGAAGCTAAAATTGGAGAAATTTGACTGGGGTGGGAGGCCAATAATAGCTTGAGAATTATTTCATACATGCGAAAAGTTCCTGTCTATAATAAACCTTTTCTTCTAGCTTGTATCTTATTTGGGTTTGCTCAAATCAGGCCCTTAAATTGAATGAAATAGGGAGAAAGATGTGGTCATAGACTTTTTTAGGACCGAGGCCATAGATATATGTGTTCATTACCTTGAAATATTCCATGGTTGTTTCCCTCCCATTTCCCCACTAATCAATAGTCTAAAAGCTCAGCATTCATGTCTAGAGTGATCAATTTGATAGCTCATCTCAGAGTGAGAATTTTAGTTCTCTAAATTATGTCTTCCATAATTAACTCTCTCTCTCTCTCTCTCTCTCTCTCACACACACACACACACACACACACATCTAGATTGTTCTACTCAAATAATTTATTAAATTTTTAATGCCATCCTACTTATCTTAGATCATCAAAAATGTAGTTATTGATTTGAGGCATATAAATAAAATGCACTCTATATTTAATTTGATGTGGACAAGAACTAAATGGTATATTAAGGAATCAACTTGGAATTTAGGGCATTTTACTCTATATCTCTAGGTTTTTGTTATTTGATACTATGGAGTTAAAAATTTTGGTTTTCCAAATTATGTTTTCCATAATTAATTATCTCTTTTTCATCTAGATTATTCTACTCAAACCATTTATCAAATTTGTAATGCAAGCCTACTTATCTTATATCATCATAAATGTGGCTACTAATCCCAAGTGTGGAAATGATATATAGTTTATATGTAAAATTGTGTGGACAAGAACTAAATAGAAGATTAAGGAATCAATTTGGAATTTCTAGGGCATTTTACTCTATATCCTTGGGTTTTTATTATTTGATATCATGGAAATAATCTGAATCGTGTTGTAGATTTGTCTTGTTACAATTTTTGATAGTCATATTTAGATTGGTAATACTTAAATAGAACTTATATAACTTATTTATTTCTTATCAAAATTCATTTTTTCTTTTTTTAGATGCATGTAATTGTAAGCACTATGATTGCATGTTCTAGAATCCATTAGATTGGTTTATTATCCGACTTCCAAACCTCTACAAGACAGTTCCAAGATAGTTTCATTGGTTTAACTATAATTTCTTGTTAGTTTGTCCTACATCCCAAACCTTTTTCAGAGTAGTTTTAAGATACTTCATTTAGCTAGGTTACAATTTTGTGTTGGTTATGTCCCTCTATATCTCCATCCTAAGTATCTATCTAGCAATACCTAAGAACTTTGTTTCAAAATTCAAATAACATGCTTTAAGTTTCTTAATTAAGGTCTTATTAATTTTTGAATAGTCATAATTTGGAATCACCTCTATTCGTGTATGTGTGTGGGGAAAATGTAAGATTCACTCCTAAATCCAAATTCCCAAAGGAGAGATCCAATTTGATCAACCAAGAGATTAATACACAATTGAATCAATCTATGAAGAATATGAAAGAGAGAGAAACCCTATACTTCCCTATAGTTGGATTAAGCTTAAAATCTGAAATAATTGAAGTGCAAATACTAACCTTGAATTAGGGAAGACCTAGAAAATGCTGAATTCTAGCTTTTGTATGAACTTTCTAAAGATTCTGTCCCCTATTCTGGACTGGAAATGTTGAGGTGGACAAAACCCATAAATCTTTTCTCCAAATTCACACAGGTCGACTTTGACCTTTTAAAAGGTCAAAGACCACATTATTTATTTGAAGTCTGATTCTGATTCTGTTCGCAGATCCTGAAAGATTGCCGAAAAGGGTATCCAAATTCGCTCTCATATCCAAAATTTTGCACCTATACCTACAAGAAAATGGGGGTTTTTGGTTGTATGGGGGGTTTGCCTTGGTCAAACCCCAATTTAGGAATTAACCTTGAAATTGAATTGAAATATATTGTGCATAAACAAAGTAATTGAAACAAATCACCTCGCTTATGTTGATGTCCTTGTAGAGGATTCAAATCCTCAAATCCACAAGTAAGAATGTTTCAATGAATGTAGGATATCTCCAATCAATGGTATTTTGATCTTCAACACCAATCTTGATTTGATCTTTGCATATGAGAAGGCTTGAATGGATGGAGAAGGATGGATCTTCAAGGGGGCTCCAAGGAGATTGAATCCTTCAATAGCTAACAATGGAACTCCTTGATGGATGAATGCTTGAACACTTGAATGCTTGAACACTTGCTTGAATGCTTGCACTTGAGAGCTCTAGATGCTTGATTGCTTGAGTGTGGATGTGAAAATGAGAGAGGAAGGCCTCCTTTTATAGTGATCTAGGGCGTACTCCTCTAGATGGGCCACCTTGAAGAATTAAATCCCAATTAGGTCCTCACCTTTAGAAAATATACCTTGATTAAATACCATTAAAGGATTTACCATTTTGGAGCCTGAAACAGCCGACCCGGAAGCAGAGAAATAACTTTCCTAAAAAACAAATTAGTGGGAAATGAGATTTTGAAATCCTGGTAGGAAGATGTCAAGGTCGAGGTCGACCCTGACCTAGTCAAGGTTGAGGTTGACTTTGACCTCAAACCCTAACTTTGTCAGGATTTGCAGAAGAGGTTCCAGGAGATGCCAAAAATGCAGGATTTGATATCTGAACAGGACCCAATGTCAGGAACAGATAGAAAATCCTCAGAATAATGTGATGAAGGACTAGGAGGTCTCATTTTTTAATCCTACCTAGAAAATGGAGCCATGGAAGAGGGACAATCAGGAAATTCCTTAAGACCTTAACCCTAATTTCACCTAGAATGAAGAAATCAAGTGCAGAGAAGAAGTGGAAAGTGGGGAGAAAGCCAAATACATGAAAAGACCCAATCAAGGTGCTTAACATGACCCCAAACCACTTAATCGGAGGGCTAAACACTCTTAACATGGAAGTGCTTCCATTTTAAGATGATACATTTTCAGACCCAAATATAAATTGAAGGACTTATATTATTCTACTCAACTAAAACATAAGTTGCATTGGTAGTTTCATCTTAGTCATTAAATATAATGTGAATTATGTGGAACTTTCTCTTTTCAGCTTTTACACTTTATGTTATTGAAACTCTATTTTATTTTACTCTAATCATGCATGGATGTTCAATGTGTGAAAGGGATATTTCAGTTTTCTTTAATCATTTGTTTTAGTATAGGTCACAATGGATAAAAAAGAAATAAATAATCCTTTTGTATCCTCTACTTTGAGTTCTTGATTGTTAAACAGGTAAAAATAATTTATCATGAAAAATATTCAACTTTTCTCCTTGCCAAAATTTCATTATCTTTGTAGAAATAGTCATAACCTCAAATTTTGTGTCTCACGACTATTTGGTAATCTTTATATTGATTCCTCTATTTTTTTTAAGTTTTTATTTAAGTTTTCAATATGTACATAAAAGTGTGACTCTTACTAGGTAGTTGGTAGCTTTGCCTGGATACATTCTTATCAGTGACCTTGTAAGTTTTTATTACATAGCATATTTCTCTCATATTTCAAAGGTTTTCAAAATGCATAGAGGAAGAGTTGTGTGTCAAGAAAGAATATATTGTGAAGAAAGATGGAAATCTATTATTCAAAAAGTTACAAGTAATAGGTCATCTCTTAAATTAGATCACAAATGATGTTTCAAAGTGAAACACCATATGTTTGTTTTGATTATTTATAGGAAGAAGTTATAGGATGGATTTCTGATCACTCCCACTAAAACTAATATTGAATGGTAATATAGTGCTCCTCTACTCAACTCTTATCCCCTCCTCGACAAGCTATTTGTGAGCATGACAGTACAAAGAATTGGCAACTGGGTAGAAATTGAATGTAAAAGATAAAAAGGGCAAGCAAAGTCTATACTTAGATACTCTATTATTGATCATTTCATAACCCTTAAGAACCTGATTGAAATTTTTTGGGACCATGAAGGAAAGGAAGCTTATTGCTATTTTGTGGACTTTGAGAAAGCTTTCAACATGTTGCTTAGAGAAAAACTATGGAACAAAATGGAATAATTAGATATTCTATTTGTATTTAGAGAAGTTGTTCATAGACAATATGAGAAGGTTAGAGCTAAAATTAGAATAAGTGAAGTATGTCTAAGTGTTTTGGTAGCGACATTGGGGTAAAATAGGGTTGCCCCTATCTTTCATGTTACTTGACCTATACATTGATAAGTTTGAAGCATGGTTGATAAATACAAATGGGGGAGGTATCCAATTGGTAGGTTATGTGGTGAATATTCTTGTATATGTGCGTTGATGGCCTTGTCTTAATCTTAAAAATAGCTAATGGGTTGAGAGAACATCGAAAGGCCTTAGAAAACTTTCATTAGGAGGTAATTAATATGCCTTAGAACGTTTGTTTAGATTTAAAAATTAATAGTAGGAGGACAAATATGGATGTAATGTTCCCTTCCCTTTTTGGATTATCCCATATTTTTCCCTATAATAAAAAATTCAATTAAAAAGGGAGCATAATATAGTAATAGATATAACTTTACCCAAAGAATGAACAAGCATGATAGATCCTTGTTTAGATCCTGTAATCATGTGTTAGACAATTATTGAAGATACAATTCATAAAATCAATTATTACTTCTCGGTCAAAGAGCATATATTTTTAATCATCTTACTTATATAACATATACAATTTAGTATTTGAGTTCAATCATATTGGGGCTTGGATAAGGAAACATGATAGAGTTCTCAAAGTGATCCTCCACATTGTTAGCTTGTGGTGACTAATCAGGAAAGTACTATCCAGGAAAGTACTGTACACTTTTCCTCCTGACCTCGCCGGGGTTCGGGGCCGACTACTTATAACTCATTCTAACCCTAAAGCGGGAAAATATTGTATAATATGGCTTAGGGTTAGGGATTTTCATTATGTATGTATGATTTTAGTACTTGCAGCAGAATTGGGCTGTAAGGGATTACGGATTGTAATCAGGTTGTAATCACTGGATAATAATAATATTGGACTCACTGTTGGTGGATGTAGCCCAGGGATTGGGTGAACCATGTTAAATTTGTGTGTCTTGTGTTCTATTCTGTGTGGTTTATTATTTTCTGATATTAGTTATATTTGCACATAATTGTTATTTCTTCCTTGTTAATCCTAACAAGTGGTATCAGAGCGAGGTTATTTCATTCGTTCTTTCATCTATTCTCTGAAGCAGGTCTCACGAGTTAGTGGGAGAGTCTCTCGGTTAAGTAGGAGAAATGGCAGACGAGGGTAGGCTGAAGGTTGATAAGTTTAATGGGCAGAACTTCTAGTTATGGAAGATGAAAATGGAGGATTATCTCTATCAGAAGGATCTATGGCGGCCATTAGAGGGAGTAGCCAAGAAAGAGCAATCAATGTCTCAGGAAGATTGGGATATTTTGGATAGGAAGGCACTGGGGAGTATTCGTCTATGCCTGGCACAATCGGTGGCATTCAATATTACTGAAGCAAAGACAGCTAAAGATCTGATGGAAACCCTAGCGAAGTTGAATGAAAAGCCTTCAGCTTCAAACAAGGTATTTCTTATGAAGCGTTTATTTAATATGAAAATGGTAGAAGGTGGATCAGTTACTGATCATTTGAATGAGTTTAATACAGTTACAAGTCAATTAACCTCAGTTAAAATTACTTTCGATGAAGAGGTTAGGGCTCTCTTGATTTTGTGTTCTTTGCCAAAAAGCTGGAATGGCTTGGTAATGGCTATTAGTAATTCTGTTTCTGGTTCTAATACCCTAAAGTACGATGATGTTATTGGTGTTATATTGAGTGAGGAAATTCGTAGGAAAAGCTCAGGGGCATCCACATCGGGTAGTGTATTGAACACATAAAGCAGAGGCAGAACAAGAGATAGAGGAAACAACTCTGGAAATCATGGGAAATCAAGAGGAAAATCAAAGGGAAAGAGGTCCGAATCTAAAGGGCCAAATGATTGCTGGTACTGTGGAAAACTAGGTCATAAGAAGAAAGATTGTTGGTCTCGGAAGAAAGATCAAGGAGACAAAAATGATGGAAACAAGGAGGCAAATGTGGTAAGTAACAAATCCGAGGAGGATGCTTTGCTCTTGTCCTTAGAAAGTATTGATGATTCATGGGTTTTAGATTCTGGGGCTTCATTTCATGCTACACCCCATAGAAGTTATTTTGTTGATTATGTCCAAGGGGATTTTGGGCTAGTTTATTTGGGAGATAATGAACCCTGTCAGATTGTTGGAAAGGGAAAAATTAAGATTAAGTTGCAGAATGGGAATCATTGGCTACTACAAGAGGTAAGACATGTTCCCAGGCTGAGTAGGAATTTAATTTCAGTAGGGCAACTGGGTGATGAGGGTTGCACAGTTACTTTTAATGATAAAAATTGGAAGGTTTCAAAAGGTTCCTTAGTAGTAGCAAAAGGTGTGAAAGTAGGCACCTTATATCTTTGTACAGGTCATATTGTTCCTTCTACTTTAATTGTTTCAGAAGATAATGAATGTTCAGGAACAGTGGCTGCAGTTGAGCAGGAAGAACATCAAACTGTTGCTGTAGATTCTGACACAGCACTGTGGCACAACAGACTCGGGCACATGAGTGAAAAAGGTATGAAATTACTTCATTCAAAGAAAGTTTTACCTGGTCTGAAATGTGTGAATATGGATTTCTGTGAAAGTTGTGTTTATGGAAAACAAAAGAGAGTTAGTTTTGTGAAGAGTGGGAAGGAAAAGAAAAATGAGAGATTAGAGCTTGTGCATACAGATGTATGGGGACCAGCTCAGGTATCTTCCCTTGGTGGCTATCTATATTATGTTACATTTATAGATGATGCAACAAGAAAAGTATGGATTTATTTCCTTAGATAGAAATCTGATGTATTTCGAACTTTTAAGAAATGGAAATACTTGGTTGAGAATGAAACTGGTAAAAAGTTAAAATGTCTCAAATCTGATAATGGTGGTGAGTATTGTAGCATAGAATTTGAAGAATATTGTTCCTCTAATGGTATTCGTAGGTAGAAAACTATACCAAGGACTCCACAAGAAAATGGAGTGGCTGAACGCATGAACAGGACAATAATGGAGTGTGCAAGGAGTATGAGGTTGCATGCTAGGCTGCCCAAAAATATGTGGGCAGAGGCAGTGAACACTACTGTTTATTTAATCAATAGAGGCCCCTCTACTCCTTTGGACTATGGTATTCCAGAGGAAGCATGGAGTGGTAAGAAGGTGAGTTATTCTTTTCTCAAAACCTTTGGTTGTGAAGCTTTTGCACTTATAGATTGTGAAAATAGAACCAAGCTGGAAGCTAAGTCAAAGAAATGTGTATTTGTTGGGTATGGCATTGATGAATTTGGTTATAGGCTTTGGGATTTTGAAAATCATAAAATTGTAAGAAGCAGGGATGTCATATTCAATGAGAAAGTATTGTACAAAGATCTGTTGCTGCAGCATGAGAAGAAAGAAAATGACTATGTAGTACTAAATGATACTCCACAAGTTCATGTTCCAGTAGTTCCTTATGCTCCGCAACAACAGCAACAACAAATACCACACACCCCAGTGAGTGTTAGATGGTCAACAAGGCTAAGTAGACCTCCAGAAAGATTTTCTCCATCTTTGTATTCTATTCTGTTAACAGATACTGGTGAACCTGAATGTTATAATGAAGCTGTGTAGGTGGATACAAAGCTTCAGTGGGAGTCTGCAATGACAGATGAAATGGACTCTTTGCTGAAAAATCAGACATGGGATTTATGTAAGTTACCTACAGGTAAAAGGGCTTTACAGAATAAATGGGTTTACAGGATCAAAGAAGAGGATGGAGGTACGAAAAGATTTAAAGCCAGATTAGTTGTAAAAGGATTTGCACAGAAACATGGTATTGATTTTGATGAGATATTTTCTCCAGTTGTTAAAATGACTTCTATTCGTACTATTTTAAGTATTGTGGCTACTGAAGATTTGCATTTAGAGCAGCTTGATGTTAAAACAGCCTTTCTTCATGGTGATTTGGATGAAGAAATATATATGGTTTAGCCACAAGGATTTGAGGTCAAGGGTAAGGAGAATTTGGTGTGCAGATTGCAGAAAAGTTTATATGGCTTGAAGCAAGCACCTCGGCAATGGTATATTAAATTTGACACTTTTATGAATGGGCATGGATATAGTCAGTGTCATTCTGACCATTGTGTTTATTTTAAGAGGTTGGATGATGACAGCTACATTATTTTATGTTTATATGTTGATGATATGCTTGTAGCTGGGTCTAACATGGATCACATTAAGGGGTTGAAACAATAGTTAGCAAAATCTTTTGCTATGAAGGATTTGGGGGCAGCGAAACAAATCCTTGGTATGAAAATTTGTAGAGATAGGAAAAATAGGAAATTGTCTCTATCTCAGGCTGATTATATTGAGAAGGTGTTGCAACGTTTCTCTATGGAAAATGCCAAAGCTGTCAGCACACCTTTGCCTGGTCATTTGAAATTGACTAAGGATATGTGTCCCGACACCAGAAGAAGAGACTAAAATGTCTAAGGTACCTTATGCTTCAGCTGTAGGGAGCTTAATGTATGCTATGGTATGTACTAGGCCAGATATTACACACGCAGTGGGATTCGTTAGCCGTTATATGAGTAACCCTGGTATTGAGCATTGGAATGCAGTCAAATGGATTCTTAGATATTTGAGAGGCACATCCAGTAAGTGTTTACACTTTGGGGGTTCTACTACTACTGTACAAGGCTATGTTGACTTAGATTTGGCAGGAGATATAGATAGTAGGCGGAGTACTACAGGTTATATATTTACTGTTGGCGGGACAGCAGTGAGTTGGATTTCTCAACTACAAAAGGTGGTTGCTTTATCCACTACAGAGGCAGAGTATGTTGCTGCTACAGAGGCAGCCAAGGAGATGATATGGCTTCAATTCTTCATGAAAGAATTGGGACATCCACAAAAGGATAATTTTCTACATACAGATAGCCAAAGTGCCATTCATCTTGCAAAGAATTCTGCTTTGCACTCAAAGACAAAACACATACAGTTGCGGTACCATTTCATTCGATCAGTTTTGGATGATGGACAGTTAAGGCTGGAAAAGATTCATACTGATGATAATCCAGCAGATATGTTTACAAAGGTAGTAACAAGGGAGAAGTTGAACTCATGTTCAGCTTCAGTTGGTCTTCTAGACTGAACAAAATAAAGGAACAACTGAGTCCAAGGTGGTTCAATCCAGTGGGAGCCTCATGTGGGTAGCGGTATTGCTACAGGATCAGTCTCCAAGTGGGAGGTTTTTTAGTATAGTGTGGATACTGATCAGTCACCAAGTGGGAGATTGTTAGCTTGTGGTGACTAATCAGGAAAGTACTATCTAGGAAAGTACTGTACACTTTTCCTCCCGACCTCACCGGGGTTCAGGGCCGAGCCGGGCCCCGAGTGGGGGTTTGGGGGCGCAGCCCCCGAGGAAATTTTTTTTGAGGCCGACTACTTTTCGGTTATTTGGGCTGACTACTTATAACTCATTCTAACCCTAAAGTGGGAAAATATTGTATAATATGGCTTAGGGTTAGGGATTTTTATTATGTATGTATGATTTTAGTACTTGCAGCAGAATTGGGCTGTAAGGGATTACGGATTGTAATCAGGTTGTAATCACTGGATAATAATAATATTGGACTTTCTGTTGGTGGATGTAGCCCAGGGATTGGGTGAACCACGTTAAATTTGTGTGTCTTGTGTTCTATTCTGTGTGGTTTATTATTTTCTGATATTAGTTATATTTGCACATAATTGTTATTTCTACCTTGTTAATCCTAACACAAATTAGGCCCAAGACTGGATATACCATTCCTCTTGGCCTCATGTGGCCTTCTTCCATCCATCCTTCATGAGGTGGTATATCTAGTCAAGAATCTTGTACCTACCCTCCCTATCCATTCCACCCTATTATCTCTCTTATGATTGAGAATCCATTGAATCCATCCCAACAATAAACCCATGTAGAGGTTGGAAAGGAAATTGTAATAAGGTTCCCAAAGTGATCCTCTACCCTAGGCCCAAGAGTGGATATACCATTCCTCTTGGCCTCATGTGGCCTTCCACCAGCCATCCTTCATGAGGTGGTGTACCTTAGAGAAGAAGCTTGTATAAATTTATCCCTCCTTGCATTTCCTTCCTCACATTTCCATGATTTATTTCTACCATTTGATGAATAGACTAGAAATCCACATTATTGCTTATATCTAATATATATGATGTTATCTATGAAATATATTATTTATTTTGTTTCCTATATCAATATCTAAGGAATTTTTCATTTAACATTATCTTACTGCATATAACAAGCATACATATTAAACACATATTCACACATACCACAATGAACAAGAATGCTACTACTTGCAATTAATAACTATTTTTTATCTGATCTTGATTGCTAATATAATGTGTTGATCTTCTCTTATGAGCACCGAAGCTTAATAGATTAATTTCCTTGATTGATTGATAACTTATGACCAATATTCTCTTTATGAGCACTAATCATCATTCATTTGTTTCCCCTGATTATTCTATGGCCCTTTCAAAAATAAATTCCCCTCCTTTATACCTTCTATCGTTGGGATCCTTCCTTTGTTTTGAAGGGATGTGTCTGTTCATATAAAGTTTGATGCCCTTAATTTATTTGTATGTTGGTTGTGTTGGAACCTTAAATTTTATAAAATTTGGAGTTCCTGATTCCAAGCCAAGAAGAAAATTTCACTCTCCAAACACATACAATGCCTATGATTGAGAATAATCTCACAGTTCCAACTCCTAGAAAATGGCTCTGACGCATGTGTCAAATGGTCCATCTCCATCCATGATTGGTTAGGATAGCATATATTGATGAAGCAAGATAGGGAACTAAGGAAAATAACATATCAGCAAGACCTAGCTAGGACGATGGAATCAAGCAGGAAAAAGGAATCATCACTAATCGGCATAACAAATATCGATAAGCTCCATCAGAAAAGTAAATACTAGTGGCGTAATGGAAATCTTGTCTCGCCAATATCCAATAAGGTTATCATTGAGACATATCCTGATGAATGTAAAGTGGTTTATTGGTGAGTGGTATGGCGATAAAGGGAATCGGCGTAGCGATAGTGATCAAGATGAGTACTTTTGGGTTTTCCTAATACCCGATGAATAGATTGATATATGAAGGCCATTGTAAAAGAATCATTGGGAGGAGATATATTGATGGACTTATCAGTATAGTGATACTTGTCAGCAATGAAGATTATGAGCTACAATAGATGAGGTTTCCATACCTACAACGACATAAATGTCGTAGGTATAGCAACATAATCATTTTTTTTATCGTTAGAATTCTGATGAAAACTAGAAGACAATTGACAAGGTTGTCATACCCGTGATGAAACAAATGTTGCAATAATAGTAGCATAGTTGTCATCATTCTCATTAGAATTCTGAAGTGGTTTTGTTAGAATTCCTACATGTACTCGGTCATCGAAAGTTCTGACAAAAAAACCATGTTGAGGATTCCCTTTGATGTTTGTTAGAAATCTGACATGGTTTTGTCTGAATTTTGATGAAGCTCTCCATCATAAATCTAACCCAAATGTACCAGTGTCAGTAAGAGAAAAAGAACTACTTTCCACTCTAAGAAAGAAAATTCAAATGGATTACTTGATCTTTCTCATACTGATTTGTGTGTCCCTACTAAAATTAGAATCTCACAAGGAGACATATATTTCATGCTATTGATTGATGATTATAGATGGTATGGGTGACCTTCTTGAAGGAGAAGTAATAAGATTTTGGTAATTTTAAATCCTTCAAGTCAATGGTGGAGAGTGAGACTAGTCTGAAATGGAAGAATCTAAGATCATAAAGAGGTGGAGAGTTTACATGAAATTAGTTTAATGTATTGTGTGAGATGCATGGAATCAAGAGATAATTATCTGCACCTAGGACTCCATAACATAATGGTGTAGAGGATTGGAAGAAAATATCAATTTTAGAGACTACCAAGACCATGATCCTAGAGATGAATGTTTCACAGATGTTTTGGAGAGAAGTTGTGAGCTCTGCAATAGACACTCTTAATTGAGTGCAAATCAAAGATGGAACTGGTAGGACACCTTATGAAATTTTATGTGGTCATGTACCTACTATTAAGTACTTCATAATTTTTGGTAGTAAATATTACACAAGAGAGAAAAATACATATGAAATGTTGATGCAAGAAGTGATGAAGGTATATTCCTTGGATACTCTGCCAAAATTAGGGCATATAGGTGTGATAACAAAAGGCTAAAGAAGCTGATAGAAAGCATAAATGTCAAAGTGGATGAAAGTCTTGAAAATTTGACAAGATTTTGTGAATATGAACATCAAAGGGATTGTGGAGATCAGATACAACATCAAAAATTATAGAAATTAAATCCAAGTATATCAACAAATGAAGAAGATGAAGCCTATACAAGTGGAGAAGAAGAAGAATTCCAAAAATCAGAAACAAGAAAGAAAAATCTAGGGTATGTAAGGTTGAATCACAATGAAGGATAGATCATTGGTGACAAGAACAAAGGATTTAACACAACAAGAAGAGTTACACCATATCATTTATGCTTGATGTTACATAATGAACCCAAGGATGTAATAGAAGCCTGTACAGATATGATCATTGGGTTGAAGAAATGTAGGAAGAGCTCTCACTGATTGTGAAAAATGACACATAGGTTCTTGTTCCAATGCCTAAAGACAAGAATTTTATTGGTACTAAATGGGTATTAAAAAATAAGATAAATGAAGAAGGAGAAGTTGTGAGGAATAAATAAAGGCTAGTGTGCAAAGGTTACTCTCATACGGAAGGGATTTATTATGAAGAAACAATTGCACCAGTAATAATATTGGAAGTAGCTAGACTATTTTTAGCTTATGTAGCCCATAAGAACTTTAGAGTGTATCAAACGGATGTCAAGTCAACATTCCTAAATGGTGAATTTGAAGAAGAAGTATACATAGAGAATCCTGATGGTTTTACTCTAAGAAAAGAACCTGATATGTTATGTTTATTGAAGAAATCATTAAATATGGACTAAAGCAAGCTACTAGAGCCTGGTATTCTAGATTGGACAAGTATTTTGTTAAGCTCAGATTCAAAAAAAGTACTCTAGATAGTAATCAATATTTAAAAAAATTTAATGAGAAATTTTTTATTGTAGAAGTCTTTGTTGATGACATTATGATGTAAGTCAATAGGTGAGCTCCCAAGATTCTTCCAAGAATCTTCCAAACACTCTCAGTGTCTCCCAAAAGTACCTTCAACTAGATACAATGCCAAGACCCAACCTATTCAATTAGGTCTATCAAGGTTCATAGCCTTACTCTTATTTAACACTCACCTTCACTAGAATCACACCATTCAAGTGCTCAAACAAGATACATTTCTTCCCATGTTGTTTCCACACCAAGGGTTTGAGTTCTAAAAGACAGTGACTCTCCATCTCTTGACTCCACACTTGGGACAATCACTTAAAGAATTACCCTTGAACATTTAGGGATATTCCTCTCATAAAAAATACTTGCTAACATCCTTCTAGACTCTTTCCATACACTTTCCTATCCACTAGATCCATTAAACAAAACTCTAAAAATAAATACCCAAAAATATACCTTCTTGTTATCTCCTGGATAGACCCATACACAAAGGTGTATAACTTTTGATGCAGATAAAAAATTCCTCAATCTCTCTAGTGAGGATGGGAGTAATTATTTTCTCACCAACATAATCCAATCTTAGAAAGATCCAACAATGGGTTGGAAAGATATGTCCCCTGCACTGAGAGTCATTATTTTCTGAGACAGACTTTCATTCTTCCTTCAACATCTATGATCTTTCTTCATTCAAACTCATCCCATCCCTACAATCAAATGGTCCATAAAGAGTTGTATAAAACTACCTAGACTCATCCTCTCAAGATACAATAACCACATACAATGAGAGAGACTAGGACTTCATGAAGACATCAAAAAGTTACCAAACTTCCCAAAAAAATACAGTACAGAACATGCAACAAGAAAACATAATGTTTTTTCCTTAAACTCCATGGAACACAATATTAGCATTCTGGAATGTAGGAGATTCAATGACCAATGAAAAAAATGACAGAATAAACTAAAAGAATCACATTTTAACCATTAAGAAGCTTGAAACTATCATCGTTCCACAAGCAGATTATAGAAAATCCTATTTTATTATATCCAACTTTTCTTTTTTTCACACACCACCCTTGCCATTGGGTTACACTGATTGAAAAATAACCTCTCTTTTCTCCCATAACTGAGAGCCTACCATAATTACCCTCCTAACCGAATGGAATCAGTTACAAAATTGTCCAATACTTTAGCCATTTTAAACTTGTTTAAAAATGTTGTCAACTCGACAACTCTATCTCCAATGTCCCCCATCACATTAAGAATGGTCTTTTAATGACCTTTAAAACATATAACCCACTTTGACCATTACAAATGACCCATAAAGGAATTATAGACACCTTTCATCCATGATTATCCCTCTAGGCCATATAAGGTCATTATTACAATTCTTGTAATATTTAAATCTATTATTTTTGCATTTAGGGGTACTAATGACCTATTTACAATGTTTTGAGACCTTTTAGGTCCTTGTATCCTTCATTTTTTCAAGGTCATCCAAGTGACCCATTGGTATCCTTCCAAGTCTTAGGTGCTCTTGCACGACATTATCTTTGGTGGAGATGATAAGTTGAGTAAATAATCTACATTAGAAATGAAGAATGAGTTTGAAATATTTATGATAGGAGAAATGAAATTATTTCTAGGCATGCAAGTTGCTCAATCTAGCAAAGGAATTTTCATGACTCAAGCTAATTATGTGAGGGAATTGCTAAGGAAGTTTAGGTTGGATGAATCAAAACCTCTAGGAAAACCTATGGTGATAGGATGCAAGCTATAAAGAGATGATGACTCTCCTAAGGTTAATTTGTCAAAGTATAGATCAATGGTTGTTGGACTGCTATATTTAACTCATACAAGACCTGACATCATGAATGCAGTGTGTCTTGTTGCAATATTTCAAGCTAATCCTAGACATAATCATGAGTAGTAGTAAAAAGTATATTTAGATATCTAAAAGTGACAATGGATTTTGGAATGTGGTACCATAAGGATACTAATTTCACCATATATGCATATATTGATGCTAACTAGGTAGGTGATGTTGATGACAAGAAGAGCACAAGTGGTGGTGTATTTTTTTTGGGTAGCTTATTGAGCTCATGGATGAGTAAAAAGAACTCAATTTCCTTATCTACTATGGAGGTAGAATGCATTGTTGCTACTGGTAATTGTACTCAAATCATTTGGATGAATAATATGTCATCTGATAATGGCATTTTTTTTATGAACGAGTTGTAATGTATTGTGATGATTCAAGTGCCATAAATATTTCTAAGAATATTGTACAACATGCCAAGAAAAATCACATGTCAATCAAGTATCATTTTCTGAGGGAGAAGGTAAATGAAAAGTATGCGAGGTTAGAGTATGTGCCTATAAAGGAACAAATAGTAGACATGTTTACAAATCCACTGATTAAGAATACATTTGAGCATCTTAGAGGAAAGTTAGGGGTCATTACCCCTCCTAATTAGAACTAAGATGAGGAGGATAGGATCAGTCCAGTATGATTTAAAGAGAAATCTTACAACTAGATTGATCTATGCAAGCTTCTACTCAGGGGGAGTGGTAAGCATGTAAGGTAATTTTATTTGATCTCAAGTTGAGTGTTTGAAAAGAAAACTTCATATAATTGTAGGAATTGGTGAGTTAAGTATTTGATGTTTGATCAGAAGTTGGATGTGTTTAGTGGCTAAGAGATGAGTAAAAGAAGGAAAGAAGAGATTGAAAATGTAGTAGAAGAAGAGAAAAAAAAGGAATAAATAGTGATATGAAAAAAAAGTTGTATAAGAGAAGATGATACACCTTTGTCATTATTGTCAAAGAGGGAGAGAAGAAGATATTAAAAATAATAAAGAAGAGATTAGAGAATAGGTTTAAACAATAAAGATCATATCTAAGAAGAGATTAGAAGAGAGGATCAAATTAGAGTTTGTAGAAGTAGAGATAAAAATAAGAATATTAGAAGAAAAGATGGAGAAGATTAGATCAGAAGAGAGAAGAAAGTCAGAAGATAAGATTAGAAGAGAGAATCGAGTTTATATATACTTGCACATAAGAAAGAGAGTTTGTCAAGAAGAGTGTTGTACATCCAAGCGGGAGAAACTGATGAAGAGAAGAGTAAGTAATCAAATTGTAAATGAGGAAGTTCCAAAAGGGATTAGTGATAGAACAAAGGTGATGAAGTAGAGAATAGTTAGAGAGACTCTAAAATATATTGATGTATTGTGGATACTTTTGGTAGTACTATTAGTTTCAGATTGTATTACTATATTTTATTTCTTTTCTCATCACATGTTGTAATCAATGCCAAAGGGGGACATTGTTCAAAAGTTGGATATGTTTTCATTGATGTTAACATGTCTATTATGATGTTTGTGACGTTTAAATTATTATTTGGATTTCTAGTGTGAAGATCAGATGGTTTTGATATCTGTTGTGAAGTTTAGTTGATAGATATGTAGTTTTGATAGTAATGTAGAATGTAAAGGTTACTAAAGATGAGGGGTCATGCACCTCATGGGATGATGTAGAGTTTTTCTACATGCTTCATGTCATTTTTGAGTTGCTAATGTGATGATTTGATCAAGTTATGGTGTCACAAATGAAGATTGGTTATTTTGTTGATTGTTAGTGTTATAGAGTTACTTTTGTGCACGTGTTGTAGATGAGAACTTTGGTTGCATATATAGGAATGTGTTGAGGATATAAAAATGTGTCTTCCATTCAAAGGTTTGTGATTCTAATGGTCCACAAGGTAGTTACAATAATTTTAGTAGAGGGTGGTAGTGTTCTTGAAAGTTTATCATAAGATGCTAGTAGATCTGATGAATGCAATATATATATATATATATATATATATATTTGTTTTTTTAGCTTAATGATGCCTTAGGATGATTTAGGATTGTGTTCCCGATGAGTTGGTAGTTTACATTGATCAAGGTGGCCAAGTTAAATGAATCTAATTTATGTTTTTGTGATCTTATCTTAGTGTGACATGTCAAAGGAAGATTATAAAATGGTTTATAAGAGATCAAAGTAAAATGTTTTAGGGTTCTGTTCATGATCTTGAGATGATATTGATAGATCAAAGGGATGTTTATAAAGGTGAAAACATCCTGATGGTTTATTTTGGTGCTAAGAGATAGATGGTTAAGGATTAGGTTTTTTCCAACCTAATTGTTGATAAATATGGTGAATTAGAGTTTGATTGATGTGTCGTGAGTATGCGCTAGTTTTTGTGAGATTACAGAAGCAATTGTATGTCAATAAATCATTTTTATATATCTAATGAAGGATGAATTTATTGTCTATAGTGTGCCAGAATGAATTACAGCAATAGATTTGATTGTACTAAAAAGGAACTAACCAAGTCATAGTGAGATGCTACTATCCAATTCATGAATTATCATATTAGTGTCTGAAAAGTGTTTGTATGTCAGTGTGACTTCCTTAGGGTTGGAGCCCAAGGTTAATTGAGTAGTGAACTCTAGGCCGTGTTCATGAATGCAAGTGCATTCTTCATATTGTAATAAGCTATACTTTTAAAAAGTTATTAGTCTTATTGTGGGTAATAGCCCCACCATTTGTTTTCACCCTAGTTTGGGTTTCCTCAATAAATTTTTTTTTATTATATGGTGTTGATGTTTCCAAATTCATGTTTACATGCTTTATATCTTACAAATTAGTAATAATAGTTTATATGATTAAGGGTTCTATGCTTGATTTCACACTAGGAAGGAATAATGCCTCTAATAGGCTTAAGAGGAGACTCAAGCGCTAATTGGAAACAAAATCTATCATTCCTTAAGGTTCATATAATGAATGAAATGACAATTCTTAAGTGATGTAATAGATCTATTAGAAAAGACACTAAAATGTTGTTGAAAATAGATTGTAATAGACATAGAATGAGATGAAATTGACATAAACAAAAATCAAATGATAAAATGGACCTGTGATATAAATTTGAGAATAAAATGGTTGGGACAGGTCAAAATTTTGGTGATGTGTCCTTGAGACAAGTCGAGCTTGTTGATGTTTCCCCAATGTTTTCAACTAAAAATTTCATAGAACTTGCAACTATTCATGTTCTTCCCAGATCTAAATCTGATGTAGATGTTAGTGTGAGTAAAGTCTTTGGTAGAAAATGGATTAAGTTTGAGAGGTTTAGGCATTTGTCCTACTAGCCCCAAGAGCCACCAAAGGCTTCCAAATGATCAAACACCTTCCTAATGGAAAAAATTGTTTTGTTTAATCTATTTGGATTGATATCAAGTGGGTTCAAGTGGTTTAAATGGTTTACACCAACACCCAACACCTCTAACTCTCAATGTCCTTAATTAAGCCTAGAGCCCCCTATTAGCCTTGTAGTGAACAAAATGAACTCTTTACTCCAAAATTCCCCAAAGAACCTTAAAAAAAAGTTACTTTTTTAGACACCCTTTATCATCTTATTCAACATACCAAAACCTTATATGATGTTGTTTTGGACCAACTGATCAAACTCCTAACTATACGCTGTCAACAAGCCTAAAATGTGGTCATTTAACAAAGCAATTGTATGATAAAATTAAACCCTGACCTAAAGACTTTAAAAATTCTTCATAAATGACTTAAAATGAAGGAAAATAAAATCTAATAGACCCTATGGTCTCTGCAAACCCAAAAGCCCTAATTTGGCTCTCTAAAACCCTAGAATCTAGGGCTTCTCCAATGTCACTTCTCCCAACGCTATTCCACCCAATCAGTGATGTATTCACCTTTCAATTGGTGTGTCTAGACACTTAATCCAATGAAATACCCTCCTTATTCAACTATATTGTCTACTGCTATACATATTCAATTTGCATACCTTGTCACGGTGATCGTCACAATACTTCACTTCATATGCGCTTAATCATATTAGAAACTTATCATACATGTTATAAAGTTTCATTCCATGAGAAACATACCATCTACATTCATGGAATGACCCTCTTCATTTAAAAAATTAGACTGTTATTGAAAAAATAGTGAAATTCTTATTTGAATGTCAACACTAATTGTTAAACACTGAATGAAAATGAACCTCAGAGAATTCAAACATGTTTAGAATGTCAAGGAAATACTTCCTAATGTTTAAGAAATATCAAAAGATCAATAAGAAACTTAAACCATGCAAAGAAAACCTTGAAATTTGTAGAATCACTGAACTTTTATTAAAAATCCCTATTACAATCTGTACACCAGGCATTCATGTTTTTGTAAAAATGACTTATTCAAACACCTTCTAACCAACCATACTAACCAATTTGGATCAGTTACATCATTTTTTTTATGACTAAAACATTAAAAAACTAATTTACCTCCTAAATCCATCTATCTGTTACAATTCAAACATTTGAATTTGTAACTTGCAATTTATTCAAATTTCCTAACTTCTAACCCACCTAAATTGATCAAAAATGGATTCATGGATATTTTACTAAACCCCAAGACTATTTTAAACATAGTGGGTTACTATTGACCCAATTCACAAGGTTTTAGTCCTAGGATCCTTAGGACAATTTATCATTACATTCTTTGTATTTATTATAGAAGCCGTTATTGGCTCCAAGATCTTCCAATTGACTCTCTGAGATGTCTTCCAATCTTCTTTCATGTCTTGGGTATTCATGAATTCATTTTCCTTCCTTGACGCCCCTGCACCATACTCCCCACCAATGAAGAAAATCTTGTCCCAAGAGTTAAACAATAGCTTGTTCCAAACACCCTGCCACCATCCTCTATCTTTTTTGGTTTCAACATGAGAGATGAATTCTCCCAAACTGATCTTCTACCTCTTATTACCTGCACTCACCCTATCAAAAGTATTATTATTAAAATTAAAATGTTTAGGCCCTATTTTTGGACCAGACACCAGACCTCTTCCTTTTTGTTCTGCTATTCTTTCCATCATTCTACAATAGTTGTACCTCCTTAACCTTTTTCTTGTTATTTATTAGACACCTTATTGTGCCTACTTGCACATACTTCAAGTCCCAAAGTTCCTCATTATTACAACTATTCTTCCCTGTATACTACTACAAACGTGTGTCCTTCTGCCAACCAGTGTCTTTCCTTCATGTACCCTACATTATCAACTTCAAAGGATCTCCAAAAAAAATTACAACATTTTCTTTCACATCATTCAAAGGTAATGGTTTCAGTTTATACTTCTTATCATCTTTATGGACCAAATAAGTATTTTTAAACCCATTATGTAATGTCCTACTATTTTCCCTTGGTCTCCCTAGTATGATATTGCCACATGTCATAGGAAGGACATCAAAAAGAACCCTAATCCTGATATGCACCAATAGAAAAATTTGCATAAGCCCTCTGACTAACCTCTGCATGTTGTTGTTTGGTAACCCAAGTGGCCTTGTAGGGATTAGGTTGGTCAAATGGTACAATTCATAACTTGAATATCATATAAGAAGAAACAAGATTTCTATGTGATCTAGATTCTACAATCATTTTACATAACTTTCCCTTGCATAAACAATTAGTTCTGAAAATGTTTAACTTTGGTTCTTGCAATTTCTCACCTTGCCTTACCATGAAGAACTCACCATCAAGTTTTGGGTTTGATAAAAGTGTTTTTGGCTCTTCATTCTTTTCATCTTCTTATATGAGATGTACTCTCCTATCTTTGCCTTGATCTGATTCATTCCACTTAGGAAACCTAAATGACGGATGCCCCACTTCATTGCAATGAAAACACTTACCAGTAAAGATACCACTTCCTCTTCCTCCTCCAAATCTTCCACCACTATAGCCTCCTCTTTGATCTAATGTGGATTCATTGCCCTTGTCTTAGTCATTGCTATTTTTAGAATCTAAGTTTGTCCTTCCATCTCTTCCTCTCATGGCTCCATCTCCTCTATTATTGTATCTTTCATTCTTCCTCTTCAACTTCTTCTCTTCTCTAACTACAAGTTGGAAACATTCTCCAAGGGTTCTTGGTACATTTACCCCTATCTCATTTGGTATGTTGTATCTTAGGCCATTGATTTATCTAGTCTCCTTCTCATCCTCATCTTTCACTCCTCCCCTAATTATTAGGGTGTGAAATTTCTCAGTATAGGACACAATATCCATGTCCCTTTGCTTCAAATTTTTCCTCCTCATATTTATTTGGACTGCCAAATCTGATGGTAAAAATTGAGTCCATCATTGTCTTCATCCTCTCCCAATTTGAGATTTTGTTCTATCCCCTTGCTATCCTTTCATTCTGAATGTTGTTCCACTATGTAAGGTTTGTTCCCCTTAACCTTTCTTTATCCAAATTTACCTTTCTTTCCTCTTCTACATCCTCAAGATCAAAATAGTTTTCTAGTGCTTCTACCCATCCAAGCACCTCTTATGTGTCCATCTTTCCTTGGTAGATTGGCAAATTTGCATCGCTCCTACCACCAGTTCCTGATACTACTTTTATCAGCCTCATGAAGCTCCTCTCCTCAGGATCATTTTCTTCTGTATGACCCCTATTCTCTTGTCCTTCATTGTGTTCTTCTTATCCTTCATTATTTTCTTCATGAACCTCTTCTCTCCTAGGTTCTCTCCTCTCCTTTTCTAATTCTTCTATCCTCTCCAAGTATTGAAGTCTTTCTCTTCTCATCTGTATTTCCTCTCTTTCACTTGTTGCTTCTAATTCCTTCTTCTCTCTTTCCTTTTCCTCAGGTATTTTCCTCAATTCCTCTATTTCTCTTGCCATTTGGTTCTTTGGTGCCATGTTTCAAACTTGTGTCCTCTCCCTCTTCAAGGATCTACTTACTAATTTTCTAATACCACCTGATGCAAATTTTAGTGTGAGTAAATTATTTGGTAGAAAATGGATTAAGTTTCAGAGGTTTAGGCACTTGTCCTACTAGCCCCAAGAGCCACCAAATGCTTCCAAAGAATCAAACACCTTCCTAATGGCCAAATTTGACGTGTTTTTTCTATTTGGATTTAATTCAAGTTTGTTCAAGTGGTTTCAAGGTTTACACCAACACCCAACACCTCTAACTCTCAATGTCCTCAATTAGGCCTAGACCCCCTATTAGTCCTGTAGTGAACAAAATGAACGCTTCACTCCAAACTTCCCCAAATAACCTTAAAAACAAGTTACCTTTTTAGACACCCTTTATCCTCTTATTCAACATACCAAAAACTTATATGATGTCATTTTGGGCCAACTGATCAAACTCTTGACTGTACCCTGTCAACAAGCCTAAAATATGGTCATTTAACAAAGAAATTGTATTATAACATTAACCCCTGATCTCAAGACTTTCAATAGTCTTCAAAAATGACTTAAAATGAAGAAATTAAAATCTATTAGACCCTATGGTCTCTACAAACCCAAAAGCCCCAATTTGGCTCTCTAAAACCCTCAAATCTAGGGCTTCTCCAATGTCACTTCTCCCAATGCTATTACACCCAATTAGTAATGGGTTCACCTTTAATTTGGTGTGTATACACACTTCAACCAAGAAAATACCCTCCTTATTCAACTAGATTGTCTATTGTTATACACATGCAAGCGATTTCACTCAATTTGCATACCCTATCTCGGTGATAACCATAATACTTCACTTTATTTGCACTTAATCATATTATAAATGTATCATACATGTTAGAGAAGTTTCATTCCATGAGAAAAATACCATCTACATTCATGGAATGACCCTCTTCATTTAGAAAATCAAACTGTTATTGAAAACATAGTGAATTTCTTATTTGACTGTCAACACTAATTGTTAAACACTAAATGAAAATGAACCTCAGAGAATTCAAAGGTGTTTATAATGTCAAGGAAAGACTTCCTAATGTTTAATAAACATTAATAGATCAATAATAAACTTAAACCATGCAATGAAAACCTTGAAATTTAAAGAATCACTAAACTTTTATTGAAAATCCTTGTTACAGTCTATACACCAAGCATTCAGGTTTTTGTAAAAATGACTTCTTCAACCTTGCACACCTTCTAACCAACCATACTAACCAATATGGATCAGTTACATCATTTTTTATGGCTAAAATATTAAAAAACTAATTTCCCTCCTAAATCCATCTATCCGTTACAATTCAACTATTTGAATTTGTAACTTGCCATTTATTCAAATTTCCTATCTTCTATCCATTCTAACCCACCTAAATTGATCCAACATGGATTCATGGATATTTTATTAAACCCCAAGACCATTTTAAACATAGTGGGTTACTATTGACCCATTTTACACAATTTTAGTCCTAGGATCCTTAGGATAATTTATCATTATGTCCTTTGTATTTATTCCAGAAGCCATTATTGGATCCAAGATCTTCCAATTGGCTCCCTCAGATGTCTTCCAATCTTCTTTCATGTCTTGGGTCTTCATGAATTCATTTTCCTTCCTTGGCGCCCCTGCACCAAAATCTGTGGCTTCATAACCTACATTCCTACATAGAAAAATGGGAGAAATGCTATGGAAATGGGTTTGCCTTGGTCAAAACCATATTTAGTAATCAACCTTATAATATGAAATAAATTGCATAAAGAAAGGTATGTAAAAAGGAAAATTATTGATTTACCTTGCATAATTAACCCTCATGAACGGATGTAGAAAATGCTCAAATCCATGAAGATGCTTAAATGTTCTTGGATTCCAAATATTTGACCTTAGAATGTAATGTAAAATCAAGGATTCCCTCACAAATGCATGGATCTATGATTTCCACTCCTAGATCTTCATGAATGTAGCTATGTTTGATAATCACTTGCAAAGAGGAGAGAGAAGGTATATAAATGCATTGATCTTCTTGCTTGATTTGATAATTCCTCTACTTGGCCATCATGCGAGAGAAACTTGCATCAAATGGAGAATATTTCCTTAGATTTCGATGATCTTGAAGAATTAGAGACTTGGATATCTTGATCTCGGATGTTTTCCTTCAAATCTTGAATCCAATTTCTCTTGCTTGCTTGAAATCTTGATAACTTGATTGCCAAAAAATCTTGCATATGATTGTGTATCTTAGCTTGCACTTGATAATGGATTATGGATATCAAAATGAGGAGTGATAAGGGGTTCTTATACTAACTCCATCATTCCAAGATTCAAATCTAAGATAGACGAACCACAGATAAAAGGCAACTTGCTAGGATCAACCATAATGGGTAGAATCTAAATGAAGGTTCGTATGCAATATTTTTCTCTAGACAACCATTTCACCACTTTTTATGGACATCATTTTTCCTACTCAACCATTTCAAGCATAAGGTTAGAGTTTCTTTTTTGTTCTAGATCTTTTTTCTTCCCTAAGTGTGAGCATTAAGTATCATAGAAAAAGCCCTACTAATCTAGTTATGCATGAGGGATTGATTCTACTTATTGTTGAACATTTGAAACCCTCCCCTCCCCGGCAAAAGGAAAGAACATATAATCCCTTTTTCTTTAGGGGATGATATAAAGACTAGTAAGGATGATTTTGATAGTTCTTTTTCTAAAGCTGGTGGTTGGAGCACTAATGTATCTACTACAAAATATTGGGGATGTGATCTTGTTAAAGGTACATTTCTAAAGTATCTTACATCTTTTGGAGTTTTTTATGAAAGAAATGTGTTAAATTTTGAGTATAAAGAGAAGGCATGAA
Organism: Chamaecyparis obtusa; assembly: GCA_027943335.1. NCBI lineage: Eukaryota > Viridiplantae > Streptophyta > Pinopsida > Cupressales > Cupressaceae > Chamaecyparis > Chamaecyparis obtusa. Next base: position 417,085 of record BSBK01002603.1, on the reverse strand, counting down.
GATTTTGTAGTCATTGCAAGCAATAATTTATATCTTTTGGAAGCTTTACTTTTTTTTAAGGTGATTATTTGAGGGGTGGTAAGGTTATTGAAAATGGACAAATTAACTACTATTGTCAAATATGAAGATAGTGACTTTCATACGTGGAAAATAAAAACACAATTATTTTTAATTGCAAAAGATTTATGGGATATTGTGAGTGGCATTGTGAAAAAATCACAAAATGCAGATGAAGCAACAAAATGGACAACTAAAAATCATAGGAATGTTGTTTTAATTGGTCTTGGTTTATCAAATTCTTATTTACATCACATCGACCTCACAAAGACATCGAAGGAAATATGGGATGGACTTAATTCTTTATTTGGTTCACAACCTTCAAACATGTTAAAATGTCCATATTTAGTAGAAATGGTTTGGGTTGATGATGAAAGAGGGAGATAACATTGTTCAACATATAAGTATATTTCTTTCTCTCCTTAATCAACTTACAAGTGTTAACTCCAAATTTTATGATGATGATATGGATGCCAAGGAAATCTTACTAAGTAGTATGCCTTCAAGATTTGAATATATTATTCTTTCATTGAACAAAATGAATCATAGTTTGGAAATTATAATTTATTCTCTAATTGATGAAGTAAGTAGAGTTGATAAGATTGGTTCAATTTTTTAGGGAAGTTATTTTCTTGCAAAGAAAAAATATAATATTTCAAAAGGGTATGTGCACAAAGATGGGGGACCAAAAAGGGGGTATAAGATGCCACTTTTTTCTTGAAATCAGCAAACTCTGAACTTCAACAAGAAATTGAAGATAGTTAGACTCAAAATTTTAAGATGCGACAAAAACAAAAGTTGTAATACTTTGAATCTAGTTCCTAAACTACTAATGTATTTAAATGAAAATGGTGCAAATTAAGGCCCTCAAAAAGGGGGAGCGCAAAAAATGGTCATATTTTTTGTCCAAAAACATAACATAGCGTCTGGTGTGCTCCCCCTAAAATGTTCACTTTTTTTTTTTAATTTTTTCAATCACTCCAGTGAAAATTTAACTAACACCACATAGTTTATCCCAGATTTTTTTTGGTAATTTTTTGATGAATGTATAAGTTTTGATGAATTTACGAAGTGCACACATCCTGAAAACATGAAATTTCTCTATGCTCCCTCTAGAAATCATTTAAAACTAATCAAAAATCAAATTTTCTTTTTTTTAAAGTGTGTAGAATGGAATCTAGTTTCTAAAAATGTAACTTATTGCAAAATTTGATGAATGAGCCAAAATCTATGCCCAAAATAATGCATGTTGGTTTTTTACAAAAAAATGGACATACACGCAAAAGAAATTAGAGCTGAAAAACTTAACATAATCAGAATTCAAAATAAATTATATGCTTAGATAGCTAACAAAGAGATCTACAATATCACATCATCTGATTTTTATGTTCTTGAGCCACAAGTAAACCTGACGAGGACCACACAAAAAAAGATGTCATTTTTTTGTATGTCTGCTGGAAAACACGTCTCAAGCCTATTTCAATCATCCAAGCCTTTGGGTTGGATCTCCAAGGCAAATCCAAGCCTTAGGATTGGTAAATTCAAATCCTTTACAAAGCGCACATGCCCTATAGGGTGTGCGCACTATGTAAATTTATGAATTTCTATAACACGCTCGCGCTATGAAAGTCATAAAGTTACACAGTGCATGCTGTAAAGGGGTGTGCGCCCTATGTAAGACATAGATTCATATAGTGCGCAATATGCAAGACATAGATTTATATAGTGATGAATTTATATAGTGATGAGAGAGAGAGAGAGAGGATAATTTATTACAAATATAACATTTAAGTATAAGTTTGATTTATTTAATTTCTTATACTTTAAGTTATATTTGTATAAATTATAAAATATAATGCTTCAGGATGTTTGGGATAGGTTCCAACTTCATAGGAGTTAACCCTGCAGATTCTAGATTCAAAAAATTCGAGACTGAGCCAAATTTTAGGATTCAGCAAGCCTTCAACAGGGTTACCTCCAACAATCCATCATGGATTTCTAAGGTCAAACTGAAGTTGGCAAAAAGGATTCCCAAAGGGTTTTAACTCATTTTATCACAAATCACTTGGTTTTAACCCCATCTCTATGACAGGACTTAGCTTAGCTCTCACCCAAAATCTCTCTCTCTCTCTCTCTCTCTCTCTCTTCTCCTCTCTCCTCTCCTCTCTCTCTCTCTCTCCTCTCTCTCTCTCTCTCTCTCTCTCTCCTCACATCACCCTCTCTCTCCCCCTTATCTACTCTCTCTTTCATTACCTCTCTCTCTCTCTCTCTTCTCACATCACCCTCTCTTCCCCCTTATCTACTCTCTCTCTCTCCTCTCTCTCTCTCTCTCTCTCATCTCCTCCTCTCCTCTCTCTCTCTCTCTCTCATCTCTCTCTCTCTCTCTCCTCCTCACATCACCCTCTCTCTCCCCTTATCTACTCTCTTTCATTACCATCTCTCTCTCTCTTTCTCACATCACCCTCTCTCTCCCCCTTATATACTCTCTCTCTTTCATTACCCTCTCTCTCTCTCTCTCTCCCCCTCCTTGATAAGGGAGGGAGAGAGAGAGAGAGAGAGAGAGTAATGAAAGAGAGAGAGTAGATAAGGGAGAGAGAGAGAGGGTGATGTGTGTGTGTGAGAGAGAGAGAGAGAGTAATGAAAGAGAGAGTAGATAAGGGGAGAGAGAGAGGGTGGTGAGAGAGAGAGAGAGAGAGAGAGAGAGAGAGAGAGAGAGAGAGAGAGAGAGAGAGAGAGGATTTGGGTGAGAGCTAAGCTAAGTCTATCGTAGAGATGGGGGTCGAAACCAAGTGATTTGTGATAAAATGAATTAAAACCCTTTGGGAATCCTTTTGATATCTTCAATTTGACCTTAGAAATCCATGATGGATTGTGGGAGGTAACCCTACTGAAGGCTTGCTGAATCCTAAAATTTGGCTGTCCTGAAATTTTTCAAATCTAGAATCTGCATCTTAACTCCTATGAAGCTGGAACCTATCCCAAACATCTTGGAAGTATTATATTTTATAATTTATACAAATATAACTTAAAGTATATGAAATTAAATAAATCAAACTTATACTTAAATGTTATATTTGTATAAATTGGTCTCTCTCTCCTCTCTCTCTCTCCTCTCTCTCTCTCTCTCTCTCTCTCTCTCTCTCTCTCTCTCCCCCCCTCTTATCACCCCCTCTCTATCCCTTATCTCTCTCTCTTTCTAGTTTTTCATAGCACGCACGCGCTATGTAAGAATATGGATTACACTTTGGTGGCTTTGCATAGGGCGCATGGGGGGTGGAAATTTTGGGGTTTTTACAAAGCATCGTGCACCCTATTTGGTGCACGCACTTTGTTTTGGATTGCCCAAGCCTAAGGCTTGGGAAACCCAAGCCATAGGGCATGCGCGCTATAGGGCGCACGCCCTTTAGTGCATACACACTATGCGTGATTTGGGACCAAAAAGAAAAGTGTCATCTTTTTGGTCCCCCATCTTTGTGCATATACCCAACAAGAAGAGAATTCAAATGTGATTATTGTTATAAAATTGGACATGTACAATTGAATTCCATTCAATAAGCCAAAGATATCATCGATGGAAAGTTGAAGAACAATACAAGTTTCACTGTAACTAAAGGTGAAACACAATTTTTTTATTTTTACAACGCATGCCAATGACTCATTAGATAATTAAAACTCACCTCACAATGCAAAAATTAATGAAAGATTTATGATTTAGAGAATAGAAAAGACTATATCTGGAGTTTGGAGGAAGCTGAGGTCAAAGGATATCCATCATCTTGAGCTAGCTTCTCGCTTAGGGATGGTTCACTAAAAGAGAAACACTATTTGTGCCCTTTGAGAAAAGAGGGGAATTGGCATATTTGTGCCCCTAAATAAAAGAGGGAGCAGCTTGGCATCATTTTTTTTCCTGCAAAGAGAAAGGGGATGCAATATTTTTGTGGGTGCACTTTGGTGTATTCATATTTATTTTGTGATTTGTTGAAAAATTGAGGATGCATTTATCACACTCATAAAAGATATCAAATTGCAGAGAAAAGGTTGCCTCACATGTGTACTTGAGGAGGCATAAAACACACTCAAAGGAGATGTATACTTTCATAGGAAAGGTGTCTCATGTGAAACAATAGAGGAGGAATCAGACACACTCAAAGGATATGTGAAATTTTGGAGGAAATGTGTCTCATTGTGCATTGGGAGAGAAAAATTTCATGTGCAAGTGGTTGTAGGTTCTACAATTAGAAGATCCACTGATACAATCAGTTTGGTGTTTCCTAGAGTATCTACAGTCAGGAGATCCACTGTTGAAGTCATTTTGGTGTTTTCTAGGTGATTGAAGAGGAATGGTGAAGGAGCTTCATCAAATTCTTCAGAAGGGTTGGGTTCAAAACCATTGGAATGTTCCACTCTTGTTTGGATTAAAATATAATAATGGGGGGATGTTGGAGTTTTACATTAATTTATTCTTTTATATAGTTTAGATTAATAAATAATAAATTAGGTTGTTAGTTTGGGAAGTTGCATTATCGTAGGAAGTTACACATAGGAAAATAATGGCTCTATATATCTAATGCATACTATGTAAAATCCATTAGATTGAATAATTTGAATAACAATATCTTTATTTTGTGTTTGATTTGCAATCAGTCTAGCAGTTATTTACCATATGTCTTCTTTTATATCATATGTCTACTATATGCCTAGATATTGTGCATTGTTCATGGTTGTGTATTAGTAAATGATCCAATATGTCTTAGTTGTAGTCAACAAGTCTTGTATCAATTTTAATAAGTGGTACATATATTTACATTATAAGCCAATTTGATAATTTCTCTATATTGGTAATCTAGTACAAAATATTTAAAGAGTCATGCAACTCATTGACACCCATATGAAGCAAATACCCATAGTAATGGTGTCTAGAGGAGAAAAAGGCCCAAAATTTTGAGTCACTTCTAAGATGAGAAATACGGCATAGATAATTTGGTAATATTTAATCTCATGTTTTAATTCCTATATGATTCATAATATTAATAATTGATTAAACATAAATGATTAAGTTGGATAGCTAGTAGATAGAATTTTTTGACATCCTAAATTAATGTGTTTTATATTTTCTACTGCTAACTAAATTAAATCACATAAGGACATGTTATATACTTTTTAAGAATGTCAAAGTAGGATATATTGAATCCTTAAAAGGAAAGGATAATCCTCAAGTTCTTAATGAACTATAGAAGAAGATATCAAGAGTTTCCTTGATGATTAGTGATTAAGTTGGATAGCTAGAAGAAAGAGTTTCTTGATATATTCTAAATCAATGTGTTTTATATTGTCTATAGATTTAACTAGACTAAATCACATTGGGACATGTTAGACTTTTCAAGATTGAAAAAGTAAGAGCTACTGAATTCTTAAAAGGAGAAGGATAATGTTTGAATTCTTATTAAACCATAGAAGAAAATATCAAGAGGCGCCTTGATGATTCTAGTGTTTTATGATTATCATTTATACATAATATGGAGCCATTAAGAGTCTTGATGTATTTTCAATTTAACTAATTGAATGGAGCTTTTAAGTACCCTTAAATCAATTACTAAGCTTAGAATTACAAAATCCATACAAGATAATATTTTCCATTTTATGATTAATAGATGATTTAGAAAGGAGCATACTTATAAGGGTTTCCATCCATAGTTCCTTGAGACCTTGGTGAATGTTGGTGGTGCTAATTCTCAATCTAAGAACTCGATATCCCTATGTTGAAATACACTATCTTATTCTTATAAGATAAGACTTAATAACATTCTTAAAAATGATGGACGATTCCTCCCATCATGTGCAATCAGAGGATATGGTGTCGAATTCTTAAGAAAGGGTCCCTGATTTGGATAGACAAGGGAGGCCCCCTTTCCATCGTGATCTCCCTAAAGATTCTCCTCTTTTGAATTTTGATCAGGAAATCCCACCTGGTGTGTTGGCCATCCCAAAAAACATAGCAGTAGATTCCTTTAGAATGAATTAGTGGATTTTTCACAAGTTTAATCAAATGAACATCAAGCTTAGAGCCATCCACAGTTGGCTAGATAAAAAACAACAAAAGGAGGTCCCATGGGATGAGAATGAGGGAATGAATCTCATCAATTCTTTGAAAAAAAGTGATTAAAGATGTGGAAACAATGAAAACCAACTACAGGGGCATAATTGTCACCCTGAAAACCAAATTCAAAACCATCAATTATAATCTCTTCACTCTGGTATCTTTCAACCAAAAGGTTATTAAAGAAACTAAAGAGAAAATTAGGATGATGTTTAGAAAGTATGAGAGAATGTATCCAAGCCGAGTGTAGGTTGTTGATGTGGAAGCAGGGAATAAGAGTATGTAGGGGACTCTGTGATCAAAGCAAGGGGCCATGTACGAGAACACAAGGAAATATCAAGAGAGCCTTAGTCCACTTTGCCCAAGACCTACAGGATCTCAAAAAGATGCCAATGGACACCTCCCAACTTGAGGTTGAAGCCCCTGAGACTTTGAAAAAGTTAATGTAATCTTGCTTTTTGTCATTAGTTTCTATTCTATTTTTTTGTTTCTTGTTTGCTGATGTGTAGCTGCCGGGTGCGTTTAGCTGTGGGCAAGATTTTGTTAAAAAAGGTTTCGAGTTCCTTCAAAATTCATTTGAATTTTAATAAAAACATTTTAAAAAAGAAAATTAATAAGATTATGTTTAAAAGTTTATGGTATATTACAGTAAGTCAGAGGCTATCCTAAGAATTTAAGCAATGATATTGTAAATCAGAGAAATAATTAAAATCCAACAAGAAGTTTTTTATTATGATTTTATCATAACATTGTTTAAAAATCATGTATATCATAATATTATGTATCAAATTATCAAAGACCTAGATATAAGTGTTGGAATCAATTCACAGAGATTTGAACAAAATCATTGTGAAAAAGAAACTTGAGCAAATTCACAGACATAGAAAATTTGAGCAATAAGTGATTTGGAATTAAGATTGACCCACCATCTCCGAATATCATCTAAGCAATAGGTTTGCACAGTCTGTTATGGCGGAATTTGTACAAATCATTTAATGAATATATATGAACTTTAGTCTAGAATGCCTTGAGCTAAGAACCATCGAAATTCTTAAAATTGGTTATAAATTGGAAACTTATAGAATATGTCAGAAAAATGTTCATTTTATGTATATATAGAATAAATTTTAGTCAAGATTGATTATAAATTATGTAGAGTTTAATCTATTTTTCTTTTAATAATTTGTTAGTTTTGGATTGATTGTGTGAGAGTTTTTGTAACAATCTTGTGGATTACATTCTATGATTTTTACACAGAATATAAATAGAGATATAAAAACTCTCACACAATGGAAATAAAAAATAACAGATTATCAACATAATAGATTGTGGAAATCTAATAGTATTAATAATCTTTTTTTTTTTAAATAATTATTTTTCTAAATAGAATTTATGTATGATCACCAGATATATATATATATATATATTTACTCATTGCGTCACTTAAAAAAAAATTAAGATTCAAATCTAAATCTTGCATTTTATTACGTACATATCATCTAACTTTATTACATGTAAAACAATATTAATTAATACAATAAATTATATTTATCTAAAAGAAAATTTAATATTTTAATATTTTTAATCTTCCATTCATTTAATTAAATTTTCACAATCCATGGAAAATTTAATATTTTAATATTTTTAATCTACCATTCATTTAATTAAATTTTCATAATCCATGGAACTCACTTTTACTGTTTCTACCATTCTCCATTTTTGACCTGTGTAAGAAAATGATTTTTGACCTTCACTTTCTAATTCTCTGCTGGAGCTTTTCTGTACACAGATAACTTTACTTCTTCAAGTTTGTTTTTTACTGTGGGTTTTATGAAAGACATTTTGTACCTCCGACATAATGGTAGACCCAAAAGGAAAAACAGGTTGAATATAGTGTAGCCTTTATGATTACTTCCATTCAAATAAAATAATGGCTTGTTGAAGATAAAATCGACAAAATACTATATAAAAATAGTGGCAATTTACATATCTGACTTACTTTACCAGAAAAGAAGCAAGTTGACATAGATTATTGGTTGCAGCTAAAGAACAACTGCAAGTTGACATAGACTCTTGTTAGTTTTAAATTAAATCTTGTTTTAATTTAGAAATTACAAGAATCTAATTTAGTTTGTATAGAAATTTTATACTTTTAAGAAATTTCACTGTTTGTTTAGTTCAGAATGACAACATTATTAGTTACAATTAAGTACAAAAAGTTTTTAGATTTTGTATTTTTTTTTGTGTCCGTGTTTCTGATTGTATTTCATGATTTGAAACTCTTCTCTAGTTCAGTGTCTTAATGATGGATCATGAAATACGTTCTTAAATTTTGACACAGATAATATACTTTCAATATTTATTAACATGAATTATGGAAACTTAATTGTTTTAAGTATTTCAAAGATTTGAATTTGATGGAAAATCTTGTAAGCTGACCATAATGTCTAAGCTCAGACCCATCATTGTGTCAAGAGATATAATAACAAAATGGTGAAACAGATAAATATTAACAGTAAAATGATGCAGGAAAGAATGTGTAGTGATTTTATTGTCTATAAAATGGACACTATAATTTTTGTAATGTTTCAAGCAGAGAAACCCTTCATTCCATTAAGTAATGTTATAATTTGTTCTTTCTTAAACGATACTAAAATTGATAGATTAAAAACATTCCACATAAAGAATTTGGTTCTTTTGTACACCTTCCTGAATTAAATCTATTAGATTTCCACAATTCATATAAATGATATATATCAGTTTTTGAATTTGATTGTGTAGAAATTTTTGTCATCAATGTTTAGGATCACACTATGTCATCCATCATAAGAATGTAAGAGATCACGATGATGATGCATCACGTAGTATGATCCAAAACATTGATGACACTTTCCTAAAATCATAATTTTGTATCCTACCATTAGATTGACAAACCATTTACACTGTTGAAAACCTTTCAAAAGGTGATAATTCAAACCAAGAAACATAGATCTCAGCTGGTGAAATCAAATAGACAATACATTCTATACAATAATAAATTTACAGGGTTTACCAAAATTAGAAAACAAGGAATCAGATTCTAAAATAGATTTGGTTGGCTCTAATGCTTTGCTAGGAATGATGCAATTGGAACACAAAACAGTTTTGGATTGTGGATCCGGGAAAAAGAGAGGGAAAGGAAGAAAATCAGCTGCTGTTCTAAGAGAAGAAAGGGGTGAGGATCAAGATCAAGCTAAGATCACAGCATATTTAAATGTAGGGAAGGGGAAGTTCCTTCCCAATTCTCAATGAGACTTCTTTCTTGGAATGTTAGGGGACTGAATGCCCCTAACAAACAGCGTTTAGCAAAACGCTGCATCTGGACAGCTAAGGTCGATGTCATTTTCCTTTAAGAAACCAAAATGAGTAAAACACGAATAGAAGTCTTCACTAAATCCTTGGGAGATTGGAAAGCCACAGTTGTTGAGGCAGCAGGGGCTTCAGGGGGTTTAGCAATTATTTGGAATCCTAGAATTGTATTATATTCACATATCAAAGATTTCCAAAGCTAGATGGGGGGCAAAATCATTAGTACACAAACAAACCTATCCATATATCTTATTAATGTGTATGGGCCTATAACAATAAGGAGAAAATTGGAGATATGGGAGGATATCAGTAATTGGCTTTCACTATTTCCAGATTCCAATTTCATTATGGGAGGCGACTTCAATGCCATCATCCATGCCTTAGAAAAAAAGGGGGGTTCACAAAGATGCTCTCAATCTCAATCTGATTTTCAAGAATGGCTTCAAAAAGAAGATATGCTGGAAATTGAATTGGACAATGGGGCTTTCACTTGGTCCAATAGAAGATTGGGATTAGATAATATTTCAAAAAAATTGGACAAGTTCCTTTTTAAGGGAGACATCACATCCTTTCCCTTTGGATTAAAAGCATCCATCTGCCCCTACTCAGGATCGGATCACTTTCCCATTTGTCTAGATTTGTTGGAAGAAGATAAACCTCTCAAATGCTCTTTTAAATTTGAAAACATGTGGCTGAAAGAAGAAAAATTTCTACAATGGATTGAAAATTGGTGGTCGGAAGCAAAGGTGGAAGGCTCCAAAATGTATTGTTTTGTTACAAAACTAAAATTCATCAAACAAAATTTGCTCACCTGGAACAAAACTCATTTTAAGAATATTTTCTCTTCCAAGGAGGAAATTGAGTCTAAATTGGAAGAACTAAATAATGAGATCATGATGCAAGGAATGAATCAGGATTTACACTTTAAAGAGAAGGAATTGTTGAAGGAATTAGAGGATGTGCTTAGCAAGGAAGAAATCTTCTGGAAACAAAAATCAAGAGAAACATGGTTGGCAGTTGGAGATAAAAACACCAAGTTCTTCCATACTAGCACTAAATGTAGAAGGAATAATAATAGGATAATCCAAATCACCAAACAAGATGGATCAATTATCTCCAATCAGAAAGAGCTCTAGCAAGAAATAGTATCCTACTTCTCTAAAGTGTTGAACTCATCAGATTCTTCTTCTTTTACCTGTCAACAAGAAATTCTCTGCAAGATACCTAAGTTGCTCTTAGACTTGGACAACCGAATGCTTTTGAGACCGTTCACAACAAAGGAAATTCATCAGACATTATCTTCAATGGCTCCAGATAAAGCTCTGGGACCGGATGGGTTTCCTCCTTCTTTCTTCTTCCACTGCTGGCCACTGATTGGTTTGGAACTCACTCAAGCCCTTGAATCTACAAGAGCATCAGGTAGATTTCTAACTGAAATCAACAACACTTTTATTGCCCTCATTCCAAAATCAGATAATGCTAACTCGTTGGATGAATTTAGGCCTATTGCTTTATGTAATACTATCTATAAGATTCTTTCAAAGACTCTTGCAAATAGGCTAAAGGTGATCTTAGATAAAATCATTGGGGAAGAACAAACTGGTTTTGTTCCGGGTAGATCTATTTTTGATGGTATCATTATTGCACAAGAGGCAATTCATTCTATCCAAATTTCAAAAAAACCAAGCATGATAATTAAACTAGACATCAAAAAGGCTTATGACAAAGTGAATTGGAGGTTTCTTTCGAAATGTATGCAATGCTTTGGCTTTTCCAAAGCTTGGATAAATCTGATTTTCTATTGTATATCAACCCCAAAATATTCTATTCTTATTAATGGATCACCCCATGGTTTCTTTGGTGGCACAAATGGAATTACACAAGGTGATCCCCTTTCTTCCTTCTTATATATTATTATGGCAGAAGCTTTAGGGAGAAGCATCATTAATCTTCAATCTCAGGGAAGTATTAGAGGTATCTCAGTCACATCTTTGGTGCCTCCTATCACACATCAGCAATTTGCTAATGATAACCTTTTATTTGGCCTTGGATCAGTTAGAGAAGCATCCACTTTCAGAAATATCTTAGACAAATATGCTCTAGCCTCAGGACAATCAGTGAACAAAGACAAATCGGTCATTTTTTTCTTTCACACAAAACAGAGAGTTCAATTAAAGATTGAATCCATCCTGGCCTTCAAAGTAGGATCTCTTCCATGCAATTACCTAGGAATTCCCATTGACAAAAGTCTCAAGACCACAAGGGTTTGGAAATCATTGAATGAAAGATTGGACCGAAAATTAGCAAGTTGGAAAGAAAAATGGCTTTCATGGGTAGGGAGGATTATATTGATTAAAGCCACTCTCTCAGCCATTCCTATCTATCTTCTATCATGTCTATCTTTGTCTTCTTCTAATTACATGGATATAATTAAGAAATTGAGGAATTTCTTCTGGCATGGCACTGATCAAAACAAGAAATTCAAATTGATCTCTTGGGAAAATATTTGCAAACCTATTTCTTCAGGGGGTACAAGGATCAAAAATTAGTTATGGAAAAATTCAACTTTAGGAGCAAAATTATATTGGAAGCTAATTAAGAACAAAGACTGCAAATGGGTGAGAATTCTAAAGAGCAAATACCTGGGTTCAGGAGGAATACAAGAAGTATTCAAAATTAAAAATGTTCCAAGAGGATCTAGAATTTGGAATTTTATTATCAAATCTAGACATATTGTTGATTCCTACCTTTCTTGGAACACCAAAAGTGGTAATCGGGCCAAATTTTGGGAAGATTCTTGGGGAGGTTTCAAAGTCTTCATTCAATTCCTGGGCTTCAACGAATTATGCACATCAGCCAGGGTAAGTGGGGAACAATGTTGAGAGACTATATCTCTCCTTCTACATCTTCCAAAGAGGATGGATCATGGAGTTGGAAGGACTTCATGAATATTGGGGCCAATCATCAAGAATTACAGTTGATAAAATCTACTCTTCAAAAAAGATCTTTTCTATTAAAAAGTGGCAATGATGAGATCATTTGGTTTGGATCCAAGGATGGTAATTACAAGGTGAAGGAAGGGTATAAATTATTAACTCAACATTCTCAGAAATCTTCTTAATCCCCACTCACCTATGTTGGAACAAATTGTGTTTGCCTAAAGCAGGCACATTCCTTTGGGCAGCCTTTCAGGACCGTATTCTAACAGTTGAGAAATTCACAAAAATGGGATTTTATGGACCATCTAAACGCACACTATGCTATCAACAGGAAGAAAATCTCAATCATTTATTATTCTCATGCCAATTTTCAGTGGAATGTTGGGATTGGTTACACTCAAAATTAAATTAGACAACTATTTCTCCTCAAGATTTGCAATCACACCTTATTGCTTGGCCAACTATCTCCAAAGAAAGCTTATGTGAGAACCTCTGGATCATATCCCCATCAACACTTTTATGGTAATTGTGGAAGGAAAGGAATAGAAGATTATTTCAAGAGAAAGCATTGAACACGAATCAGTTATTAAATAGAATTGAGGCTGCTATAGTGGAGATCATGAATTCCAGGAATCAGACATTCTCAACCATTCATAAATTTTATTCTGGCTGGGATGATAGGATGTTAAAAAATTGGCATGGTTTGAAAACACCTTCCATTATTGGTAGAGGCTATAAGGGGAGTTCTCTTCATAGATTAACATGTGTTTGGAAATCTCCTTCTCCAGGATGGGTTAAATTAAACTTCGATGGGGCTTCAAGAGGAAATCTAGGCCCTTCTAGAGCAGGTTGCATCATACATTCAACTGAGGGTCAAATTATAGCCCAACTAGCACAGCCATTAGACCCAGATACTAATAATGTTGCAAAAATAAAATCTCTTTATCATGGCTTAGTTCTAGCCAGATAACTTAATATGAATAGAATTTAAATAGAAGGAGACTCAATGATTATTATAAATGCAATAAGATCAGGGTCTATTTCAAATTGGAAACTTCAATCCTATTTGGAAAATATATTAAGCCTCATTTCAAATCTTGAATCGTCAACGGCTAATCATATCTACCGAGAAGGTAAGAGTAAAGTAGATGAGTTGGCAAATAAGGCAGCAGATGGTATACATGTCAGATGGATCTCCAACGGTTGGCTCACAAGTCAAATCAGATAAGGGTATTGTGCAGAGTATAGCTTCAAAATCAATCACATCGCACATATGAGTTTGTCAACTTGAACAAGTTAAATGTTCAAAAACCAATCCTCATTCTCAGAAACATCCCGTCACCTTCTCGAGTTAAATAAGTCAGGAAGGGATTGGTTCTCAAGGCTATATGTGAAGGCGGTTTCTTCATCATCTCGTTTCCTTCCAAATCTAGCAAGTGAAAAAGTATTGCAGGGTATTTTTATCCATCTTTTCAGTCACTTTCAAATTTGGAAGGTGAAGCTTTTGCTGGATTCAAAAAAGGTTGATCAATCAAAAGGACAAGTACATAAAGGTTGATCGATAAAAAGGACAAGTACATATCCTTTAGCCGATCTCCCTGGAGAAGATCTCTCCCTATTTTGACATTGAATGCTGTAGCTGGGCAGTTGCGGTAGAAATATGGTATGGTCGCATGATCGCAAGAGTGGATAAACTACCTTGCGATCATGCGACAAGGTGGAAGGGAAGGCCCGGGGTAGTTGTGGTAAGTAAAAAGAATGGTAAACTCAGCTATCAATTGGGACAGTGATCAGAGAGCAAGTACTTTTGATAGCTGTCATCCCCACTTTGGCTTCGATGGTGGTATGGTCATTGATGGAAACCATTGTAGAGTTTTTTGCCCTTTTTCAAAAACATGCAACCTCCGGGAAACTTCTAGAAATGCCCAGAAAAAATCTGATTTGATGTAACGCCAGAGAGAAAGGAATAAAATTAAATAAAACTTCATTAGATGTTGTAGCTGGGTAGTTGTGGTAGAAATGTGGTCTGGTTGCATGATTGCAAGAGTGGAAAACTGCCTTGCGATCATGCGACAAGGCAGAAGGGAAGGCTTGAGGTAGTTTGGTAAGTGAAAAGTATGGTACACTTGGCTATTGATTGGGATAGTGATCAGAGGGACTGATGACATGTCAGACCACCTTGGTGTCCTCTCATTGGTCATGTCAGTGCATGGTGGAGGGGTGTCAGTACCGACTGTGCAAGGTTTTGGGGTGGTCCCGGTGTCAAAAAGGAAGCGAAGGTGCATGATTTTATTGGTTGTCGTATGATCGCATGTCAGAAATTTATGACATGCGATCATGCAACCGGTTGACATCTGTCACATGGGGCCCGTTGGTGGATAGATGCAGTCGTCCTGCTATTAGGGAAGGTGGTGTTGTGGCGGTCTCCGATTGGTCTGAGAAATAGGGTGGCAGGCGGGCGTCAGAAAGGAAGCAAAGGTGCATGATTTTATTGGTTGTTGCATGATCACATGTCAGAAATTTTTGACATGCGATCATGCAATCGATTGACATCTATCGCATGGGGCCTGTTGGTGGATAGATGTAGTGGTCCTGCTGTCAGGGAAGGTGGTGTTGTGGCGATCTCTGGTTGGTCTGAGAAATAGGGTGGCAGATTGGCAGGTGGGCCTAGTGTGTTGACTGGTGATGTGGCCAAAGACTTTTGAGAGGGGTTGTGATCAGCATTGCGCAGTTAAGAGGTTGTGGTCGCATGATCGCAGAGGTTAGTATGGTGCTTTGAGATCATGTGACCAAGCACAAATGTAACTGAGGTTCTTGTTGCGGTTAATCTTGACGATGCCTGAGAGAAGAATAATGATCTGACGGTGCTGATATAAATTTGATCCCAATTTGAATGTCGACCGCTTGAAACTATCTATTACTGGCAGGGATAACTAGTTTTCAGCTTTCTTTCTTCATGGTTGATACTGGTATTTCATGGAGAGAGCTTATGCTTCATATTATATATTCTCCATATTTGAACATTATTTTGATTACTAGATGTTAGATTCTGTATACTTTCTTTCTACATAATACTAAAACTTGGCTTCGGCCTTTACTGATAAAAAATAATAATAATAAATTTCCAAATTTTACATTGCTCTCAATTGCACTACTTCATTATTCTGCATATCTCACAGCAAATTTCGAACACATCAGAGCAAAAAATTCCATTGTGCAGTGAGAAATAGAATAAAGAAAGCCAATTTAGTGAGATGCTCATACAATGAAGCTATTTCAATGGCAAATCTCATAGTATACTTCTTCCCAGCCACCTTCCCACAGAAAGAGAACCCATTTCCTATCTTTCTTCTAAGGCTACCATCTACCATAACAAAGTGTTATTGAATGGCCCATGGATCTGAAAATGGCAGCCTTGATTTTTCCTCTTATGGGGGGAATCATATTCAGAGAAAAGAAAGATTTGCTTCCAAGCTTCTGAACAAATTTTGCCAGAATTGTTGAATATGTGTGCTATAAATGTGTCACACTTCTATGGATCATTACATGCAAGGAAACTCAAGGATGAGCCCTCAAAAATCGATCCATAGCTCCCTAGGCATGGAGTGCAAGGGTTTTAAGAATGCTCTGAGCTAGAGCTATTTAGCCTATAACCTTGCTAGTAAACCATGCAATGGGAGATTCAAATGAAGACAAGGGAAAGAATGCCAATATCCTCAAGAATCAAGAATGAAAATGCAATGCAACTATACTAGAAATGGAAATGCAAGCTAATCTATGAAAGGAAATATGCAAGTATTACAACTCAAGCTAATTAATCTATGTGAGCTAATCTAGAGCATAGAAATGAAGCTAATCTAAGAAAGCATAAATATGAAGCTAAGCTAAGAATGCAAGAATGAGATGTAGAATGCAAGAATGAGATGTAGATGCTAAGAATGCTCCAAATCTTCAAAAGCTCCAAAGTGACCTAGAAATCCTGCAGCATAAAATTAGCATAAAAAGTTGGGGATCTAGAATGAAGAAGAGAGCTCTTCTTTTATAGGAAATGAGGAGAAATGGACCATGGAGATTAAGAGGCAAAAGATTTAATCAATGGTGGAGCTTGAAAGAGGAGAAATCCATGTGCACAAATATCCTCCAATGAGAAAATAAGAGTTGACTTTTGTGTCCATATGAGACAAAAAGTGCTTTTTCCCTTTTTATAAAATAAGAATAATGCTTTATTTGTGCAACTTAGGAGAAGAGGAAAAGTGGGGGTTTTTTATTTATTAAAAGGGGAGGAAATATTCCTTTTAATAAATAAAGACTTAGGATAAGATGGTTAGCCCATAGAAAATAATCAAATAAATGATAGAACTAGGATTTGATCAAGAATAAGCAATTGATGATTTAGCAAAAGGGGCTAATAGTCTAGATGACCATTTTTAGGTGTATACATTTTCCCCTCTTTGACTAATGTGTGATCGATCTGGGAACACATGTAGTCAAAGAATGAAGTTGAAATGTGAGATCGATTTGGGATCACAAAGCAACTCAGATTAGCCAAGAAAGCAAGCAGATAGCGATCTGACTCCAAAGAATGAAGTGCAGAGAGATAGAAAATCCTGCATGATCAGCCTGGTAGCGACTGTACTGAACACTTAGCAAAGAGATAGCCAGTAAGATATGATGTGTCTGCCCCCTCAGGATCAAAAGTGAAATCTAGGTGGAGGGAATGCAGAAGCAAGAGCAACATGATCAAATCACTAGAAATCATAATCGAAGAAAGAGAATAGAATAACCATCAAGTAGTGAAGGTATGCCCCACACATGGGACACGGGGCACGAACCTATCGGTCCCTCAACCCGTAAACACCATGGAGAGAGGAGTTGAACTTGGGATTTGAAAGTGAATGAAAGACTGGAAGTTTGAAAGAGATGGGGATGAAGAGGTGAAGAATACCCCAATGAAGATCGAAGGATCAGGCCTCAAAAAGTCAGCCAACTGCGCAAAAGAGGGGGAAAAGGTGATTTGGATGATCAAGGTGAACTCGGATTTCAGTTTCGATCCTAAAATGAATAGAAAATGATGTGATATGAAAGATAAGAAGTGAAAGATAAGAAGTGAAAGACATGATCAGGAAGAAGTGAAAGGTGAACGCAGTTGATTAACAAGTCCATGAAAGATGAAAGGAGAGCTCTCTCCATATGCAAGATGCAAAACTAAACTAACATGAACTTAAAATGTAAGCTACACATGAAAAGTGGTTTACTTGCAAGGTCACAATGCTAATAGACATCTAATATTCATCATCGAGCATTATTGGTAGCATCGCAAGATCATACAATACACACTAGCATAACTATGTGAATCTGAATATGATCTATATCAAATAGAAATGTGGAAATCTCACCTAGGCATCAGAGACATGTAGGTCAAGATGACTAGTGCAGTGAGATTACCTAAGTTTGATATGGCAAGATTATGCTAGCATCGAGACACAAGAAAGTCAAGATGACTATAAGCATGCACTTGCGAAATAGTCAAGGATAATACCTTGTAGGTCCATAGTGTCAAGTAAGACCAGCATAAATGCTCATGACAGTTAGGACCAACAAAATATACCCACAAGCAGAAAAAGCAATAAAATATGTTCGCATTCCCTCAGTCTTCTAGCTATGCATCATCGAAAATGATCATAGGGGGAGAACACTCAGCAAAGAAAGCATCATAGACAACACACAAAGAAATAAAGCCAAGCAAGTCTCAGTGAGTCAAATGTTTAAGTGCGTGTGTGTAGGTCATAGAGTCAAACTTTGAGTATCGCATCTGCCAGTGAGAAATATCGCATCATCTAGACTGCGGGTAGGATATCTGATAAGTGTTAAGAAACACTCGATGCAAGGGTAAGTGTTGAAAAACACAGTTGGGGTGGTGTTGAAAAACACCATTTGTGAGGTGCCTAAGAAACCCAGACGCACAAAGAGACCCAAGATAAGCTGAAAACAATGGATGCCCCCTAGACTAAGATAAGAGTCAATTCCAGGCTAAGAGAGGCAAAGAGAGAAGTGGAGCGAAGGAGCACCACACAAGACTGATACACATAGGTGCAGAGGGTCTCAAGCAGTGCCTGTTTCTAGGTTTTCACCACTTGATAGAATTTTTTGTAATTTTTTCAGGAATTTTTATAATTTTTTTGTATTTTTGCTACCAAAGAGCCTGTTTCCAGGTTTTCACCAAGGCACTTTTTCTTTCTTTTTTTTTTTTCTTTTTCTTTTTCCTTTTTTTTTGTATTTTTTCAGGACATTTTATGCTTTTTAGGATTTTTTCAGCATCATATATGAATTTTTTTGGAGTTTTTTCAGGATCAATAAATATGTACAAAGAATGCCCTAGACAGAAATGGGCATCAAGAATCTGCTTCCTCTGATGTAGAGAACTGATAGGCCCCAGGCCCAAATGCTGCAACTGTGACGATAGGAGCTCTCAACCAGTTTGACCAATAATAACTAGCCCTAAGAAATGTCTGAGCTAGCAAAGGATTGTTAGAATGTGATCCACATATGCCATCATGGATTTCAGCTAGCACTTTTTCTAACTCCTCTATTTCTAGACACTTAAGGAGAGTTCCGTCTAGACCCTTCCTATACAAGTCACCAGAGACAAAGGCAAAGTGTAAGGGATGGCGGAAGGAATGGCGTGGTGGATTTGCAAGAGGAATATGAGGTGGAAGATATAAAAAGATGGTAGGATTGTAAGATTTGTGAGCAGGATAGCATAATTCATCCACCAGGAACTTGAAGTGAAATTTATGCTTTTTCATTTGTAAAATGGATGCCAAAGTAACCAAGGCATTAGCAAATTTGTTCTTAGCTCTAGGAATGGGCTGAAGTATAACATATATGAGATCATGCTTGAAGTAGTGCATCATGTTTTTGTAGAGAATCAGCTTGTCATCTTTTATTTGAGAATCATTATTTTTGAGCAGATTTTTATTTTTACTTTTCTTAGGTGCGGATACTGCCACAATGTGGTTTTCACCATCTGACCATTGCTCTTTTCTTTTGACTTGATGAATGTGATGTTTGATTGCTGATTCAATCTTTTTTGTGGCTAGTTCGCTGGTGGAAGAAGTAACAGGTGTTGATGCGAGATGAAATGAAGTGACTGGTTCAATAGCATTGATTTGAGGGGTGTCATCTCTAGTGTCAAGAGAGGTGGATCCTATAGGGTAAGCTCCAAAAGTAGCTAGATCTAGATTCGTCATAGAAGGACCAACGTAGTCTACTAAGGCAATATGGGGAACAAACTCATCAGACCCTGCACAAGACTCATCAATTACGTCGGGTGGGTTATGAGAGGTATGAACTACATCAACATCCATATCTATCATGGGAGGATCTTCTAGAAGAGGATTAAGATGCCGAGAAGTAGAAATACTCATATCATTATATGAGAGATCACCTCTTTGTAGCAGTCATGCAATGTTGCGACGTTGTCTATCATAGTTCAATGATTCTTTAGGCACATAGGTTCTAGACATAGAGGCCTCAGCTATATCATCAGTAGATATACATTCTTCTCCCCAAAGAAGTGAAGTAGAAGGAAGATCATCTCCCATTTGAACCATAGTGTGCAGTGGTGACTCATCTGTATCTGTGTCTAAATTACTAAGCATGGGAGTATTTCTAGAATCCTCTCTATAGATCCACTCTTGAATAGGTTGTTCTTCTCTTTCTGCTTCTAAAGGAACGGATGAAGGAACAAAAGTATCAAAGATCACCATAGCATAAGTGGAAGGCTTCATGTTATCAGAAGGTTTCCCATATGACCTAGGAGAAATAGGTATAGAAGCAAAGGAATCCAGTGTATATTCACCCATACCAAGGCTCATCATCTTAAGTGATTTCTTAGTAGCAACTAGAGACGTACTAGGATCAACAGTAGGTTCATTGTGAGGAGCAAATTTTTCAGCAGCAGCAAGAGCATTAATAGCAATAGTGTGGTCTCTAGGAATCACAACTTCAGTGCCATTGTACGGAAATTTGACGCACTGATGATAAGTGGAAGGAACAGCCTGCATGTCATGGATCCAAGGATGACCCAAAAGAATGTTATATGCGAGTGGAACATCCAATACTTGGAAGTTAATATCTTTTGTGATAGGGCCCACTCGGACAGGCAACGTGACAAGACCTTTGGAAGATCATTCCACTTCATCATAAGCTTTTATAGTAATCTTCTTCTTAGAATCCACAGAAAATTCTAACAAACCCAACTATTGTATGACATTGAAAGAAACAATATTTAACCCTATACCATTGTCTATCAGGGCTCGGTGGACTCGGGTATTGTAGACTAGAACTTCAATGTGTAAAGCTAGATTATGCGGGTGAGCAATAGATATGTCATCTTCTATAGAAAAGGAGAGAGATAATGGAGATGAAATGTGGTTGACCATAGCCTGAAATTGATCTGGATCAATGTCATTGGGAACATGTGTTGTATGTAGAGCCTCATCAAGAATCTCTCTATGCGAAGAGGATAACTGAAGCAACTCAAGGATAGATATCTGTGCTAGTGTCTTTTGCAAATGTTGGACAAGATCATAGCTAGGGGTGGCTGAAGGAGCCACTTGTTTGGAAGGCAAAGCTTACTTGGGATCTTGCACAGTTTTAAGGACAATCTTGGCTTGCCCCCTAGTAACAGCATTCAGTGTCTCACTTCGAGAATATGAACTACCACGTGTTTTCAAGACTAACTTTAGCTTACCATGATTGGTGTTATTATCATCTTGAGACCTCATCATTAGAACACTCTCAACGGGCTCTACCATGTTAATCACAAGTGTATTAGAAGGATACGTGTAATTGATCTTTGCATCATGATTCTTCTTATGTGTTTGAGAGGTTTCCCCCTTATCATGCTTAGGTAGAGGATCTTTGAAAGCTGTGTGATCAGAATTTTTAGCTAAGGCATCAGTGGAGATTGTGTTGTTATCAATGAGGTCTTGAATATCATCCTTAAGCCTAAAACAATTATCTGTCAGATGTCCCTTGTTTCTATGATAATGGCAGTAATGATCCTCTCTCCACCAATCCGGCTTATTTATTGGATCCCAGTTACCAGGTTTATTAGGAAGCATAAGATATCCATTTTCAACCAAAGTCTTAAGGATCACATCGTAAGGTTCTACCAACTTGGTATAGACTCGCTTTCAAAATGACTTCTTAGGCTTATCTGCATATTGAGGTTTAGGAGCATTATGAGCGTTGCCAGCTTCTTGTTGTTTTGCTGCATAGATAGCATTGGAGAGATTGAAAGCGGGCTCTTTAACTTTAGGACCATCAACAACCCCATCATTAACAACATACTTGTTTTTATTCCAAGGTTTGTTCTTGTCTTTGCCATTGCCTTTAGCATCTTTATTAATAACAATATCCCCTTTTCTTATAGCTACATCCTCAATTCAATATGCACTTTCAACCATGTCATTGAAAGAGGAGAACAGTTGCTTCCTTAGATCATAAAATAGCTCAGGCACAAGTGTGTTGACAAAAATGTCAATCTTTTCTCTTTCGGGTAGCTGACGAGGATATCGAGAATACAATGACCTCCAACATTGTAAGTAAGTTGCAAATGGCTCACCTTGATGTTGTCTTAGATTACCGAGATCTATCACAGTGACAGGTTGTTGGATGTTGTAAGAGTACTGCTGGGTAAATCGTTGAGCTAACTCATCAAAAGTCTTAAGCGGTGGTGTCAATTTCGCAAACCATTCCAAAGCTTGGCCTCTTAAGCTTCGAGGTAATAAGCGTAGGAGATATGTCTTCATGAAGAAAGTCCATACTAAGAGCATAAAAATGACACACATGGTCATGAGGGTCACCATTTCCATCATACTTGTCATATTTAGGAACCTCAATATCCTTAGGAAATGGGACCATGTATAGATCTTTATCAAAAGGAAGAGCACAAATTGATTCTACAAAAGAGACCTTTGGAGGCTCTCTTTCTAATGCCATTTGGGTAAGGCATTGATTTGTCTGATGTAATTCTTCTTAAAGGACTTCCAATTCAGTTGGTACTCTTTGTTGGACAATTTGTCTGACATCATAGCCGGGAGGAAGCTTGTATCCTCTAGAAGTCATATATTGAAAATATTGATCGCCATTACGCTCTAAAAGCTTATGCATCATTCGTTGGAAATCCACATCTTGTTCACATCTCATAAGATCCTCACTAGAAATCTCATCATTAGCCTCTGCCTCATGTTGAGAGGGAGGAGGTCTAGGTGGTGAAGAAGGCATAGCAAAAGTTGGCCTTGGAGGAGATCTTGGTGGCATGTTGTTGTCATTGTTGCCATTGTTAAAAAGAGGTCTATGCTCATGATTACTAGTCTCAGGTTGCTCATGAAATGTCCCTCTATAAGCCATGTGCCTAGTAGCATCCATCCTTTGTTGATTGTGTTCTTTTTCTAAGCGCGCTTGATTATGCTTACGCTCAAAGTGTTCTTGCAAGAGTTGAAACTTTTCTTGTTCAGTCAAAGTGAGTGAGACACTGTCTGTGTTTTTGGGGGTCTTGAATGCAGAAAAGAGGAAACCTCCTTTATACCATGGTGTAGCCTTAGAATTCTCAGATTGGTCAGAACTAGAACTCTTGTTGCTAATGGGTGCTTTTGAATGTCTAGTTGGAGAAGGTAACTGTGTATAATTGAATGGAGGATGACTCTCCTGCTCAAATTGAGACCGAGTTGTAACCGACATGAAAAGAGATGTTAGTTGACTAATAGAATGAGACAAAGTTTCTTAGATTTGAGATAAGAAAAGCTAATAAAGATCACTTGTCAAAGTAGAACAATAGAGAGATGGCTCATCAAAAGTGCTCAAGCACTTACAACAATCAATTGACTAAAGCCGAGCAACGAGTAAGAAGCTCAATAAGCAAGTAGCTAGAGAGGTAACCGTGATGCGACAAGTGATCAAGAGTAGCATTCGTTAAACTCAAACCCAATAGTTTTAGCTCATTTATTTTAGTCTAGAACAAATCTAAGCATGTAGGTAACAAACCAGTTTCAGGTAAGAACAGAAAAAGACACTCTACGATAGGTTAAAGTGCAATTTTAGCCACTCCAAATTGCAGCAATGACAGGACAGCAAAAAGATTCTGGGTGATACTTTCCAGGCAGACAGGGTGATACTTCTCATTTTGCATGATACTTCGCTTTAAGCAGGCGATAGACTGCAGTATGGTTGGGTGATAGACTCCAGGCTAGCGGGGTGATAGTCCAGAAGGCACAAACTATCATGCGATATACCTCAGCAAAGCGCGTGATAAAATAGCAGGGCGCAAACTATCGTACGATATTTCTCAGTAAGGCGTGCGATACTACTGCAGATTCATATGACTTTTTGACCAGTGAACATAAAATTGTCAATTTTAAAGCATTTTGATCAAGTTCAAAGGTTGGATAGTGCAATTTCTCAGTTTGACAAGTAGTAATAGTAGATAAAAGATAGGTTTGCAAACAGTAGGTGATCAAACATGTCATAGAACACTTGAAACAAGGGCAAAAGCAACCTTGCCAAGACAAGCACTTGTGATATCAAAATAGAAAACCTTATGAATGCTACCGTGTGTTTGAATGTTGAAAACATTTACACGGGCATAGCAAAATCAAAGATAATTCAAGCAATTACTACCTAGAAGGAC
Source organism: Chamaecyparis obtusa (assembly GCA_027943335.1). Classification (NCBI taxonomy): domain Eukaryota; kingdom Viridiplantae; phylum Streptophyta; class Pinopsida; order Cupressales; family Cupressaceae; genus Chamaecyparis; species Chamaecyparis obtusa. Next base: position 392,949 of record BSBK01002603.1, on the reverse strand, counting down.
AAGGCTCATTACTTAGCAACGTGGCCCACAACTTGATGCTCCCTTGCCTCACACCAAGTGGTTTCCCACAAGAGATATTGGCATTGTCATGGAAGTGTCAAAAAAACACAACCAAAGGAACACATATGGTGAGTGTCTTGGGGTGATCCGGGTAAGTCCACTTGGATCAATCCTTGCACCAAGAAGCTAAGCGGCTAAAATAGGGTGGCCTCTATCTAATGGTTCATAGTAAGGGTTTCCATTCATAGCACCCCTCTTGCTCCTCATAAAGGACTAGGACCTCGCGGCCTCAAGAGTACCTTAAGCATTCTTGCTTAATGATTTCCTCATGGTCACAATCCCACAAGTTACTCACATCAAGCGAAGATAAGTACTATGTCTACCAAGGTTTTGTGTCCTCGATAGCCTTGAGATTATAATGAGTTGGAATCACTCACCACCAAGGAAAATGATGACAAGGTTGTCCCCACTTGGGTCGTTCCTCTTGATTGCTCAAGAGCAGGCCCGCTAAAAGATCCTAAGCTAAACAAAGAGTGGATTAATTCTTGAGGTTCAAGGTTTTTGGTTCACCACAAGGGTGAAGAGCATACTCCCCTATCTCAAGGATCTCTCCCAAACACACCAAGAAAAGATTCAATTACCCCCTTGCTTTCAAAATCCCAAGATGGGTCAAGATTTTTGTTTCACCACAAGGGTGAAGAGCATACTCTCCTACCACCTCAAAATTTCTACAACAAGGTATTAAGTGTCTATGAAAGAAAACAACTAGTATATGCCGCACTTAATAAAGAAAGCAATTAAACAAGCACTTGATTTGGTTTTTATGCTTAGGGCAGCCCTACAAAAACCATTAGTAGCCCTCTTTGACATGCGATTTTAGCAAATTTCAAGCAAGAAGCACCTACAACCACAACTTGTTAGACCAACAAGGGTTAGGAGAATCAAAATTCAAAATCTAACAATGATTAGTACATGAAAAAAATCAGATAACATGCAAAAATAACTGATCAAATGATAAAATCTGAAAATGAAACCATCATGGTTGGATTATGCTCAGAAAGACCTTTCCAACGATATATCATACTGAAACTTTTGATACCATTTGCAAAATTTTAAAAAAAATGGGCACCCGTTTTCCTGAGTGTTTGAAAACACTGGAAATTTTAGAAACTTTCAAAAAGATAGCTAAGAACCTGAAACTTGCAAGATAGATAAAATAGCTCAAAAATAGCTCGCTGCCAAGTATAGACACCAGTATCACACAATACTTCGCACTATACTGGGGCGATACTTATCAGTCTGCGCGATATTTCACCCGAGACCAGGTGATACTTCGCCCGAGACCAGGTGATATACTCTACTATAGCCAGGTGATACTTCTAACAGGTGAAGTATCACACATGCATACAGAGGTATATCACGTGATACTTCTAGAAAGTATCGTGTGACAGTTTGAGACAAAAAAATAGAGACTAAAAATTAAGCTAAAAACTTGCCAAAAAATTGACGGAAAATGATGGAAATGCAGAAAAAGAAGGGACAAAGCTAGTCTACTCTGCCCCACGGTGGGCGTAAAAAATGTATGCTATAAATGTGTCACACTTCTATGGATCATTACATGCAAGGAAACTCAAGGATGAGCCCTCACAAATCGATTCATAGCTCCCTAGGCATGGAGTGCAAGGGTTTTAAGAATGCTCTGAGCTAGAGCTATTTAGCCTATAACCTTGCTAGTAAACCATGCAATGGGAGATTCAAATGAAGACAAGGGCAAGAATGCCAATATCTTCAAGAATCAAGAATGAAAATGCAATGCAACTATACTAGAAATGGAAATGCAAGCTAAGCTATGAAAGGAAATATGCAAGTATTACAACTCAAGCTAATTAATCTATGTGAGCTAATCTAGAGCATAGAAATGAAGCTAATCTAAGAAAGCATAAATATGAAGCTAAGATAAGAATGCAAGAATGAGATGTAGAATGCAAGAATAAGATGTAGATGCTAAGAATGCTCCAAATCTTCAAAAGCTCCAAAGTGACCTAGAAATCCTGCAGCATAAAATTAGCATAAAAAGTTGGGGATCTAGAATGAAGAAGAGAGCTCTTCTTTTATAGGAAATGAGGAGAAATGGACCATGGAGATTAAGAGGCAAAAGATTTAATCAATGGTGGAGCTTGAAAGAGGAGAAATCCATGTGCACAAATATCCTCCAATGAGAAAATAAGAGTTGACTTTTGTGTCCATATGAGACAAAAAGTGCTTTTTCCCTTTTTATAAAATAAGAATAATGCTTTATTTGTGCAACTTAGGAGAAGAGGAAAAGTGGGGGTTTTTTATTTATTAAAAGGGGAGGAAATATTCCTTTTAATAAATAAAGACTTAGGATAAGATGGTTAGCCCATAGAAAATAATCAAATAAATGATAGAACTAGGATTTGATCAAGAATAAGCAATTGATGATTTAGCAAAAGGGGCTTATAGTCTAGATGACCATTTTTAGGTGTATACAGAATACAATGAACAAGAGACATGGGATATTCATTTATAGGGCATCCAGGGAACATAAAGGTCCCACATTTCTTAATAATGTTATTTTTAGACATACAAATTTCTTCTTGTCCTGTGACTACTATTACCAAATTCTAAATTCTGAACACTTCTTTTTTGGGGTTTTCACTCTGGTGAAATCCAGAGCAGCCAGTCAATTTGTGTTTGAATTATTGTTGGGATTGAAGGCAAAATCAATATATTATGTCGTACAAGTGATTGGGGAGGCAGGGCATGCCAAATTGGGTTCCCATGCCTAAATTTGGTCCTCTCTATGTCACCAATTTTCATTGGAACACACATAACTACATTTCTCTGAGCAAATCAAATTCTGACATGAAAAGCCAACAAATTTTTGATTGCCAATCTTGGGGAATCTATGGGGGCCTCGATCGATTGATCGTAGTAGTCAACAAATTCTAGGTTTCATTCCCCACACGTTGAGGGGGAAAACTAAATAGTAGGTAAGGGGTAAGAGTAGAAGACCAAAAAAGAGAGGAGAGTAATCCATTTGGCTCAGGCTGTTGAGCACAAAATGGATTCAGCAATCCCTTGTGATGAGTTGAAAATGCTTAAGCAATTATGGAAGAGAAATATAAAAATTAGGGTAAAGTACAGTTTTATAATAATTTTTAGCATATACAATAAAACATAAATCAAAGTAGATCTAAAAATATGGACAAAGAAGAACTTGTAGCTGAAATCTAGAAAAAAAAATCAAAGGGACATTAGTGAGTGGATCATCATAGTCTTAGACTATGTTGATCGAATCACCATAGTCATGACCTTTTCAATTCTACATAATAGGATTTTGTAGGTCTTATGATGCTTGATCTAAACATAGATCCATGTGTTTGTAATCTGCCACCTATACATGAAAATAAGTGAATTGGTTAGATTGACGAGGGTTTGCCTAGGTCATACCCCATTTTAAGAATTGACCTTAAAATTGAAATAATTGAAATGAAAATTAGAACATTTTGATGTGTAACAAAGGCTAAATTTATGAATTGAAATATTTTATACCTTGTTGATGCAATGCTCTTTGAATATGATCACAAGTGTTGATACAATAATATGACTCCACAAGACCTAAAAGGAAATCAATCATGGACACATGTTTGCATGAAGGTTGTTGAAACTTGCCATGATGCTAGATCTTAAGAATAATAATTTCAATGATTGATGCTTGAATGCTTGAGCTTAATGTAGAAGCATGAAGTGATTCCTTACTTGAGAGATAAGTTGCACTTGATTGATTGATTCATCAAATAAGAAAGGGAAAGATTTCTCTTATACATATCCTTAGCATTTCAGGTTTAGACTTCTGAAGAGAGTCAACAAGGAAGAAGTTTTTTTGCTTCCACAAACTAGCTATTAGAGGGTTTGAATTTGGACCCCAATTACTAGGACTATGTCTCCAAAGACAACCCAGTCTAGGACTAAGTTTCCCAAGGTGACCTGGTCCTCCCAATAATAGCTAGAATCTAGACTTGGGGTCCAAAAGATTGTGGTGATGTCAGGATTTCAGCCAGTGCAAGCCAAAATGAATAGGATTTGGCATAAGAGACCATGTATGCTAAAATTGGGCCTAGCTAAGAAACAAATTGAATAGGGATGTAATTTACAATGCTACAATTAGGTGTGTTTCATTTAAGGAATAATGTATTTTTTGGAGTTTTTTTAAAGAAATAAATTAGTTAATCTAAAGGTAACGAAGTTATATAGTTGGAAAAAGGTATTCTTTAAATTTCTAGGATGGAGATTTGTTTTAGATTTTTGTAGGAAGAAGATTTATTTTAGGTTTATTTGTAAGATGAAAATTTATTTAAGACTTATAATTAAACTACAAGAAAGAAGAGGGGCTATTTGTAAAGGAATGTACTATGATGCTAGTAGACAGTCACTTCATTATCACGTCACCCTTATTGGCATAAGGACTTATATAATAAAGAGGTTATTACAAACTAAGGCTTCTAATGGATATAAGATTGATTTTAAGATCCGGGTATGAAAAAATTTTAGATCGTAGAAGCAACTTTGAAACATAAATGTTATGTATATCATCAAGGACATATGTTTTAGATACTTGTAGGAAAGAAATTATTTTTGTTTTTTTTTCCAAGAAATAGCAAGAACTTGAACAAGTAAACATACTCATTGTCATCCAATCATTCATTATGTTAGTAGCACAATCACTTCTATTGGAGCATCCCCTTAATTGGTTAATGATCTAATATGATATATTGGACTATATATGTTGTTGTAGACAAAGCTTTGCAATGAATGTAGAATTAATTTAAAATGTACAATATATTGGATGATATATGTTGTTTTTGATTAAGTAAAATAGGTTTTATAGGGTGCCTGAAACCCATGACAGAGTAATTAAAAAGAGATAAACAAGATCAGTCATATCGAATGTTTTTGCAACCTAAGGGACATGCCACAAAAAGGCTAGACTTGAAACAACCACAAAAAAGGAAAGACAGAGCAGAGAAAAAAGATAGGCACCATGAAACAAGTTAAGCCAGGCTCCTGAGCATGATAGCATTATTGCTTTGGAGAGCCTCCATCAACTTTTCTGCCTCTTTAACATTCTGGATGTCTTGGGAACTGTGGGAGTCTTCCTTCTCCTTGTTTTTCTTTGTTCTAGCTTTGGTTCTTTTACCTGGGCCCTCACTTGGCTTCTTCTTCCCTTCCTCCGTAGTCCTCTTATCAACCCTACTATCCATTTTTTCCTCCATTTTGTTGATTAACAGCTTTATGTGGTCATTGGACACTTTAAGAATGTTAAATTTTTGCTCAGAAATACCATTTAGGGTATCATCAAGGCTGATCATTTTTTATTCCAGGTGTTGAACCCTTTCCTCTAGGCTTTGCTTTCACTCTGTGGTCTTGTGATCCTTGTCATTAGTACTCTAAATTTTTTCTTTGAGGTCTTCCATTTCATGGAAGAGCCATTTGAAGGACCTATACTGATCCAACATGTTGTTCTTAGTGTTGTTGAGGAAATCCAAATCCATTTCCCTGGTTTTATCGCTTAGGACCACTAGAGCGGGGTCAATCAACTCCTCCTTGTGAATATTACCTTCAGTATCCTCTAGAATTTTAGGGAAAATGGCCTCCCTTATGATCCCCATTTTCACTGTGTTGATGTTGAAGCTCCTCTAGACCTTTTTCACTTTTCCAGAATCTTGACTATGATAATCTCCTCTAGAATTATCTTCAAAGGTCTCTAGCCTTATTGGAGACTAGGTGGAAGGATTACCCTGTTCATCTTTGGGGTCCTCAGAAATAGGGTCTTGAGTCTCATTTTTTATGCTAGGTGAGGGCTTAGGAGGAGGGGAGTTATCATCACTGATCATGAGCTCGACAGAAAGGTGACCCGAGCAATCCCTCAAGGTTTTGAGGTTTTCCCCTTTGACCTGATCTGGCATTTTTGTGGCTTCCATTTTTTGGTTGCCCTCCTTAATGTCAGTATTCATGTCTTCCTCATTTTCATTGTACTCGTCATCTGAGTTAATCTCCTTTCTATCCTGCTTTTTGGGGGTTTTTCAATTTTGACAGCACTTGGAGGTCTCTTCTCAGATGGGGATCCCTTTTTCAAATTTCTCTACTCTTCTTCCTCACTATCCATAGAGAGATTGCCCTCAGAGTTTCCCAAAGGGATGTAATCCGACCCAGAATCTTCGCTAATAGCTTTATTGTCCGCAATTTCCTTACCCAAAATTTGGGCTTTGAAGTAATCACAAAGAAAAAGTAACAAGCCTTCAAGCAGGGCAGGGTTAGCTATGTTCTTCTCTCTAAGGCCATTAATATTCTCATTTATAGAAGAATAGAGATAAAACGGAATGGAAATCTTTTTTTCGTGCCTAAAGTGATTCAGCAAGATGAAATCGTAGGTGTGAATTATATCAAACTTGGTATCCAGAGTGATGTAAGAAATGAGTGCCTTGAGGACAAATTGCCACTTCATCTTCAAACTCACAGGTTGGTAGTAAGTGCCTGTCTTGATGATTGCCATCTTCTCATGGTCATCTCTCACAAACATATTGATAGCATTGTCTGAAATTCTATGGTCTCTGTAGAATTTTTTCCCAACAATGGGGATGCCAGTAACCTTTGAAATCACCTCCTCCATGATAGTAAAGGATTTTCCTTCTATCTCCACCATCCTTCATTCCAGCTTTTTACAAAAATTTTGGTGATCCCCTTTCTATTACCATGGAGTCTTTCAATGAAGGTGGTGATTTCCCCTTTCTGAAGGGCATTCCAAACTTTAGTTTGATTCTTCCACTTTTTTCTATCATTGTCTGAATCCCTTCTATATCTTTCCCCTACCATGGCTATAGTTTGGGCACTGGTTTCTCTCTCATTTGTTGTAGCCTTAATGTTCTACATATTACTAGCAGCCTTAATTCTTGGCTTTCTAGAGATATGCCTTTGGAGATAATTGCAGTTCTTGGGAAGGGAAACCCAGAAAGTGTGTGGAGGGGATGCATAGTAATTAATCTTACTATCCATCTGTAGCTTGTCATTAGTGAAATTACTCCTCTAGAAAACCCCTTTGCTATCATAATTATCTTTAATAATAACTTCAGTACTTTGGAGTCTATCCATATCGAGAGAATCCATCACATCACCAGAGAGATCTTCAGCATGGAACCAAATCATTTTATCTTCCTTGCTGGTGGCCAAAATGGCGATCCAATTAGCGACCCAGGTGGAAAACCTTGACACGTGATGAAAGTGGCCTACGACAAGTAGATGAGTATTGGCTCTTTTAATTAAAGAATCATCTTCCGACTAGAGATGATTGACCCCTATTTCAGGGGCCTTGGTGAACTGGAGAATCACCCAAACACCCATGGAGAGAAGAGTGTAGGATCTAGAGGGAAGGATGACAACAACAAAAAAAAGACCACCACTGCCCACATGACCAAGGATCCCATTGGTCACTCCATGGATATTGGACCAACCAGGCTGGAAAAACCTACCTCTGTTGTTCTTCTGATGCACATCCATGGCATTAACTTCTTTGTAGGTAACTACAGAATACATTTGAGAATAATTCCTCAAATAGATTCCCTCTAACTTATCCTTCTAAGTAATAGTATCCTGGTGAAATAAGATGTAAGATCTGGGATTACTAATGATGTTCCTAGTGACTTCTTGCTTAAGTGAGCTAAAGAGCCCTCAAGGGTTCCTTGAAGAGACTAACATAACTTACTAGGAGTGAAGGTTATCTAGATGGTCTTCTGAGTCCCATCCATGATATTCTTACTGGCTTCTTCTTGCCTAATCTGACTTGCTCTCTTTCTACCAGTGGTTTTTAGTTTAGCCCTGACATCAACTTTGTTTCTGTTCCTAGTTGATGCAGGAGAAATCGGTGAGGGGTTTTTTCTTTTGGTTCTCTTCTTATTTTGAGCCTTTGACCAGCACTCCTTTACATCTTTGTATTTTGCAAAAAGCTCCTCCATCTTAGTGAGCTGCCTTGGGGAGATTGTGCCTAGTAATTATTCCATTTGTAGAACCTTGTTAGTCTCCTGTGTCTTAGAACATGGGTAAGATTCTTGAGATGGGATGTCCTTAGGTTTTTCCCTACTCGAACTGGAGAATCTTTCTTCCAACATAGATTCGAGAGAGTCCGGAATGATGGAGATGAAGATAGACCCAAGGCATGAGTCTCCACCTTCCGCCAGGACTTATTCTTTAGTTTCTTCCATGGTGTCTTGCTAGATATTGACATCCAGGTCTATCCCTTCTAGCAGGGGGAGCTCCTCTCTAAGTTCAGTTTTGTCTTGGCTAGTCGGCTCTTTGGTGTTATCCTATTGTCTTAACTCCCCTTCTGTAGATTTTTTATTATCTTCCTTAGAATCAAGGACCTCATAAATGGTCTTTGATTGATCCTTTTTTTTCCACACTCTATGAGTGTTGGCCTCCATGCCATGTTGAGAATTAGTGTTCTCCCTGGTTGGGTTAGCATTATCACCTAAAGTATTATTTCCTGGTTTTTCCTTTCTTTCAGTGGTTACTTTCTTTTCTTTCTCCAATTTTAGAAATGTAGGGCATGTTTTAGCTTTGTGTCCTATTTTCTTGTAGAGGAAGCAAGCAAAAGGGACACTTTCATAATCTAGCTTCTACACATGTTTACCCATTTTGGATCAGAGCACCATAATTTCCAGCATGTCTTGACCCTCTTCCACCTCTATGAAAATCCTGGCATAGGTAGGAGACTTCTAGCAATGGTCAGAGGGTCTATCGAGAGAAGAGAGCCAAAGGAGTTGGCTATTCCATCGAAGACATCTTCAAACCAGAATTCCAAAGGAAGTTCTGGGAGTCTTACCCACATCAGGGCTTGGACAAAGAAAGATTCATTGAGATCAAGCTTTGGAGTCCATTTTTGTAACACCAAGGTTGCCTTTCCTATAGACCAGGTGCCCACACGAAGGATTTTGTCTAAGTCCTCCTTGCAGGAAAACTCAAAGGACAAAAAACCCTTGGCCATAGATTTGACAAGGACTTGGCTCTTTAAATCCCATTTTTTCTTAGCAAAAATCCTAACAATATCTATGTTAGGTCTAGACGCCACAAATTTTCCAACAAGGGTGTGGTCCATCGAAGCTATATTATGATCAACCAGTTCATCAAGGATCTCTATGGCATATTTGCCTTTGACCTTGTCAAATAAATCCTTAATAGAAGGGAAAGCAGACTTTCCTGTAGGTTTAACTCTGAATAGAGTTGACCACCGACAATTGATGACTTTTTCACTCTGATCACTCCCCTAGGTCTTCCCATCCTTTGCCCCTGCTTCCTTTCCCAGGTCTTTATACTTTTCCCATGGGGCCCCTTCCTTATTCTCTAGATCCTCAAGGTCCTTAGCAGCAGGGAGGCCATCACCAGCAGAGCCCACAGCCTATGACCCTAGAGTCTCGCCTGATTTTGAATTCAAAAAACCCCCCACTCCCGCTCACTCGCTCGCCATATTTCTGCCTTTTTGGATGATATATGTTATTGTAGAGAAAGTCTTCCAATGAATGCAAAATTACTTTAGGATGTAAAGGGTATTTGCAAGATCATGAGGGGCCAAAGTATGCCCTTAAGTAGCAATGAAAAATCAGCAAATTAGGGTTAGTCAACTTGACATGAAAATTTCAACTAGCTATCAACCTAATATCAAAAAGTTGTAAGAATAGAATCTATATAAAATTGAATGTAGTTTCCAAACTACTAGGCCTTTTTTGAAAAAGAGTTAGTATGATTGGTGAAAAGTATAGATTTCAATGCAGCAGTACAAAAATTTCTAGAAAAAAATAAGTAGGTGTATGTTTGACCACCTTAATTATAAACAAATGATAATATTTTATTATAAGATTTTATATATAAGTAGTAGACTCATGCCTGGATGTGACACATATTTTTTTGTAATTTTATTCTAAAAAAATAATTAATTATGAATTTTCTACTACAATGTTTTTAAAATTAAAAAAATCCCGTGTCTGACCACCTTAACTCATTCAAAACTTTACAAAATTCAAAAAAAAAAAATACCTTGTAGTAGGCAAAGCATAGAATGTGACGCATTTTTCAGATTTCAAAAATGTTATACCGTCTAAAAGTTAGTCATTTTTCAATCAGTATATAAATCAACACTTTAGAGGTAACTCAATTAGAAAATAACTAATAATTACTTACCAAATTTAAAATTTGACAGCAATTATATCGATAGAAATTCGATAATCTCCTTAAGATACCCTTTTTGTTTCATCAAATTTGGGTGAAAAAAAAGTCGTCAGCTACATGGTCAAAGTCTGGAACTCAAAGAAATAGGGGAAAAACACATTTTTGAGACATTTCAATAGTTGACCATGTAGGTTTGCTGCACAAAGCAATACTAAGCCTAATCAAATACCTGATATTTTTGAGTACCCGAAAAGGCCGGCAAAATTTTGATTTTTCACTTTTCCCTCCCATTTCTCCATCCTTCATATGATTATATATATTAGATTATATCAAAATCAAAAACTATATATTAGATTATATATTATATATATTGAATATTATATAATATACATTTTACAATAAATATTATTTAATATATATTAATATCAAATTTTACATTATATATCATATATTATATATTATTTTATATGTATAATATATATTAATATGTATTTTACAACTATGTACGAATGGTTGGAACATTGTAGAAAAATCATGGATGGCCATTGAAAGAAGCAAAGGAAATCAATCAACCATTTAAAAAATTCATGGGTGCCCATTGAGGAAGAGAGAGAGTGAAAAGGTGGTGGAGGCTGAGAGAGGAAGAGAGAGAGTGAGAAGGTGAGAAGGATAGAGAGAGAGAGGGGGGTGAAGGGGAGAGAATAGGATAGAGAGAGAAGGGAAAGGAGAGAGAGAGAGAGAGAGAGAGAGAGGAGATAACATAGAGAGAGAGTAGGAGAGAGAGAGAGAGAGAGAGAGAGAGAGAGAGAGAGAGAGAGAGAGAGAGAGAGAGAGAGAGAGAGAGAGAGAGAAGGGGATGATGAGAGAATAGTAGAGAAAGAAGGGGAAGGGGAGAGAGTAGGAGAGATAGAGAGAAGGGGAAGGGGAGATAGTAGGAGAGAGAGAGAGAGAGAGAGAGAGAGAGAGAGAGAGAGAGAGAGAGAGAAGGGGAAGGGGAGAGAGTAGGAGAGCTCAAGAGAAGGGAAAGGATAACCAATTCATTATAGTATTAATCAGTAAGGAGCAAGGTAAACTTAAATAATATCACATCAAGCATTAGAAATCCAAATTCTAATTAGGAGTTTTAAGAAAAGTGAGTAAGGTCCTGGATAGGGACATTACAGATCCACACATTGTTCAGTAGATACCTCCAAGAACCCACATACACGGGAGTAGGTTTGAAGTAAGTCTAAGATTGTTTATTGGTTCAAAAATAGTACTGTGTGGTACTTTTGATTAACATCCAATGATTGGATGTGAAATTCACAAATTTGATTACATTACCACTGGTTCTATTTCAAATTCTAGAAAAAATGGATATTTGACATATGTTGATAAATTTCAGTCAACACCATTTTAAAATAACACATCAGTTTATTTTTACACATTGAGAATATCATCAATAGGAATTGAACTGAAATTGACATAGGTCATAGGAAATAAATGCCCCAGCTATTTGTTGTTTTCTGCATTTTGATTTTCTTATTACAATCAGGAGAAGAATATTACTCTCCAAATGGTTTTGGATAGTAACATTTGTACTTCCTCTTCAAAAATATTTCTTCCCTCATCTTGCTGCCTATTGATACTGACAAAGTGAATCTAGGCATTTCTACCATGTAATGGAAGAAAAATGGTTTCCTAATTGATACGTGTCTAAATAATACATGCAAGAACCTATGCTTTGATATTGCTCACTAACACTTTACAATAGAAAATGTTTACAAAACTTGGCGTGTACTTGCATGGGGACATTATATATTACAGAAATCCCACACAGAAGCAACTGGCAAGCTGCTCAAAAAGTAGTAACTGATAGCAAGTGGGATAATGCAGATGCTTTAATAAACCACTATCTTCTTTACTCAACCAACATCTAGTTCATCTGCTCGACTCGGACATGTTTGGGAATAGATAGTCTCCATTTAAACTCAAGTCTCTAGAAGTAGTTATATTTGTCAGTGGAGGAGATACACGCATTAGATCTGCAATAAATTTATTTTCACTAGAATTTCCATTTCTCTTCAATATGGATACTGTTAAAAAAATTACATGTACCCTTTTACCAATTTGGGAAATTAATGGGTCTATTTGTGGACCTCGAAGGAGTTGGTCACCTAAATGAGAACCTTGAGATGAATTAGGAAATTCTCTATGAAAGAGATCAACACCTTGATAAGCTCTCCACTTGTTAGATGAATTAAAACCTTGGACCATAGATGACTTCCCTTTGTTGTAAAATGAGGAGTGAGACTACCTTGTCAAAGGTGGCAATGAACTTACATTTGATGGATAATGACCAACATGAGTAACCTGGTTTCCCAAGTCCCCTAAATGCAAGCCCATTGACAAATAGGCATTTCTAATAGAAATATTTGTGGTGCTATAATGAAGTGCATGACCAAATTCTTTACCTCCTAATGAACCAATTTGAGGCTTCATTTCACATTTCTCTATGGATAATTGCACAACACTTGTTACTTCTCTATCTGAATTTTTTATGTCAGTGTACATGTGCACTGAAGAGCTTTTGTCACTACTAGAGCTATTACCAGATGGTGAGTACTCATCATCATCATCTAACATAGGCTCACACGCATATCTTACTTCTTTCCTTTGTCGCTTTCCCCTTCCTAGCTCTTCCTCCTTATCTATAACTTCTATCATGGGTCCAAGAAGCTCTTCCCACTCTTTCCCATTAATATGCAATTATTTTTGTCCGTAACAGTATTTTCTACATTTATTATGATATTGATCCGATTTGATGCACCTTCGCTATTTGATCCATACTTCCCTTTCATTTTACTTCACTTGCTCATTTTCAACGTCATAGGCCAAGATTTGACAGCGAGTATAACCTTGGTACTGTCGGTGTTAATGATAAATTTTACCTTTTAGCTATTAATTTTTTGTCATTTTTCCTGTATGATGCTTTTGTATACAAATTGTGGATATTCTCTAGAAAACTTTTCATTTTTTCTTGTACAATGCCTTTGTATACACATTTTGGAGAATCTCTATTAAAGAGTAGGTAACAATGGCTAAGCTAAGTGTAGCGGAGAGGGAGATGACTAAATTGAGAGAGCAGAGGAGGAGAGTGATAACAATGAAAATATTTCAGGGCTTGCAGAAATATGGAAATTATAATCTTCCTCCCAGAGTAGACATTAATGAAGTTCTTCATGCCTTAGCAGAGGAAGTCGACTAGATTATTGAAGTTGATGGTACTACATACAGAAATGCAGTATGTATTTTTGGCCTCAATTTTATTTTTCATTTCATTTAGGTCTTTAAAGATGGCTGGCTAAATCTTTGTATTAAATGTCATAGAATGCATGAAAGTAATATGATTCCAAGCATGAGCATGAGTCCCTACAGGGGCATAGTTATTCCTTTTACAGGCGTCGTAAGCCCTAGCTACGCAAAAATGGAGGATTTGAAGAATAGTTCACACTTGGAATCCTCAAGTGTATCCCAAGGGGTCCTACAACCCCTTCAAACACACTTGAGCATTCAAATGTGTCAAAAATAGTCATGGGGACTTCCTAGGGGTCCTAGTATGCCTTATCACGCATTAGGACCCCTAGGACATCCCCATGACCCCTTTCGACACATCGGAACCCTCAAATGTGTCCTAAGGGGTCCTACAACCCATTCAAACATACTTGAGTGTTCAAATGTGTCAAAAGGAGTCATAGGGACTTCCTAGGGGTCCTAGTATGCCTTATCATTCCTTAGGATCCCTAAGAAGTCCCCATGACCCCTTTCGACACATTAGAACCCTCAAGTGTGTCCTAAGGGGTCTTATGATGCCTTTAGACACACTTGAGCATTCAAATGTGTCAAAAGTGGTCATGGGGACTTCCTAGGGGTCATAGTATACCTTATCACACCTTAGGACCCCTAGGAAGTCCCCATGACCCCTTTTGACACATTTGAATGCTTAAGTGCGTACAAAGGCATCCTACGACACCTACGACACACTTGAGTATTCAAATGTGTCAAAAGGGGTCATAGGGACTTCCTAGGGGTCCTAGTATGCCTTATCACATGTTAGGACCCCTAGGAAGTCCCCATGACCCCTTTTGACACACGGGAACACTCAAGTGTGTCCTAAGGGGTCCTACAACCCCTTCAAACACACCTGAGTGTTCAAATGTATCAAAAGGGGTCATGGGGATTTCCAAGGGGTCTTGGTATGCCTTACCATGTGTTAGGACCCCTAGGAAGTCCCCATGACCCCTTTCGAGATAGTGGAACCCTCAAGTGTGTCCTAAGGGGTCCTACAACCCCTTCAGACACACTTGAGCATTCAAATGTGTCAAAAGGGGTCATGGGGACTTCCTAGGGGTCTTAGTAGGCCTTATCACATTTTAGGACCTCAAGGAAGTCCCCATGACTCCTTTCAACATAGTGGAACCCTCAAGTGTGTCCTAAGGGGTCCTACAACACCTTCGGACACACTTGAGCATTCAAATGTGTCAAAAGGGGTCATGGGGACTTCCTAGGGGTCCTAGTACACCTTATCACATGTTAGGACCCCTAGGAAGTCCCCATGACCCCTTTCGACACATTGGAACCCTCAAGTCTATCCTAAGGGGTCCTACGACACTTTCAGACACACTTGAGTGTTCAAATGTCTCAAAAGGGCTCATGGGGACTTCCTAGGGGTCCTAATACACCTTATCACATGTCAGGACACCTACGAAGTCCCCATGACCCATTTTGACACATTGGAACCCTCAAGTGTGTCCTAAGGGGTCCTACAACACCTTCTAACACACTTGAGCATTCAAATGTGTCAAAAGGGGTCATCAAGAATTCCTAGGGGTCCTAATATGCCTTATCACGCTTTAGGACACCTAGGAAGTCCCCATGACCCCTTTCAACACATTGGAACACTTAAGTGTGTCCTCAGGGGTCCTACAACACCTTCAGACACACTTGAGCATTCAAATGTGTCAAAAGGGGTCATGGGACTTCTCAGGGGTCCTAGTATGCCTTATCACATGTTAGGACCCCTAGGAAGTCCCCATGACCCCTTTCGACACATTGGAACCCTCAAGTGTGTCCTAAGGGGTCCTACAACCCCTTTAGACACACTTGAGCATTCAAATGTGTCAAAAGGGGTCATGGGGAATTCCTAGGGGTCCTAGTATGCCTTATCACACATTAGCACCCCTAGGAAGTCCCCATGACCCCTTTCGACACATTGGAACCCCCAAGTGTTTCCTAAGGGGTCCTACGATGCCTTCAGACATACTTGAGTGTTGAAATGTATCAAAAGGGGCCATGGGGACTTCCTAGGGGTCCTAGTATGTCTTATCATGCAATACGACCCCTAGGAAATCCCCATGACACCTTTGGAAATATTGGAACACTCAAGTGTGTTCTAAGGGGTCTTATGATCCCTTCGGACACATCTAAGCATTCAAATGTGTGAAAAGGGGTCATGGGGACTTCCTAGGGGTCCTAGTATGCCTTATCACATGTTAGGACCCCTAAGAAGTCCCCATGACCCCTTTTGACACACGAGAACCCTCAAGTGTGTCCTAAGGGGTCTTACGACCCCTTCAGACACACTTGAGAATTACAATGTGTCAAAAGGGGTCATGGAGACTTCCTAGGGGTTCTCATACACCTTATCACATGTTAGGACCCCTAGGAAGTCCCCATGACCCCTTTTGACATAATGGAACCCTCAAGTATGTCCTAAGAGGTCCTATGACCCCTTGAGACACACTTGAGCATTCAAATGTGTCAAAAGCGGTCATGGGGACTTCCTAGGGGTCCTAGTATCCCTAATCATGCATTAGGACCCCTAAGAAGTCCCCATGACCCCTTTCAACATATTGGAACCCTCAAGTGTGTCCTAAGGAGTCCTACAACACCTTCAAACACACTTGAGCATTCAAATGTGTCAAAAGGGGTCATGAGGACTTCCTAGGGGTCCTAGTATGCCTTATCATGCGTTATGACCCCTACGAAGTCCCCATGACCCTTTATGACACATTGGAACCCTCAAGTGTGTTCTAAGGGGTCCTACGACACCTTCTGACACACTTGAGCATACAAATGTGTCAAAAGGGGTCATGGGGACTTCCTAGGGGTCCTAGTATGCCTTATCACATGTCATGACCCCTAGAAAGTCTCCATGACTCCTTTTGACACATTGGAACCCTCAAGTGTGTCCTAAGGGGTCCTACAATACCTTTAGACACACTTCAAGATTCAAATGTGTCAAAAGGGGTCATACGGACTTCCTAGGGGTCCTAGTATGCCTTATCACACTTTAGGACCCCTAGGAAGTCCCCATGACCCCTTTCAACACATTGAAACCCTCAAGTGTGTCCTAAGGGGTCCTACGACCCCTTCAGACACACTTGAGCATTAAAATGTGTCAAAAGGGGTCATGGGGACTTCCTAGGGGTCCTAGTATGCCTTATCATGCATTAGGACCCCTAGGAAGTCCCAATGACCCTTTTTGACACATTTGAACTCTCAAGTGTGTTCTAAGGGGTCCTATGACCCCTTCGAACACACTTGAGAGTTGACTCCTTCGAACACACTTGAGAGTTCAAATGTGTTAAAAGGGGTCATGGGGACTTCCTAAGGGTCCTAGTATGCCTTATCACATGTTAGAACCCCTAGGATGTCCCCATGACCCCTTTCAACACATTGGAACCCTCAATTGTGTCCTAAGGGGTCCTACAACCCCTTCGGACACACTTGAGTATTCAAATGTGTCAAAAGGGGTCATGGGGAATTCCTAGGGGTCCTAGTATGTCTTATCATGCGTTATGACCCCTAGGAAGTCCCCATGACCCCTTTGCACACATTGGAACCCTCAAGTGTGTTCTAAGGAGTCCTTCAACCCCTTCAGACACATCTGATCATTCAAATGTGTTAAAAGGGGTCATGGGGACTTTCTACTGGTCCTAGTATGCCTTATCATGAGTTAGGACCCGTAGGAAGTCCCCATGACCCCTTTCAACACATTGGAACCCTCAAGTGTGTGCTAACAGGTCTTACGATGCCTTCAAACACACTTGAGCATTCAAATGTGTCAAAAAGGGTCAAGGGACTTCCTAGGGGTCTTAGTACACCTTGTCACACGTTAGGAACCCTAGGAGGTCTCCATGACCCCTTTCAACACATTGAAATGCTCAAGTGTGTCCTAAGCGGTCCTACGACCCCTTCAAACACACTTGAGTGTTCAACTATGTCAAAAGGGGTCATGGGGACTTCCTAGGGGTCCTAGTATGCATTATCATGCGTTAGGACCCCTAGGAAGTCCCCATGACACCTTTTGACACATTGGAATCCTCAAGTGTGTCCTAAGGTGTCCTACGACCACTTCGGACACACTTGAGCATTCAAATGTGTCATAAGGGGTCATGGGGACTTCCTAAGGGTCCTAGCATTTGTTTTCACATGTTAGGACCCCTAGGAAGTCCCAATGGCCCCTTTTGACACATTAGAACCCTCAAGTGTACCCTAAAGGGTCTTACGGCCCCTTCGAACAAACTTGAGCATTCAAATGAGTCAAAAGGGGTCATCGGGACTTCCTAGGGGTTGTAGTATGTCGTATCATGCGTTAGGACCCCTAGGAAGTCACCATGGCCCCTTTTGACACATTAGAACCATCAAGTGTACCCTAAGGGGTCCTATGACCCCTTCGGATACACTTGAGTGTTCAAATGCATCAAAAGGGGTCATGGGGACTTCCTAGAGGTCCTAGTACACCTTATCACATGTTAGGACCCCTAGGAAGTCCCCATGACCCCTTTCAACACATTAGAACCCTCAAGTGTGTCCCAAGGGGTCCTATGACCCCTTCAAACACACTTGAGCATTCAAATGTTTCAAAAGCGGTCATGGGGACTTCCTAGGGGTCCTAGTATGCCTTATCACATGTTAGGACCCCTAGGAAGTCCCCATGACCCCTTTCGACACATTAGAGCCCTCAAGTTTTTCCTATGGGGTCCTACGACCCCTTCGAACACACTTGAGCATTCAAATGTGTCAAAAGGGGTCATGGAGACTTCATAGGGGTCTTAGCACACCTTATCATGTATTACAACCTTTAGGATGTCCCCATGACCCCTTTCGACACATTGGAACCCTCAAGTGTGTCCTAAGGGGTCTGACAACACCTTCGGACATATTTGAGCAATCAAATATGTCAAAAGAGGTCATGGGGACTTCCTAGGGCTCCTAGTAGGCCTTATCACATGTTAGGACTCCTAGGAAGTCCCCATGATGCCTTTGGACACATCAAAACCCTCAAGTATGTCCTAAGGGGTCCTACGACCCCTTTGGACACACCTGAACATTCAAATGTGTCAAAATGGGTCATGGGGACTTCCTAGGGGTCCTAATACACCTTATCATAGGTTAGGACCATTAGGAAGTCCCCATGACCCCTTTTGACACATTGGAATCCTCAAGTGTGTCCTAAGGGGTTGTGCGATGCCTTTGGACACACTTGAGCATTCAAATGTGTCAAAAAGGGTCATGGGGACTTCCTAGGGGTCTTAGTACGACTTATCACATGTTAGGAACTCTAGGAAGTCCCCATGACCCCTTTGAACACATTAGAACCCTCAAGTGTATCCTAAGGGGTCTTATGACCCCTTCGGACACACTTGAACATTCAAATGTCTCAAAAGGGATCATGGGGAATTCCTAGGGGTCCTAGTATGGCTTAGCATGCATTAGGACCCCTAAGAAGTCCCCATGACCCCTTTTGACACATTGGAATACTCAAATGTGTCCTAACGGGTCCTATGACACCTTTGAAAACACTTAAGCATTAAAATGTGTCAAAAGGGGTCATGGGCACTTCCTAGGGGTCCTAGTATGCCTTGTCACAAGTTAGGACCCTTAGGAAGTCCTCATGACCCATTTTGACACATTGGAACCTTCAAGTGTGTCCTAAGATGTCCTACGATGCCTTCAGACACACTTGAGCATTCAAATGTGTCAAAAGGTGTCATGGGAACTTTCTAGGGGTCCTAGTATGCCTTATCACATGTTAGGACCCCTAGGAAGTCCCCATGACCCCTTTCGACACATTGGAACTCTCAAGTGTGTCCTAAGGGGTCCTTAAACCCCTTCAGAAAAACTTGAGCATTCAAATATGTAAACACCACTAACAACCCCATTCTACCCACGGAGTCACTAGAATGCTTATGACCATGCTTGACCCAAGTGACCCCAAGGTGCACTAAGCACGATTGGGCAGTGATCTTCTGAGGCTCATATCTCAGACCTCGTGAGTGTTAAGAATGAATGCTAAATGTTTGGCAGCCATTTTGTAGTAGTTGTTGTTACATTCATGACTATGATTGTCATTGATGTCAACATAGTGATCTTATGAAGACTTGTAGTGAAGAAAATAGAGTTTGAATTAGCACACGTGGGTTATTGCAGTTGGAGCTATGTGATGTTTAGGATATACTCTTTGATATGTTATATGTCTATGGTTAAGAGCGCAAACAGTAATTCTTTTATTCATGGAAGTTATGAGCATTTTTGTGGAAGCAATGTTCCTGAGTAGTGGTCTGTGGAAATCAAATGATATCTCCTAATCGGGATGGAATATTATTTTGCATAGTTAAAGGGAAGTTGAAGACATGTTGATAGTGACATGGTCAACAACAAAAACTTTGAGGTCACATGAATGAAGATTTATTGTATTTGGAAGCCGACAATTTTGTGTAATTTTGATGTAGCATGTGAAAAAATTTATTTTGTAATTGTATGCCAACTCATTTGTAATTATTTGAGTGTGTTATTAAGGAAGAAATGTGTTTCCTTGTTGTTATGTAGAAAAAGATAGTAGTGTATGAATATGAAGTTAAGAAAAGAGCTAAATGTGAAAGCGAATTGTGAAGGAAGACATGCGAAGTAGAGAGATCTGAAATTGAGATCTGGTGTAACAGTGAGTGTGGTTTGGCATAGTCAGAGAAGAGGTAACATATTATTCTATTGAGTAATACAAAGATTATTTGGATAGTGTGTTTAGTGATCTTACCCTAAAGTTGTTTAGGCAGTGGGTCCTTCTATCTTCCATAACTCTTAACAGGGTTAGAATCTTTTAACAGGGATTCAAAATCTCCTAACAAGGATTCATATGTACTAAATTTATTTCATAAGACTCCTAACAAAGTCCATCCTTTCACAAGGAATATTCATATTAGTGCATGTTTTGAGGGCATCATTCCCACCGGGGTTTACTCTTTGATCAAGAGGTTCCCTAGTCAACATATCTTGTGTCATTGTGTTATTGTGTATGAATATCTTTCTATGGTTGGTAATTATATTGCTTACATGGTTTAATGCTATTGAAGATGATTAAAGTTATAATTATTTGATAACTGATTCACCCCCCCCTCTTAGTTATCTTGGTGTACTTTACTTTCTAACAATTGGTATCAGAGCAGCAGGTCCTTGAAAAAGAATTTTAACAGCTTAAGGAGATCCATGGTGAATTTTAGGAAAGAAAGCCCTAAGTTTGATGGAGTAAATTTTGACAGCTGGAAAGAAAAGATGAAGACACACCTACTATGTTTAGGACTAGGTTATTGGCTGATTACAAAGAATGATAAGACTATCATTGAAGAGGACAATCTTGAAATATGTACTTCTAATGAGAGAGATCTATTTGTGTATAACATACTTGCAAGAGAATCACTTTTGACAGCCCTTCTAGAGAATGAGTACAGTTAGGTAAAATGTTCAAAACAATTTCATGAAATTTGGAAAGCTTTACACTCTACTTTTGAAGGTGATGAACATGCAAAAAGAGTTAGATTACATAATTGGATATGTGCATTTGAATATATAAGAATGTTGGGAGATGAATCTGTTAGAAGCTATATTGGTAGAATGTCAGAAATTGTTACAAGTATAAAATCTTGAGGAGGAACAAAGACAGAGAATGAAGTGATATGGAAAATTCTGAGGACATTGACTCCTTTATTTAAGCAGACAACACAAATGATTGAACAAGTTATACCTTGTACTAAAAACTTTACAAGAGAGACTCTTCTTGGAAGATTGGAAGCAGCGGAGATGAACCTGAGGTTATCAAGAGACTTACCTAGAATGGAGACAACATTCAGTGCTCTTAGTGTTCACCCTACTTTGTCAAGAAGCATCAGTGTGAGTAGATATTATGCTGGTAGCAGCAAATCTAGAAATGAAGAAGACAAGAAGATTGAAGAAGGTATTTCCTTGCTTGTGAAGAGAGAACCAGATGGTAAGAAAATTTTTAAATGTTGGACTTGTCAAGAATATGGTCATTTTACATCTAAATTTCCTAAGAGAGTTAAAAAGTACAGAAACAATTTCAAACCTAGAAGAACTAAGGAATGTTATTATGCTAATGATGAAGATCTTGAGGTTAGTATAGAGAGAACCTTAAGTGAAAGTGATAATGAGAATAATGATGACATAGGATTTGTAGCAATTAAAGAAGAAAATTATGAAACTGATGTCAAGGAAGAAAAAGCCTTAGTTTCTCAATTTGAAAAGAAAGCTGATTGGATTATAGACAGTGGTTGTTCACATCATATGACTAGAGACATGAAAAAGTTCATAAAGCTAAACAAATATGATGGAGGAGTTGTTAAAGTTGGAAACAATGCACCTTGTTTGATTAAAGGTATACAATCTATTACTCTTGATGGAAAGACTAATACTGATGATGTTTATTTTATGGATGGATTGAAACATAATCTTTTAAGTGTTGGACAATTAGTTGATAAGGGATATCAAGTTTGGTTTACTAAGAAAACTTGTGTGATAAAGGATAAAGATGGAAATCTAATTGGAACTGGATCTAGAACCAGAGGTAATATATTTCAGTTGAATCCTACTGAGATGACATGTTTGATTACTAAAATTGATGACAGTTGGTTATGGCATAGAAGGTTTTGTCATATAAACTTTGACAACATTGTGAAAGTAAGTAATACACTTGCAGTAAGAGATTTTCCTAAAATTATGAAGCCTACTAACATGATTTGCAAAGAATGTGTGATGGCTAAACAGAAAAGAAGTTATTTTCCCAGTAAGAAGTTTACATCTACAGAAAAGCTAAAAATTATTCATACAGATTTGAGTGGTCCTACCAAGACTAGAGGATTCTATGGAGAAAGGTATTTTATGATTCTTGTTGATGATTTTACAAGAATGATGTGGATTGCATTTCTTAAAGAAAAATTTGAAGCATTTGATAAGTTTAAGATTGTTAAGAATAAAGTTGAGAATGAATCTGGAATAAAGATTAAATGTTTGAAATTTGATAGAGGTGGAGAATTTACTTCTAGAGAGTTTAACACCTTTTGTGAAGAAAATGGCATTAAGAGACAGTTCTCAACCCCTAGAACACCTAAACAAAATGGTATTGTAGAAAGAAGGAACAGATCAGTGACTGAAGCAGCAAGAGCTATGTTATTTGAGAATGATTTGGCAAAAATATTTTGTAGAGAAGTAGTGAACAAAGCAGTGTATACAATGAACATAGTACAAATCAAAACAGACACAGACAAGACACCTTATGAATTATAGTTTGGACATGCACCCTCAGTTAAGTATTTTAGAATTTTTGGAAGCAAATGTTATATAAAGAGAGATGATGATATTGAAAAGTTTGATCCTAGAAGTGATTAAGGTATATTTCTTGGATATTCTTTGAAAAGAAAAGCCTATAGATGTTATAATAAAAGAACTAAGACTATTGTTGAAAGCACAAATGTTAAAGTTGATGAAAAGTTCAAAATTTAGGAAAGAATGCTTGATTATGAATCAAATGAAGAAGCTCATCTTAAACCTAACACTGGATCTACTGAATTATTTTATGAAACTGACAGTGATTTGTTGAATGAAAGCCATAGTGAAGTCATTGAAGAGCCTGCACCTGAAGTGAGATTTGAGACAGTGACACCTAGCAAGAGTTTATTAAGAAATCATCCTATTGGACAAATTATTGGAAGGATCAAAAGAGGAGTTCTAACTCAGAATAAGGTACAAGAACAGTTATGTTTGATTTATCAAATTGAACCTAAAACTACTAGTGAAGCTTGTGAAGATGAAAGTTGGACTAATGCTATAAAAGAAGAACTAGATCAAATTGAAAAGAACAAGACATGAGAACTGGTCCCTAGACCTAAAGACAAGAATGTTATTAGAACTAAATGGGTATTCAAAAATAACATGAATGAACAAGGAGAAGTAGTGAGAAACAAAGCAAGATTGGTATGTAAGGGATACTCACAGCAAGAAGGAATTGACTATGAAGAAACCTTTGCACTTGTTGCAAGAATTGAAGTAGTAAGAATGTTTTTGGCCTATGCAGCTTACAAGAAATTTAAAGTATATCAAATGGATGTGAAGTTAGCATTTCTGAATGGAGAATTGGAAGAAGAAGTCTACATTGAGCAGCTTGAAAGTTTTCCTTTGACTCAAGAAGGAGACATGGTCTAAACTGAAGAAAGCTTTATATGGACTAAAAAAAGCACCTAGAACTTGGTATGCAAGATTGGACAAGTATTTGTTAAAGTTGGCATTTACAAAAGGAACATCTAACAACAATCTGTATACAAAAGAAATTGAAAATGGTTTGTTGGTTATAGTTATTTTTGTTGATGACATTATTTTTGGAGGAGAAGATGAAGCTAGTGACAAATCTGCTGATGAAATGAAGACTAAATTTGAAATGAGTATGATTGGTGAAATGAAATACTTTTTGGGATTACAGATAACACAAAACAATGATGGTATCTTTGTAAGTCAGACAAAGTACCTGAATGACTTGTTGAAAATATTTGCAATGGATAATTGTAAACTAGTTGGAACACCTATGGTAACTGGACATAAGTTATCTAGCAGAGATGAGACTCCTACAATGGAACAAAAGAATTATAGATCCATGATTGGAGGACTGTAGTATTTGACACATACAAGACCTGATATAGCACATTCAGTTGGAATTGTAGCAAGATTTCAAGCTAAACCTAGAGAGTCACATTATGTAGCAGTAAAGAGGATACTGAGATATTTAAGAGGCACAATGGACTATGGATTATGGTATGAAAAATATGATGATTTTACCCTATGTGCATATACAGATACCGATTGGAGAGGTAGTGTTGATGATAAGAAAAGCACCAGCGGTGGAGTGTTTTTCTTTGGAGGAAGATTGGTTTCTTGGCTAAGCAAGAAGTAGAACTGTATCTCATAGAGCATAGCAGAAGTAGAATATGTAGCAGCATCAAACAATTGTAACCAAATAATTTGGATGAAGCAAATGCTGAAGGATATTGGAATAAAGTTTGTTGAACCTATTGTCATACATTGTGACAACACCAGCACAGTTAGTATGTCTAAGAATTTTGTATTACATTCTAAGAAAAAGCATATAGAGATCAAGTATCATGTTGTAAGAGAGAAAGTTGCTAAGAAAGAAGTCAGACTTGAATACATAAGTACAAAGGAGCAGATAGCAAATATATTCACAAAGCCTTTGCCTAAGGATACATTTGAGTATTTGAGAGGTATGCTTGGGGTTATGCCCCAGCCTACTTTTGAGAAGTGATGCAGTTGGTTGCATCCGTCCAGTGGTATATGAGCCTTATCTTTCTTTTGGACTGGATGTTGGTACTTCCTCTATGGGGGAGTATGTGTATCTGAGCTAAGTCATGAGCAATCTAGTGAATGTACTTTCTAAATAGTGTCTTTTGACATTGGAGTTTTTGTTGACATAATGATAAAATTCCTATCATTGATGTCAATGGGGGAGAAGTGTACATGAAAAAATCTATTTGTACTATCTGAATAAGAAAACGAAGCACAATTTGATTGATGAAGAGGCTTTGAAGCAACAGTATTGTAGTATTGGATTTTTGGAACATTAGATGTTTTTTCATCTATGTTGCCATCAATGCCAATGGGGGAGATTGTTAGGAATGAATGCTAAATTTTTGGCAGCCATTCTGTAGCAGTTGTTGTTGCATTCATGACTATGATTATCATTGATGCCAACATAGTGATCTTCTGAAGATTTGCAGAGAAGTAGACATAGTTTGAATTAGCGCATGTGGGTTATTGCAGTTGGAGCTATGTGATGTTGAGGATATACTCTTTGATATGTTATATGTCTATGGTTAAGAGCGTAGATAGTAATTATTTTATTCATGGAAGTTATGAGCATTTTGGTGGAAGCAGTATTCAGGTAGTGTTCCTGAGTAGCAGTTTGTGGAAATCAGATGATATCTCCTAATCGGGATGGAATCTGGTTTTGCGCAGTTAAAAAAAATTTGAAGACACATTGATAGTGATGTGGATGATAGTGCAAACTTTGAGGTCGCACGAATGAAGATTTATTGTATTTGGAAGCCGACAGTTTTGTGTAATTTTGATGTAGCGTGTGGAAACTTTTATTTTGTAATTGTATGCTGACTCATTTGTAATTATTTGAGTGTGGTATAAAGGAAGGAATGTGTTTCCTTGTTTTTATGTAGAAAAGGATAGTAGTGTATGAATATGAAGTGAAGAAAAGAGCTAAATGTGAAATAGAAATGTGAAGGAAGACATGCGAAGTACAGAGATCTGAAATTGACATCTGGTGTAATAGTGAGTGTGGTTTGGCATAGTCAGAGAAGAGGTAACATATTATTCTATTGATTAATACAAATATTATTTGGATAGTGTGTTCAGTGATCTTACCCTGAAGCTGTTTGGGCGGTGGGTCCTTCTGTCTTCCATAACTCTTAACAGGGTTAGAATCTTTTAACAGGGATTCAAAATCTCCTAACAAGGATTCATATGTACTGAATGTATTTCATAAGACTCCTAATAGAGTCCATCCTTTCATAAGGAATATTCATATTAGTGCATCTTTTGTGGGCATCATTCCCACCGAGGTTTACTCTTTGATCAAGAGGTTCCTTAGTCAACATATCTTGTGTCATTGTGTTATTGTGTATGAATATCTTTCTATGGTTGGTAATTATATTTCTTACATGGTTTAATGGTGTTGAAGATGATAAAAGTTATAATTATTTGATAACTAATTCATCCCCCCTCTCAGTTATCTTGGTGGAATTTACTTTCTAACAGTGAGAGATATCAACAAACTGTTAGGGGCTATGGGATCATGTTTTCGAGGTCTACAATAACCTCTCTTGGTTTTCAGCGATTCAACTTTGTTTGCATTTGGAAAGGTGATCTCAGTCAATGTCAAAACTTGCAATGAGGGTCAGTTGAAAGTAGCTCAGTAGTGTATCTTTCAAACCATCTGTCCTAGCATCGAACCATCTGCTCCATCGGCTCCAATTGGCTTGGTAAAAGCCACTGACAACCACGTTCCTCCCATGGAGTCACTGGAATGCTCACGGCCATGCTCGACCCAAGTGAGCTAACAACACAAGTGCTTCATTTCTCTGTGGATTTAGTAAATCCCAATATGATGAGTTATATACACAGTGAGTATATACATAATATTGAAACAATGTAGTACTAAGTGGCTTAAGTGAGTATATATAATGGTATGAAACATAAGAACATAGAAAATCTATAAAAGTTAAACCTCAAACATAATAAGCTCCATGAACAAGTTATTCCAAAGTAAAGTAAAACAAATGTAACTTCAACAAGATATTATTTAAATCATAATGATAATCATAGTCAAGATATAACTTCATCATTCAATTCTATAAACATGAGTAATAAATATGTATACAAAAGATGACGCAAATATAACATAAAAATGAACATGTTCTATATATACAAAGTATCAAATGTATCAAAAGTATCTCTATATACAAATATGGCACATGCCATTTCAAAATGTCTACAAAATCAATATTTCAAGGTGTACAATGTGGCATATATGTCATCTCAAAATGTGCCAAGTGGCATCTCTAAATGACCACAAAACTAAAACTACATCCTATGCCATAGGGGGGTCATCAAAATGTAGCCTCTTTGAAGAAGTGTTTGGCTCTGATTGATCTTGCATCAAAAATGAGTTCAAACCCAAGTTAGATTGCTTATTTTATATGATTTGTACACACACACACACACACACACACACATATATATATATAATTCATAATTCAAACACTAATTTAATTAAAATTATAACTAAATACAAATATATGTACCTGGCCTCTTGGTCACCTACCACGATCAGGTGTCCTAGCATAAGTCCTTGGTAGTGAAGGGACCATGCCAACAATACCAACTCTGACCTATAAATATATATTTGCAATAATGAGATTAGTAGAGTGGTGCAACATAGAGTAATAAATCTAAAAAATAGGATGAGTTGAACTAAAATTAAAACTGACATCTGATGATCCCTCCTTTGGAATAGTGGGCTGGGTCAACAAAGATACAAAAGATTCTTGTGGGCCCTCCCTCACACTAGGAATAACCTATGAGATTAAAAAGATTGTCAATTATATATAAATGTACTTCATCATAACAACCCTGGTTACAAAATACAAATAACAATATGTAAAAGTCTATGTACAATCAGGCTATCACTCTGAATTGAGATAACTGTCAGCCTAGGCTCCCGAAACCATGTCAGAACATCATCGATAGCCACACCCTATATAATAAATTCAAGTAAAATATTTATTACTACACACAAGTGGCATACATATGCATGCATAATTAATCTTAAACAATTAATTACCTTTTCTTTGTCGACACCTGATGAAGGAACCCCCTTGTGCCCCCCACTGACATTGGTTGTAGCCTATAAGAGTACAATAAGATGACAATATATTAGTAAATGTATGAATTTTATTGCTCTAATTGATAGAGATTTAAGCATGTACACCAAATGATATAAAAAAACTAATGGGTACATAATTTATAATATACCATATAGGCATCAAGGCCAAATGAAATGGCCCAAGCTGTGGACTCATCCACCTATGTCATTGACTGAACATAAATAGAAAAAATATATATACATAAGTACATGCAATCATTAAAACTAATCTAAATAAATAAATTAAATAAGTCATGTGACAAATTTATTTATAATGTTTACTCTTACCATATCAACAAGAGTCCATGGCTCTGTGTACACCTCCTGAGCACTATCATGAGATGTAGATGCTCCATGAAGTGTTGCAGCCTCTGTAGCTGTGTCTCCTACATCTTCCTCATCAATAACATACTGATATGTATTAGCATCGATAAGCAATCCAAGACACATATTCTTACATATAATGCAAATATGGGGCTCGCATACATGTGAACTCTAGCGAGATGTCGATGCGCCAACATCATCCACACCAAGAGGCAACACTGACTTGGTCTGCGTGATCAACTAATTACTCAACAAATGAATGGCCCTAATAGTCTGTGAGGTAGCCTCTGCAATGATATCAGGATGCTGCACTCGAGGAGGGGGTGCGACATTAGTGGGGGGACAAAGGTAGTGGCCTTTTTGTGTTGGGAAAATGGCCTAGTCTGAGGATCTCCTTTTCCTACACCCATGTTGGGCATCATTCTCCAATAATTAACATTGTAACCAAGCACAAACTCAGCATACATTTTTTTTATGAAATAGAAAGGGAGTTCCAAATTTCTATGGGGTGGTTTATCAAAAACCATCCACCAGCGATCCCAAAAGTGTGTGCGCATTGCTTCATTTGTGCACCATTTTATTGATAATTTGGGCTTTTTGGGTCAACTTGTAATCCAGTTTTAGGATTCACAAAAAGAAAGGCTATATCTTCCTTACTTATATTAAGGGTCGCAATCCCATCATGGTCAAGCCCATCATCAAATTAGGTGTGCATATCATCACGCCAATGAAGAGCAGCATTATGTTGTTGCATGAGTGTGTCAATATTTTCAACAATAGTATTTAATGTGGAAAGCATGGGACCTAATGTAGGTATATTCTGATATGTGTTTTGGAAACCTCATATTGTGTTCAAATTATCCTATATCAAATCTTCTAAAGATCGAGGGTTTTGAGATGGGAGATTAATTTGGGGATCGTTATTTGGTGTGGGAGGGTTATTTTCTTCATTGTTGCCAGCCATGCCTGATTAAATAAAAAACAAATCTAAATTTCAATTTGATTTCATATATTATTATAAAAATAAATACAAAACCCTATTTCAACAAATAAAACTACATTTAGAATCAAAATGAAATAAAATAATCAAAATATACAAAGAATTTACTTACCGTATACTGCGGAGATCAAATTTGTTGTTGCAAAAATTAGATACCCAAAAATATCATGTATATGATATTTGCAGCCGTTTTCCAAACCCAAAACGTGAGGAGAAATGAGGAAAATGGCTCGCAAGTTTTGATTTATGCCACAAGTTTCGTGTACCTAATATGTTTTTGGGTACCTGATTAAGCCTGTGCTTTGGTATCAAGTTTTTCTAGATGTACTGACACCCAAGCCTTCTAAAAAGTCAAAAAACATTTTCATGTGCTTTTGGATGAGTGAAAAGTGAATATTTTTCACATCACCACTTTTTGGCCCCTCATGATCTTGCACATACCATAAATATGATGATTCTCTAGCCATAGACACAAACTCAAGAGGTAAATTGTTTTTTTTGAAGCAACTCAAATTCCTAGTTATGGGAGGATGTTTCATATGAAATAATTTGGAATGAATCTTAAATCATTTCATATATTAAAGATACATGTTATTTTTTAATCATTGTGTTGGATCATAATAAATTTATTTTCCAAGGTTATTAATATGACATTTTTTACAATAGATCCTAACAAAGTTATATTGGAGTTGATGAGTAAACAACCTACAACTCCTAAGAACACCTGCATGCAAACACCTGTCACAAAAAGAGGAAGAAGAAGCAAGAAGTTATGGAGGCCTGAACACATTGATCCACAAAAAAGGAGAAATCATTCTTGATGTGCAAAATAAAAAATTACAATTCAATAATGAATAATCTGTTACAAAGTTATGAATACAAAAGAGATCAATCCTTATAAAAGGAGATCTGGAAACCTTAAAAAGGTAAAACCTAGGTTGCATAATAATAATTAATAAAGTAATTAATTATTATATGCCTAAAGTTTATCTTAAGTAGAAATAGCTAATAAGTAACTTAGTAATTAAATTAAACATGATTTAATTAATAAGAAAACACTTTATTACTCTAACACCCCCCCTTAAGATGAACTTTGGGAAAAGCTAAAAACCTAGAAAGAACTACTGAAAGAAAATGGGTCCCAATAACAAAAGGACTGATTAGGTACCCAAGTACAAAAAAAAGTCTCTAAAAAGAAGAGAAATAGAGAAAATCACATGGGAAAAACTCTACTCCAAAAAGAGACAAAGACTAGTCTGAAGGACTGAAGAAGCCTCCAAAACTAGGAATGTTCCAAAAAATAGGAACAATGATGAACATGTACAACATTATTGAAGCAAGAAGATGGAAACTCTGTCAAGAAGTAATTAATGATCTGAAGATCCTCCATTGAAATATGACCAGGTAGAGAAGACTGTAATCTACATGAGTACCCTCAAATGATACTACTCGAATCAGGAGGCAAACAAAGACAAACACCTGAAGTTGAAGATACAAAATATTGTAATCTATACAAGTGCCCTCAAATGACACTACTCGAATCAGAAGGCAAACAAAGGCAAACACCTGAACTTGAAAATATAGATGGCATAAAAACACCATAAGTCTGAAGAGTTGATCAATCAAAGATGGAAGGGTGCGTCCAAATAAAATAGGAAAGAAAAGAGTGTCCATATGGTAAATGATCCATCTCACTGGAATGCATAGGTACGCAGCCACTACATTTGCCTAGTACATAGAATCAAATACTGAATACATAGCTCACACTATTGAACCAAGGAAGTAGTAGAACCAACAGTAGAAACCCCCCCATAATGTTGGCAAGGGAGTAATGACAGGTACATTGAAAAGATCGCCCAATATGAACAACATGATACCAAGAACATCGAAGGTGTACAGAGAGTACAAACACAAATAAAGATACCTAAGGCTAATGCCATTGGAAGAATGCTCACATGAAAAAAGTAGATGGAAAACAAAGGAAAACATCAAACCCCCTAGCACTTTATAATGGAGTGCAAGTACATAGAGCACGAACATGTGCAAAATCTCATGCAGGCAATAGAATGACACTTTATCTCAGTGCGTGTGCATAAAAGAATACTAAAAAAGTGAATTATACACTGCTCAAATAAGAGAAAAGACTATTGAAACAAAGGAACAACCTATAGCAAACCCACAATAGTGGGTTACACTTTTTTACCTAAACGAACACTGGACTATACATTTTGAAAAAAACTTTCAAATTCATATGCATGTTGTCGTTAAATTGTTTGAAATCAAAAGATGAAGTAAATTAGAGTCTTTTAAGATTTTCTGTCTAGATTCTAAATATATTTTTAATTTTTATTTTTGAATTGATTTGAATGCTTTTTTCTTTCTCCCACGAAAATTGGCATGTTGCTGAAAATGTCATTTTGAAAGAGTTACATTATTTTCATAGAGCATAACTTTTTTTTCTATAATAGATATCAATATGATTCTTTCAAAATTAGTTTTGTAACATCCATACAGAGGGCATGCAATTGGTTTGATGACATTATCATGATTATTTCATATTTTCTTAATGTTTGAAGTTAACTAAATCATCATTTTGACATACCTTGACTATATAGCTTATAACTTGTCATGTATTTGTCCAATTTTATTTTTATTTTTTTTATAGAAAGAGAACTTAAATACCTAGGGCATGGATATTTTTTAGAATTTTTTTTCTCTCATTTAGTATTTTTCCATAAGTGTCAAACATAGAGGTAGACATACGGTGAAATATCTATGCTTAGTAAAACAAAAATATAAATTCATAATAAACTTAATATATATTAACATTATAATCATTGGAAAGATTTTTCTCAGTAGTACCATACTACATAGATAAGTTTTTCAAATGGATTCATTTGATATCCCAAAAGATAAAGTCAAATTAATTTTTTTCAGTATTTTAATAGGTGCAAAGGAGACTATTACAGGTATGAATAAGGAGTATAGATGTTATATCAATATTTTTTTTATCTAAGAGGATTTGAGCTAATCATTTGTAATTAATTCTTTCAAATGGAACCTTGCAAGGCTTAAATAATCATATTTTATTAAAAATGTGTTATTTCAAAAAAAATCAGCATGTCTAAAAAAGTGTAACCCACTATTGTGGAGTCACCCCCTAAGATGAGTCATCCCTCAAAAGGAAAAGATCCCTAGACCTAAAACATCCAAGATATCCACCATATTACAAAAATGCAAAAATATGAATAAAATATACTTGGAGAAAATTTTGAAAAATTGACTCATAGCACTGGAAATCTCTCTGAACAAGCTCTCCAACAATATATCATTTTCCCAAAACAAAGTCCGAATGCGCAAGATAGAGCTCTCAGAGTGCAAACTAAAAATATAGATTTGACAGTAAAAAACACCATCAAGAAAAAATAAATCATAAATTAAAATCTCCATATCTAGATAGAGCTTGGAACCAGCTTTCCAAAGATATCTCATTTTCCCAATTTTGACACCGTATGCTCAAGATATGAGCAAAAAACCATCGAGTGCTCTAGAGGGCCCAAAATGGTGTCAAAACCTTGCTGATACATTCAGACGTCAGCAACCGAGGGGCCTAGATTTGACGGCCAACTAGCCGTCAAGGCTCAAATCTGACTATGGGCTAAAAAATTAGGCCCCTAGTCACCATATGACTAGGGGCTGAAGTTGCAACTGCCATGGGATTAAATTTGATGGCCAAATGGTCGTCGTCGGCCATAAAAATAAAAAAATTGACATGTCTTATATGGAAATAAAGGTTTTTGGGCACTACACATGCAACCATAAGGTCTGTTTGGACCAAAAATTCTCCAAAAAATAGTGACCACCTCAGGATCCGTACCGGGGCCACTTGCAAAATATTTTTACCACAGATTCCAATTTTGTCCAAAATTGACAAATTTAATATGGATTTGGGGGTTCTTTGATGCTCTGAACACAATGGTGAGGTCCATTTGAGTCTAAGGTGACCAAAAAAAGAGGCCCTCCAGATCTGACAGAAAACCCTCTAAAATTATAGATCTAACGAACACAACCGAATCTCTCAAAAAGACGACAGGGGCAAATAGATCTGAAACTCTGATACCATATCAAATTTGATGAGAAAATAACTCACAACTCCCAAGAATACCTGCATGCAAACCCCTGTCACAGAAAGAAAGAGAGAAGAAGCAAGAAGCTATGGAGGCCTAAACGCATTGATCCACGAGAGAGGAAAAATCAGTCTTGATGTGCAAACACAAAAGTTGTAATTCAATAATGAATAATCTGTTCCAAAGTTGTGAATACAAAAGAGATCAATCCTTATAAAGGAGATTTGAAAAACCTAAAAAGATAAAACCTAGGTTGCACAATAATAATTAATAAAGCAATTAATTATTATATGCCTAAAGTTTAGCTTAAATAGAAGAGATAATAAGTGACTTAATAATTAAATCAAACATGATTTAATTGATAAGCAAACACTTTATTACTCTAACAAGTTATACCACTATTATCAAATGGGATAATTCTAAAATGGAGATGGATGTATGTCCTTCAAAAAAGTATCTTATCTAATTATAATTTATTTTTATTTTTTTTCTAAATAAGAGGTCATAGCCATAGATTTGTATTATTTCAAAAAGGTTTGTAATTTGTTAATTTATGACGTCTTGTTATTTATTAATAATATATTTTTAGAATAATTTTTTGTTAATATTAGTTATAAATTATGTAAAGTTTAATTTATTATTATTTTGATAATATGTTATTTTTAGATTGATTGTGAGAGTTTTTGCATCAATCTTTTGGATTACATTTTGTGATCCTTGTGCAGAGTATAATCCGAAACATAGATGTAAAAATTCTCATACAATCCAAACAAAAAATAATAGATTATCAATATGATAGATTGTAGAAATCTTACAATATTAATAATCTTATTTTCTTAAAAAGAATTATTTTCCTAAATAGAATTTATGTATGATCACCAAATATATATATCTATTTATTGTATCTCTTAAAAAATGAATCAAGATTCAAATCTAAATTTTAATATGTTTTTTTAAACAAAAGTGATAAGCCACTAATATTTTAAATATATTTCACATTTTATTAGTGTTATGTCATCCAATTATATTACATTTGAAACAATGTTATTTAATACAATAAATCATATTCCTTTAAAAGAAAATAATATTTTAATCTAATATGAATACCTTCTACCATTTTTTTAAATCAGATTTTCACAATCTATGGGAGTGTCACTTTTACTGTCTCTACCATTCTCGTTTTTTGGACCTTTGTGTAAGATAATGAGCTCTTAAAATAGATTATTTATAGATAGTGGAAAATATTTTCTCGCTTGTGTACGACGATGTCGACAATTACTAACAAGCCCCAATAAAATTCTTCCTGTACCTTCACTTTCTAATTCTTCCTGTACACAGATAACTTTACTTCTTCAACTTTGTTTTGACTGTGGGTTTTAAGAAAGATATTTCGTATCTCCGAGATAACAGATCAAAAGGATAAAAAAAGGTGGGATATAGTGTAGCCTTTAGTTGGATGATTACTTCCACCCAAATAAATAATGGCTTCTTGTAAACAAAATCAACAAAATATTATATAAAAGTTTGACAATTTAGAAACCAAGTAGACCTAGATTCTTGTTAGTTTGTTAGTTTGGGATTTAGTTCTTATACAGATATTTTATAGTTTTAAAAAATTTGATTAGTTTAGAATAGTAATAAGTTGGATGTTTTAATGAGTATTAAAAGTTATTAGATTTGAATGTGTATTTTTTGTCAATGTTTCAGATTATATTCTATGATCTATCATAGGACAGTAAGTTAGAGAAGAGAATGCATGGATATTTTGTATCAAAGTTTTGGATCATAGAGTATGATCCATTATCATGACAGTGAACTAGAGAAGAGAATGTATGTATTTTTTGTGTTAACATTTCGGATCATACTCCATGATCTATCATCAGAACAGTGAGCTAGAGAAGAGAAGATTCTTGTGTCAACGTTTTGAATCATACTCTGCGATACAATCTATTATCAGGACAATAAACTAGATAAGAGAATTTCTTTAGGTCAACTTTTCATATCATAATCCATCATCCATCATCAGAACGGGTGAACTAGACAAGAGAATTTTTCAGGTCAATATTTTAGATCATACTAATGGAATCAATTTTAAAAACTTTCAACCTTCATTCACATAAATAAAAATTTAATTGATTATTTGTTTAATATTCTAAAGGTTTGGATTTGATGTGTAACAATGTCATCTGACTATAATGTTCGAGCTCAGCTCCATCATTGTGTCAAAAGATATAAACACAAAATGGTGACACAGACAAAATCAACATAAAATAATGGAATAAAGAATGTAATGACTTGTCTCCTGAAATCCTTCATTCCAGTAAATAATGTCATATTAAGTGTTCTTCCTTAAGCAGCACTGTAACTGATCTGACATAAATAAACAAAATCTTTTGGAATTCATAGCTTTTGATCTGGCTATTGAATTGACAAACTGTTTACACAGTTGAAAAGCTCTGGAAAACCAAAATTATAGAGAGAAAAAAGAAGTACTATATTTCTACATTCTCATAGAGGGAAAAGTGATCTCAGCTGGTGAAATCAAACAGATAATATATTTTATATAACAAATTTCCAAATTTAATATCCTTCTCAATTACAATACTCCATTATTCCAGACATCTCACAGAAAATTTCCAACCCATATCAGAGCAGAAACTTCCGTTGTGCAGCGAGGAACAGAATAAAGAAAGCCAATTTAGTGAGACGCTCATGCAACGAAGCTATTTCAATGGCGGATCTCAGAACATGCTTCTTCCCAGCCACCTTCCCACAGAAAGAGAACCCACCTCCCATCTTTCTTCTGAGGCTGCCATAACAGACAGTTATGGAATGGGCCATGGATCTGAAAATGGCTGCCTTAATTTTTCCTCTTCTTGAAGGAGCCATATTCACAGAAAAGATTTTCTTCATACTTCTAAACAGATTTTCTTCAAGCTTCTAAACAGATTTTGCTTGAGAATTGTTGAATACAATGGGGAAGAGACGTGAGATACTCACTTATAGGCCATCCAGGGGACATAAAGGTCCCACACGGCTTAAAAATGTCACTTTTCTGAACTACAACTTTCTTCATGTTCATCTGGACGCCATTATCAAATTCTAAATTCTGGCCACTGATTTTTTTGGCAGTTTTTACACTGGTGAAATCCAGAGCACCCAGTCAATTTGTGTTTGTAGTATTGTCGGGATTGAAGGTGAAATCAATAAATTCTGTCGCACAAGTGATTGGTGACGCAGGTCATGCCAAATTGGGTTCCCATGCGTGGGGTGGTCCTCTCTTTATGTCACCAATTTTCATTGGAACACATTTTTTGAGCAAATCGGATTCTGACACGAAAGCCAACAAATTTTTAATTGTCAATCTTGGGAAATCTGTGGGCCTTCATTGATCGATTTTTGGGGTCAAAAAATTCTAGTATTCGTTCCCCACACGTTGAGGGGAAGATTAAACAGTAGGTGGATCAAATACAGATTGGATTAATCTGTTAATAGGTTTTTAGTCTATTGGTGAAGTTGAATGGTTCTAAATGAGCCCACCAAAGATCAAGTCTTGGTCAGTGCAAGGTTCTGACATCATAAGGGATAATGATTTGCTCACATAAGCAATTCTAAGTGATAATACTTTGATAGATGTAAGTTGAGGGAGGGATCAAGCTTGAATATGATCATTTTTCAAATTTAGATCATATAATGCAATTTTTAGATTTAATTGTAAAAAGATAATAGTGGAGGAGAAAATAATAGAGGAAAGATATAATGCAAGCTTAACATAATGTAATGTGGAAAGTTTTATAATATATTGAAAAATATAATTTTTTATATAAGCATGTAATATGTAGTATAATATGGAAAGTTTTATAATATATTGAAAAATATAATTTTTTATATAAGCATGTAATATGTAGTATAATAAATGAGAAGATTAAATAATAATAATTAAAAATAGTTTCAACCGTATTTTGACTATATTTGGGGGAGAGAGATGATGTTTCTAAATATTAATATAAGGTATTTACTACACATTAATAAATTTGTCAATTATATATGTAATAAACTATACATTAGGCGCAAGAATATGTGATGTTTAAATACAATTATATTCTCCTCATGGTTTCTTGTAACAAACTAATCTCTTAAAGCTGGTTTGTTTAGTGGAAAACAATTACATTCAAAGAAGACTTTCTAAGATGTTAACCAATTTAACCTTACCAAAATAAAATTATTTTGGTCAAATGGTGTGCTTTTACTTGCACTTTGTAACTTTCTGTGGACCTTTGTCACATAGAGATAAATTTATTTCTTCAAATTTGTTTGACCTATGAAATTTATGAAAAGACACTTTTTAAAGAATTTGTCATCTCCAAAATTATCACTCAAAGGAAAGTTGGAGGTAATATACCTTTTAAGCAACTTAGTTGATTAGTTCCAATCAAATAAGATAATAGCATGTTTTTCATAAATTAAGTTACACATACATACATATTATCTTTAATTTGTGTATGAATGCATGTGTATCTATGCTATATATATGATATTTTAGTTCAATTTTTATTTTTTAATATAAAACTAATTTTCTTAAAATTGCTGACTTCAAATTCAAACAGTTAATTGTAATTTTATATATTCCTTATAGTAAAATTCATTTATATTTTTCGTTATTTTTGTTGAACAAAACTAATATTTAAATAATTAATTTAGATGATATTTAAGAAAAACCTTTAAAAAATTTAAATACTTATTATTTTTTAATTATTTATTTTAAAAAAATATTATATTAAAAGATTAAATTTGAAGAGTGATAACACAGTTGACTATGAACCTTGGGTCCAGCTGAATCAAGAAAATTAAGAGGAAACAGTGTAATGATTTATCTTCTATATAAGTATACAATGTAATTCTTAAACAACACTGTAAATGATGTAATGAACCTTTAATAATTAATTGCAGGCAATTCAATCGAGAAATAAATAATTCATAACTTGAAATATATAATTCATAACTTGTTCTTTGTAACTGTTCTGGATTTAGATATATACAATCTAGAAGGTTTATTAGAGATAAACTTTCTTAATAATAAATATTTCCAGTCTAGAAATGCTACTTTCTAGGAAACAAAGATCTTTTTGTTCAACTTCTTACGGCTCTGTTTTTGGATTTTGTAAAGGCCCATTAATCCAAACAATCCAGTCATTTTGTTGGAAATGAAAGTGAAATCAAAGTTGTTTTACGCACCATAGTGAATTTCCCAAGCATGACGCACAAGAAGCCTCACTGAAAGTCAATATTAATTTAAGGTATCATGTTCATATTAAAAAATATTATCCTATGATCAATTTTGAACTATTGAATTGAATGATGTTTAGAAATTGTTGACAAAATACATTGAATGATGTTTAAGCAGGAGATACAAGACCAAATAGTGAGTGATTTGGTTGTTTGTAGACTTAAAATTTGATGGTCTTATTGGCCATTTTTCTACTTTTGGACTGTATATGATAGCTTGAAAATTTATTGGATCGTATAGATTGACAGTCGATATCTTTATGAAACCGTAAATATTACACCTTAAATTATAAATAAACTGTATATTATTTTACTTTATAATTACACCGAGAGACATCTATACAATAGGAGCACAGAATACCAGGAACATGTCAAAGAGTATGTTGTGCTAAGAAAAAAGAATTGGTGTCGGTTAGACATACAAGTGGCAATAACAAATCTTAAATTAAAAAAAAAATGCCAAATGACAAGGAAAAATTGGAAATAAAACAAATATGAAGTAAAAAAAATACAATATATTTGAAATGTCAACTGATGTTTGAATTTAAAAACTTTAAAACAGAAAATTCAAAATGTTATTTGGCATTCGAATTTCGAAAAACATTAACAAATAATAAATAAAACTCAAAATGTCATTGGCATTTGAATTTTAAAAAATATTAAAAAAAAACAAATAAAATTCAAAATGTCATTTGGCATTTAAATTTTTTTATTTTTTTTTAAAACAACATATAAAAATTGCCAAATGGCGAAGAGTATACAAAATTTGAAAAATAATTAATAAAAAGTTAAATAAATTTAATAGTAGCATGATTTTTTTCCTTTGTCCTTGTAGTCTCTAAACCTTCGGTATCAATTGTCCTTCTTATCACTTTTATCACTCCTATCATTTTCAACACATCTAGATGCAATGTGGTCAATCTTATTGCAATTGAAACATTGCAAAGGCAATTTACCTTTATACTTTCCTTTACCTCTCGGTAGTCTCTTACCCAGCAATGCCTCTAACTCTTCTTGTTCATTCTCTTTGGTTAGGATACTATCACATTCACTTCCACATGAACTACTGTGAATCTCTCTTTCTCTTCTTGATGTTCCAATGTTTAAAGATGATTTGAACATGCAATTTCAATAGTCGGTAGACTATTATCATAATTGCTAAGCTCAAATGCAGCCAGCTTACTGATTAAGGCTTCAAGAGTAACAACATTATTCGATATGGATCTCAGTTCTTGAATAGTAGATATCTGAATAGCACACTAGGATGAAAGAGTTCTCAGAATTTTGCTTACCACTTCTTCATCAGTTAATGTTCCACCAACACCTCTGATGACACTAACAATTTCCTTGATTCTGAAACTATATTGAGCAATGTTCTCTTCATCTTTCATTCTCATTTCATCAAATTTTCCTTTGAGACTGTCAACCTTAACTTTTTGTACATGTTGATCACCTCCATAAATAAGTGTAAACCTATCCCACATCTCTTTTGAAGTAATACAGTCCTTAACATCAATGAATTCAGCATCTGTCAGAGAAGAATCAATTTCAATCATTATCGAGTTTTGTTCATGCTTTTCTCTCATCTAATCCACTGTCATAGGTCCAGGAGGTGATGGAGTGCATTCATTATCCAAAAGATTCAATGCAGATTTTCTAATTCCAAATAGGTACAACCTCAACATGCTTTGTCATGTTGAGGAACTTTCCTTGTTCAGCTTAGGTACTTCTCTCCTATATACATCTTCAGATCTTTTACTCAAGTCTTTCAAACTTATCCCTCTAGAGTACTCAACTTTGATACCAATTGTTGGATTATGGAGGGGGTGGGTGAATCAGTAATCCTTGATTCTCTATATCTTAAAAACTTTTCTCTAATTAACTCGGTGTCAAATCAATTCAATATTTACTGACAACAGTAAATAAACTTTAACAATCAGCAAATCAAACACATAAATCATTTAACACATATAACACCAGTATTTAATGTGAAAACCTAGCTTTGGGAAAAACCACTGTGGGAATTTTCACCCACTAAATAAATACTCTTCTGAAGTATGCTCAATTAAGATCCAATCATGTTAAACATTACAATACACACTACTAAGTGTGCCCCGACCAAGGTATTTGCCTCAGATCTGTTAAGATCTTCACCTTGTTAGGAGTGTCCTGGTTAAAGGACTTTAAAAACTCTTTAGAATGTTACCTTTTGCAAGAATTTTTCAATAAGACTGTTAAGTCCACTCAGTTAAGAGATTTTATTATTACAAATGTTAAAAAGAAACAATGAATATATTGACTTGTAAATTTGCAACTATCTTTGCATAATCAAATCTTTTGTGCATTCACTATCTTCACTTCAATCCTTCACTTTCTACTGGCTTCAACGCTCCATCAAATCCTTCTTTACTGACTCAGAATTCACCTTTTCCTTCTTCACTACATCAGTCGGTGACTTATCAACCCTTCAATTTTCCATTCATTTTTTCATACAAATTTATCCTTTAAATAGACATTATTTTGTCGAGCTTAATCTCCTCTATTACATTTTCCTTTGATTAATCTCAACCGTCTAATTTATTTTACAAACTTATTCATTGAATCTAGATCTCGGTAACACGTTTTATCATCACCTCAGAACTTGAACTTTCTTGAAACTTGTTCATTCTTTTTTTACCGCATAGATCTAAGCAATAGATCATCACCTTGAATTTTTTTAATCGTAGATCTCTCTAACTAACTCTTCCTTATCATCATAATCTTCTAGCTCATCATTAAATGTTTTTTTGATCCTTGTATTTAATTTTTTGTCCTTTCTCGATGGATAACTCTAAATTTTGGTTAACTTCTCTCGATGCCTAAAACCTTCAGTTTGGTGTCTTGAATTCCTTTGTCTTTACCAAAACTTTCCTTCTTTTACCGAATGACCTTTCTTCTCTTACCAAATGACTTTTCCTTCTCGGTAGCCAAAATTATTTTACATAATGACTTGACTAATATTCTTTAACATTTATTACAGACTTGATATAATTATGGGTGACCCCACCATAGTGGGTCACACTTTTTTAGACATGCTGATTTTTGTTGAAATAACACATTTTTAATAAAATATGATGATTTAAGAATTGAAAGGTTCCATTTGAAGGAATTAATTAAAAATGGTTAACTCAAAGCCTCTTAGATAATAAAAACATTGATATAACATATATGCTCCTCATTCATACCTACAATGGAGTCTCCTTCGCACGTATTAAAATGCTGACAAAAAATCACTTTGACTTAATTTTTTGGTTGATCAAATGAATCCATTTGACAAACCTATCTATGAGTAAGGTACTACTAATAAAAATATTTCTAATGAATATAATTTTAATACATATTGAGTTGATTATCACTTTTAAATATTACTTTAACTTAACATGGGTTGTTTGGTCATTCAACAACCTGTCTCTTCAAGACTTCAGGAAAAATAGTAAATTATTAAAAAAAATTATGAAAAATATGTAGGAAAAGATTATTTGTGTTACCTTTCTATAAAAAAAAAGAACAAATGAATTTCTATATACACAGATCAAGTTAGAGTGATCCAAGTGACCTTATGTCTAAATTACAGTTACTGTCACTTTAGAACTTAATAAACTATGAAATATTGACACAAAATGAATGAAACCAATTGCATCCTTTAGATATTGAAGTTACAAATATAATATTAAAATAATTACATCGTTATCATATTTTAAAAAAATGTTATGCTGATCCAAGTGACAGTAACATCTTAAAAACATAGTTTTTCACACAAACCACTTTTCGAAGGAGAAGGAAAAATGAATTTTAATGAATTT
Source organism: Chamaecyparis obtusa (assembly GCA_027943335.1). Lineage (NCBI taxonomy): Eukaryota > Viridiplantae > Streptophyta > Pinopsida > Cupressales > Cupressaceae > Chamaecyparis > Chamaecyparis obtusa. The sequence continues at coordinate 350,298 of BSBK01002603.1, read as the reverse complement.
TAATTTTTTTTAAAAATATATATTTATAAAATAGAAAGAAAATTCTAAAATACTCTAGTTTACATCATCTTCAACTTCCTAATAGTTTTGCAGCAACAAGTGTTCGAAAGTGAAGTTTTTTCTCAGAATGTTGATCTTTGTGTCAAAGTCGGCCAAAAAGTGGGACACACTATTGTGGGACCACCCTTATATGTTAGGTACAAAAAAAATTATATCAACATAACCTTAATATTGTCTGATGTGTATCATTTTCTCAATTAAGTTCTTCACCTTCACAACATTTCACTTCTTCTTTTCTTCTTAACTCATTTACACTTATATCATACTCTGAATGATATGGAAATACAATATAAATTAGATATCAATTGCTTGACATCAATGACAAGATAATAACTGATCTAATCATTCTACAATCTTATATTCCTCTGATTTTGGTTGGTCTTCATCATCATCACCATCAGTTATAGTAACAGTTTGATTTGGATTTTTGGATGAACTTCAATGGTGTTTGGTATTTTGACTAAAATGTTGTATTTTGATTTTGGATTTGGAGGTTAAAATAAATTAGTAAGAACTTAGACCCTTTGATGTATGTAGGGAATTTTGATTAGGGATAATTTCATTTCCTACTTGATAAAAATTTACATGGGTCTTAGCACAATTAACAAGCACTTGATACCTATGGTCAATTTGGATTCCAACGCAACATGATGTAGGAACACATGCATAGAGCTTTCATTCCAAACCTGATGTTTCACAATCCTCGTACACTTTTCCTTTTTAATGAAAGATGTAATCCCTTGTGGATAATAAGGGAAGTTGATATACTTTTGGATCTATGAGGATTTTGGTGAGCTAGGGTACCCTCATTTGGGTGGCAACTGCCCTATTCCTAGAAGATTATAAATAGTGTACATACTATGATAATAATTTCCACCTCAACTCAAAGGAAACACAGATGGTGGGTAACTTCAAGGGATGAGACAAAATCCCTTTTGCACTACAATCATTACACCAAGGCTAAAAAAAGGTGGATATTTGACCTAAGGTGTTTAGTAAGGTTAAATGACCAGATAGCATGTTACAAGCATCCAACAAGTCGCTTAAGGCATAACCACTCCTACTAAGGGTGTCTTGAATATATGCAAAGGTACACCCTATTTCAAAATTTCATTGTATTGTAAGCACTAATATTGAACTGACTTGGTTTCCACCTTATCATTAGTTTATATAGTGACCCATATCAAGCTCGGTGTTAGAATTTTACTACTTGAGGTCATTCCCTTGGGGTGAGTACCTCTTTTCACACTAATATAGGCATCTCTAGAGAAAAAGATAGACATGAATTCTCTTACACTCAAGATCCATTGGAAGGAAAGGGGAGAGGATACTCTTGTTCTATATTTTCATCAACAAAAAGGGGATCTACCTAATCTAAACACAAAACAAGAATCTTGCAAGGAATTCTCCACTTGAAAGACCCTCCAAACACACAAGGCACTTAGTCAATGAACCCTCTATTTAAGCTAAGTGTAACTAAACTAATGAAGACAAGAGAAATAGATGAATAAATGAAAATCACCTACAAAACCAATTCTCAATAGTTTATTTCTTGTCTTGGTCAGTAAAAAATAGTTGCACCAATTTGTTTTTGATTAAGTAAAATAGGTTTTACAGGGTTCCTAAAACCCACAACAAAATAAAATGTAGCAAACATGAGTTCAAATCTAAGCTAAAGTAGAAAAAACAAAGTAACAGGTCGTAGAAAGGCCGACCGATAAGCTACCACAAAAAGGGAGTAGACAAAATAGAGAAAAAAAGAGATAGGTACCAAATGTCGGGGTTAAGCGAGGCTCCTGAGCATTGCGACAGCCTAAAGTAGATGTCGGGGTTAAGAGTTGCACCATTTTGTTAGTGGTTAGGGAAAAATCTAAAAACCTAAAAACTAAATGATTATGGTGGAGATATTATTGTACAGATGAGATGTTGACAATAGAAATGCTAATTAGCACAGTCGCCAAATGATAGAAAAGTAGAAAAAATATTCTAAACTAGAACATAACTAAAAATAAAACATAAATAAAAATGTACATTATGTTTTTGGTGTTTTGATTATTAAACTAGATAGAAATGCAAAATAAAGTTTAAGAGGAAAACCCTAGATTTTACCTAGCAGACATGTCAATTTAGACTTGCAAGAAAAATTTTAAAACCTACAACAAGGGCTAGCCTATAAAAGTCAAAATCTATCAAAAACCCGAATATTAAAATTGTAAAAAATATAAAAAATAATTTTAAACCCCTAACATTGTAGCAGATAGGCTAGACAAAGCTTGTGAATACAAATTTTCTTCAAAAAGAGAGGTTGAACACATAGAGTGGAGATGTCGATTCAAGGTGGTAACGTCAAAGAACAGAGATGCCTTTGCCTGAATGAAGAGGTCAATTTGTGACCTGTACTTGCAATTTTAAAAACACTCAATTTTTTTGTCAAACAAAAGGGACATAGGCTTCCTAAATTATATATGGGGGAATATTCTATTTAGTAATGAAAATAAATTATAAACAATGCATATACTACCATATCACCTCATGCATCTGATAGAATCAAAATGAAGGCACCCATCTCCATTTGATTTTCCATTTTATGTTTAAATGTGGAATGTTCTCACTTAACACAACAATGATAGATATGCAAAATATTTCTAAGGATAGATGGATGATCAAATGGATTCTAAAAGCCTATAGTGATTATGAATTCTAAGATGACCACTAAGTGGTGAATGAAAAAATTGTGAAATGCAAACTAAGATAGCACTATAATTGCAATAAAGAGCTCTAAGAATCAAACTAGAATTGTGATAATAACATGAAAGTGGATGGATTGAATGAGCTGTTCAGGCTCCAATTTATAGGATTTTAGAGGAAATGAATGGCTGAGATTTAATGGTAATGGAGGGCTAGTATTTCATGAGGGAGATGAGGTGGATTCCAAGTATCAAGGTGATTGAGAATGCAAGAGGTGAGGTTTTTCTCACACATGTCTGTGAAACCTTGGAATGATTAATGAGGTTGACAAGTGGGATCATGCATTAAAGATGATTTGTGCTCACATGTGTGAGAAATAGGAGGAGAGGAGAGGGAAGAACTCATTCAAAATGAATGGAGGTGTAGATGGGGACAAGTGTAAATCTAGAGTGGCTCAAGGTGGCTAAACATGTGTGTGCAAGGTGGCCTTTTATAAGGAGGTAGAGGAGTGGGGACAATTTAAAATTCAAATAATGTGCTCACATGTGTGACTGAATTTCAAGTTGTAGGAAAAAGGCTAGTGGGTGTAGGAATCAAGGTATTAGACTAATTAATCTATGATTAATTAGTGGGTAGGATTTGGAAGGATATAAAGTGGTTAGGCCATAGGTTAAGTTTAATTAATTGGAATTAATTAAACTTTAAAATAGTGGGATAGGATATGTTCAATAAATTCAAATTAATCAAATATTGGCCAAAGGGGGAATATAATATAATTAATTATTAAAATTAATTATATTAATGGGATGAATAATAATTAATTAAATAAATTTAATTAATTATATAGTCTAGAAAGGGATACGATTTGTATGAATTAATAAATTCATAAGGGACACATCACACTACAAATATTAAGTCTTGTTTGATGGTCTTTATGGATTTAGATTTCATTAGGTTCTTAACTTAATACCCACATTTCAAACTACAAGTCCTAACATGACTTTTCGTTTTGTTTTCCAAGACCAAACTTGTCTTCAACAATTATGAGTGGTGGCGATGGTTGGGAGGATAGAAATGACTTGGTACTAATTGATGCTTCATCTTCCTTCCTCTCTTTTTTTTAATATCAATAACCATTCTTTGTAGGATGTCAAGAAGATAGATAACACACATATGTTCTCATATATATTGTATAGAACTAGCATTATACATCTTTTGTATGAAAATTATAATTTGGTTGTTAATTATATTCTTCATTTTCATTATTCTTAGGTTTACCTTTAATTACTAGATCGGTGGTATGTGAGTAGTCACACTTATATCATTTTTTAGTACTATTGTAATGTTCTCTAATTTCTCTAGTTATATATCCATGCATATTTGATGTAGTACAACACACTTTGTTAACAATAAATTCGATCACAAGAAAAATAACGCGGATTTGAAACCTTCAATATTTCTCATTCATCACTGACTGCCTCTACAATTCGCTGCAAACTCTTAAGTAACCAAAAAACTAGAAAAAATAAGAAATCTGAAAATTACCCCTTTTGGCAATTTTTTTCCACAAGTGTTTTTTGCCATTTTTGGTAATTTTTGAAACAACACCTAAAAAGCTGAGATTTTCCCTAAACATGCCCTCAACTAAGTTAGAATGAATTGCCAACTAATATCTGATATTTGATAACATAAACTCAAATTTATTACAAAATAGAACTTTCTAAAAACTAGAGAAAAAACACTAAAAGCTGATTTCGGAGCCCGAGATGAAACTTTCAGATCCCGAAAATGTGCTAAAATGGACCCCAATTGACCTAAGATCATTGGCAAAACAAATGCCACCACCAGAGGCACGCACCCAAAAAATTTCAGCAAAAACCCAGACTTGAGTCAAAAGTTATGACCTCTGGAAGTCTCTGTATGAGATTGTGACCTACGGAGGACCCTGCATCAATATTAGTACTAAATATAGAAAAAATTTTCTCAAAACTTCCAAACCTTCATCATACCTTTCTACATGTTCTTAGATGGGAAATAGACAAACAATGTAAACTCTAGAGATGTTGCAAAAATGAAAGAGGATGCATTGGAAAGAGAACAAGAAGAATGTGAAGAACACCCTGCACATGAAATAGTGGATATTATTGATTAGTTCTTACTAATTTTTAGGTTGATTTATAACCCTTCTAATTAAGACTAACCTTTTGGTTGTCATGCACCTTACAAGGTATGAATCAATGGATATTCCCATGTTTGAAGGAAAAAATAGATGTAAATTCCCTAGATAATTACCTTAACCTAATATGTTCTTGCTACATGATTATGTCTTTGATCTCATATAAGTTTCTCTCTTACTAAAGAAATGGTAGAATAACTAACAAGAAGAATGTGAAGAACATCATGCACATAAAAGAGTGGACATTATTAATTGATTCTTACTAATTTTTAGTTTGGTTTAGAACCCTTCTAATTAATAATAACCTTTTGGTTGTCACACAACTTACAAGGTATGATTCAATTGGCATTCTCATGTTTGAAGGAAGAAATAGATCCATATGCCCTAGTTAATTACCTTAACCTAATATGTTCTTGCTATAGGATTATTTATTTGATCGAAGAAATATTATGTTTGATCTCATTAAAGTTCCTCTGTTTGTAAGGAAATGGTGGAATAACTACTACACACACATGAGGAACACTTATACAAACTTGTGGATAGATGGAATAGTTTCCTAACAAGCTGATAAGAAACTTACCAATGCAGTAAAAAATAAGATAAATAGTAGATCAATTTCTCTAAGTTGCAATAGATTTGAGATTAGCTAGGGAAAGCATATATAAGGATTTTATATTTTGATGTCAAACCTTTGCATTCAAGATTTAAAAAATCCTTTTTTAAAAGTATGGGTTAGGCTTGAGAATACATATCCAACTAGATCTGAAATTCTAACATATTTATTCAATCAGAGAATCCTACATATTTGGTTGCAAGTTTAAATAAAATGCAAAATTCAAGCCCAAATAAAATATTCTAAGTCTCAAACCATAGCCTAGTTTATGCTTTACATGCTTAACTCATAGATAGGAAATGACTCTTAGTATCATCCATATAATAATTAGTACTTGAAAAATGACTTTAAGTTAAGTAGTCTACCATTGTTAAGTGGTGTTTATTTCACAGCTCCAACACTCATTAAGTTGGAAACATTATACTCAAAAGAATCTCACAACTTGATGTAGTGAATACCAACACTGTGGCATTGGACAAAGGTAAGCAAATCATGAAATTTGAGCTTAGTGCTATAACCAATACTATAAAGATTTTCAGCTCCCTTGTAGACATAAATAGATAAAAAAATACTCTTTCATCTCAAATGTGGATCATCAGTCAACCAAAACATTTATTTATTGACAAGATAAGTTAGAACTCTTTTGTTCTTGAAGTTCAAAGATTGAACATGTCACTAATACCTCAATTGCAACTAGACTTCATCAAATGGTCTAATAGTATATATGATTGTAAGCTAACCAATATGTTATCTAGTTTTGATGTATAGAGCCTATGCTTAGACAATAACCATTTTTTATTATTGAGGTCACTGATGTAAAGGAACATAATAGATAACCTACACACTCATTTCTAAGAGCACAAATTTAATAACCTTTTTGACATAGTCTACAAATCGAGACATCACAATCAAATATGATTGAAAGCTCTTAACTACAAAATTGTATAAAATGACTTAGAATTAGTAAAAGAAAGCATAATATGAAACCCAGCTAATCTTAGAACTCTCCTTTAAAATGTTTCTATCACTTGTGATAACATTTAATGGTCCTTATAACCCACTGAGGTTGATAACTTTGACACCTCTAATACTGAGAAGGGCCATATTATATCTTTCAAGCCATTCTCTAATGATAGTGCTCACAATCATATTGTACTCATTTAGGGTTCCACTTCTATGCTTTTTCCAAAGAGAACATTTCAGTGACGTACTCTATGCACCCATAAATGGACAAGACATTTGTGGCTTCAAGCTTCACTCCATTCAGACGAGGAGGGAGCAGGCGTTAATGGTAAGAGAAAGATTGATTGGAGAAAATAAAAGAAAAGAAGGGTGGCCCCATCTGTATATATGCTTGGGGAATAAGAAGCATTTCTATACGTCTTTTCATGCTTTGTCAGTGGAGGAGTGTTTCGTGCTCCAATCTTGGAGCCTTCCTACAACATATTATTATGACCAATGAAATGTTTGATCGCTTTCCTTGAAACCTCTGGCAACCATGGTGATGGGATCATTTGTCATTGAATAGTTTGTAGATGGCCTACCACTATGTCAACCACTTTAGGATATTAATAAGAATTCAGCCATTTCTCACTATTATCCTTGAGACTTCAGCTATCAAATGATTATTGTTTTACTAATATAGATGCTTAGATTGATGCTTTTATTTCCTAGCATCATAGTGGGGTTCAAATTAATTGATTGGCCCACTCCTTTTTCTATGAGGTCCACATGTAGATTCAATACAATTTGATGGTCTATTCTCAATGAGTATTGCCTTATAGTTGATTCTAAAATTGGAGTTCTCCCTTTTGAATATATTATGACCCTATCCATTGTGAAATGTGAGCCCAATTATTGATTCTTACACATTGGAGCATTAACTTAAGGCCACATGAGGACTAAGACTCAAATATTTAATAAATATGAAACTATTTTATATAGGAATTTAAGAATTATTTTATGTCTTTGTTCAATGTGGGTTTAATTTATTTTATAAGGGTGAACCCACAATAGTAGGTTAAACTTTTTTGCCTGAATGGACACTGAACTCTACATTTTGAAAAAAACTTTCAGATTCGGATACATATTGTCATTAAACTATTTGAAATCAGAAGATGAAATAAATTAGAGTCTTTTAGGATTTTCTATCTAGATTCTAAATATTTTTTTTTTAATTGATTTGGATGATTTTTTCTTTCTCTCACGAAAACTGGTATGTTGCAGAAAATGTCATTTTGAAAAAGTTACTTGGTTTTCATAGACCATAACTTTTTTTCTAATATAGATATCAATGTGCTTCTTTCGAATTTATTTTTGTAACATCCATACAGAGGGCATACAATTTTGTTTACAACATTATCATGATTATTGCATATTTTATTAACGTCTGAAGTTGACTAAACTATAATTTTGACATACCTTGACTACGTAGCTTATAACTTGTCGTGTATTTGTCCAATTTCATTTTTATTTTTTTTGATAGAAAGAGAACTTCAATACCTAGGACATAGATATTTTTTAGAATCTTTTTTCTCTCATTTACTATTTTTCCATAAGCATCAAACATAAAGGTAGACATACGGTGAAATATCTATGTTTAGTAAAACTAAAAATACAAAGTCATAAAAAACTTAATCTATATTAACATTATAATCATTGGAAAGATTATTCTCAGTAGTACCTTAATACATAGATAGGTTTGTCAAAGGGTTTCATTTGATCTTCCAAAAGATAAATTTGAAGTGATTTTTTATGAGCATTTTAATAGGTGCGAAGGAGACTCCATTGTAGGTATGAATGAGGAGTATAGATGTTCTATACATTTTTTTTAATCTAAGAGGCTTTGAGATAAATATTTCTAATTAACTTCTTCAAATTGAACCTCTCAAGGCTTAAATCATCATATTTTATTAAAAATGTGTTATTTCAAAAAAAATCAGCATGTCTAAAAAAGTGTAACCCACTATTATGGGGTCACCCATAAGTGTACAATGCAAGATTGAGTATGTTTGAAATATATATTTGAATTCAGTATTGTAAGATTTAGTTATGGAGATGGCTATCTAAGATCAACAAGTTTTGATAAAAGTATAAAACAATTTAGGATAAGAGAATACTTATATTTTATCAAAGGATGCAAATATACAATGATGAGAGATTAAATTACTTATATTTAAGAGATACTCAAGTGTTTCTAGAATATACCATCAACTTATGCAAATGTACAACCAATGTCCAAGATAAAGGAGATGTAGTCATATTTGATGTATGTTTAAGTTATTTTAAGGAAATATGAAGTAAGGTTAGTATGTTTGAAATATCTATTTGAATTTAGTATTGTAAGATTTGGTTACGGAGATAGTCATCTAAGATCAATAAATTTTAATAAAGGATAACAGATAAGAGATACACGTGAATACAACATCAACATGTGTGTATGCACAACCAATGTAGAATAAAGGAGATGTAGTTATATTTATGCACTAAATCTCCACCAAACTAGGAAAGTACAAGTTATATAATGTTGGAAACTTGATCCAAGCTAAATTATTATTTATTTTTTAAGTTAAATGTTTTCACTACATTGCTTTAGAATAAAACCAAGTTAATGATAATAGTTTTTTTATTGTTTACATTTGAAAAAAGGAAAAATAATGCCATATCACCTTAGAATATTTTAATCTTGCAAAAAGTGTTTTTTTACGAAGCTAAAACATAATGCAAAATGAGAAAATCTCAATTTATTATAAACTGAAACACAACATATAAAAGTTTGATTCAAACATGTAAATGATTGGCAAAGAAGAACCTAGACGAGAATTTGGATGTCGTTACCTAGAAATCCAATATGATGCATGAATATTTGTGTGGTTTTGTCATCCATATGACATGATACAATATATGACTCAAGTAAAATATATTTTCTCCCACAAAATACATGCCTAGCTACAAAAAAAAGAGTAACTTAACATAGAAACACTAATCCAGGTGATACAAAATGGTATATATATAAATGAATAAATATATTCATATTTACACAAATATTTTGAGAAGAATTTAGAAAAGATATGGGATGAAATATATGTTAACCTCCATGTAGTGAAATATTTTTCCAAATACTTGTAGTTGATGTGATGCAGGGGCATCCAAGGTTAAGGCAAGGCATTCTGTGTCCTTGGTGAAACTGCATGGAGTGTTTGTGTTTTGCCGGTGTTACTCGATTGCAGCCTTGATCGATGGTCTCGGTCATTGAAGGAAGCTCGGTCACTGAAGGAACTTGGTAGTCTCTGGCGCTCAGTGAAAGTGTTACTCAGTCATGTCTGTGGTGCTCGGTCAACACTGGTGCTCAGCGATACCTGGCATGCTCAGTGATTTTATTATCGCTCAGTAGTTCTAGCTTACCGACTGGAGTTCTATGTGATTTTTTGAGCCGACTTGGTGCATTTATTATTGGTAGCCATTGTTATGGGCCGACATGCCAAATTAAATGTTTGTATACATTTGTAAGCCGACTTGTATGGCATTTAATTATTTTTTTTGGGGAGTTAAGGGTTTCATCTTTCTGACTTGTGGCTAATGATTAGTACTTAAGGAGTGCTTGGGTAGATGTTTAGGGACAAAATCAGGGAGAGAATTTGTGAGATTTGGAGGACTTAGACAAAAGAGCAGATATGAATGTTAGATGTGAAGCTTGATAGTGAAGTTGTGGAAAAGTTCTTGATGTCCTTGAAAATCATATTGTAATCTGATAGTTGTTTGTAGCAGAGCTAGGGGTTTACATACTTCGGAACAAGGAGATTGCCTGGAGGCTTGCGAGCTCAAGTTTAGATCTGCCTTAGGGTTTCCATTAACTTCTAATTGCTTTTAGAGTTGAACTAGCTAAGATTGTATTGGATCTGGTTGTGGATCTTGCAGAATTATTTTTTGATTATAATTGGCCCTAACCCAGAAGGCCTTACAGTCGGGCATGTTAATGAAAATCAATGTTAAACAATTAATTTGTGTTGCATTTTTTAGTAACCCACTGTGTAATTCTGTTGGTTGCAAGGTTTGGATTGTCCTTCATTGGATCCACCTACCTTGACTACATCAGGTGGTATCAGAGTGAGAGGTTTGATCTTGTTGAAGTAGAAGGTTGACCTAGCAAGGTTGATCTTGCGAAGTTGATCTTGTTGGTGAAAATATCATGCACAATCTGGATTGCAGATCTGAAGCACTAAACTTGTGAAATTGTGCCCTAGTTGTTTGCAAGACTACAGGTGGAGATCTAACTTATTGCAACTTGGAAATTGTCACAAGGTGGTTTGTGAGGGTTTGTTGCAGAGGGTTTCTCTTATCTTTAAGGATGCCTCCAAGAAGATTGGACCCTAGAGTTATTTATGATCTTTGTGATACTATTAAATCTTGGATCATAGAGAAAGTGAAATCAGATTTCAGATCTGAGATGGAATTGATGAAGAATGATATGGTCACCGAGATCATGAGAACTGTTGCTGGTATACCTCGGAATGTTGGTACTGAGGATGGCTATGAAGAAGCTGCTAAAGAATTTGAAACTTCTGGATCTAGTGGTGATGACCAAAGGAACATATCTGGTGAAGATAGAACTATTCGATTGCCTAGATCTGCTGCTCAGTTTAGTAATTACCAAATGGAAGTTTCTACTTTCTCTAGTACTTTGAAGCCTGACAATCTGATTGATTGGATTGGTGAACTTGAAGATTTCTTTGAGCTGGAAGAAATTGAAGATCCTCTTTGGGTGAGATTAGCACAGACAAAGTTGAAAGGACATGCTTCTCTTTGCTGGAAGGAACTACAAAGAGACTGAGAAGATGAAGGTGAAACAAAGATCAATCGGTGGAGATTGATGCTGACTAAGTTGAAATCTAAGTTCATACCGGCTGACTTTGAGCTTGACTTGTTTAAGAAGTTGTAGAATCTGAAATAGAAGGATTTTTCTATTGAAGATGAATAGGGTTAAAATGGATTCAACACTATTCAGATGCAAAGAGAAAAGGGGGGAAATATGAGATCTATCCCCTAACCCAAATTCCCAATGAAGAGATCCAATTTGATCAACCAAGAGGTTAATACACAATCGAATCAATTTATGGAGAATATGGAAGAGAGTAAATCTAATATTTCCCTATGAATGAAATTTATGCTTGGAATATGAAATAATTGAAATACAAATACTAACCTCAAATTAGGGCAGATCTAGAAAATTTTAAATTTTGATGTCCGTGTGTACTTTCGAGCAATTTTGAAACCTATTTTGGATAGGAAATGCCAAGACAGAGAAAACCCAAAAATCTTTCTCGAAGATGAGCTCAAGTCGGGTTTGACCCTCATAAAAGGTCAAATACTACATTCTTTATTCGAAGTCTGATTTGAATTCTGTTCAGAGATCTCGGAAGTTTTCCGAAAAGGGTATCCAAATTTTCTCTCAGATTCGAAATTCCACACCTATACCTACAAGAAAATGGGGTTTTTTTTTGTATGGGGGGTTTGCCTTGGTCAAACCCCAATTTAGGAATTAACCTTGAAATTGAATATAGTGTGCATAAACAAAGTAATTGAAACAAATCACCTCGCTTATGTTGAAGTCCTTTTAGAGGATTAGAATCCTAAAATCCACAAGTAGGAATACTTCAATGGATGTAGGATGTCTCCAATCAATGGCATTTGATCTTCAACACCAATCTTGACTTGATCTTTGCATATGAGAAGGCTTGAATGAATGTGGAAGGATAGATCATCAAAGGGGGCTCCAAAGAGATTGAGTCCTTCAATAGCTAACAATGGATCTCCTTGATGGATGAATTCTTGAACACTTGAATGCTTTAAGACTTGCTTGATTACTTGAATTCACTTTCTTGCACTTGAGAGCTCGCTCATGAAATTACTTGAGATGTGATGTGAAAAATAATGAATGTGAAAATGAGAGAGGAAGGCCTCCTTTTATAGTGAACTATAGCACAATCCTCTAGAGGGGCCACCTTGGAGAATTAAATCCCAATTAGGTCCTAAACTTTAGAAAATATACCTAGATTAAATGCAATTAGAGGATTTACCATCTCGAAACCCGAAATGATTAACCCGAAGGTGGGAATATAAATATCCCAAGAGCCAGAATCCCCAAAATTATGGAGTCTGGAAATTTGAATGAGGGGGGAAAAATTGAGGTTGGACCTAACCTAGTCAGGTTTGACCTCGATCTTGACCTAGTCAGGATCAACCTTGAATTTGACCCTGGGCCTAGATTCAGCCAGAGCCAAGCCAAGAGGTCTTGGGGATGCCCAGAAACCTAGAAATGATATCAGATAGGGACAAAATGTCAGAGATAGACATAAAATCCTATGATGACTATGATGAAAGATAGGAGGACTTATTTTTTAATCCTACCTAGAAAACAAAGCCATGGAAGAGGGAAATTAAGGAGAATCCTTGAGATCCTAACCCTAATTTCACCTAGAATGAAGAAATCAAGTGCTCGGAAGAATTGGAAAGTGGGGAGAAAGTGAAATACATGCAAAGACCCAATCAAGGTGCTTAACATGACCCCAAACCACTTACTCGGAGGGCTAAATGCTTTTATCATGGAAGTGCTTCTATTTTAAGATGATACATTAAGCCCCCACTTTAGCAAGAGTATGGACTCGATGCAAACTCTTGGTAAAGGAGATCAGAATGAAAAGATAATCTTATTGTAATCCAAGGGACAAAGAGAAACCTTAAGCCCCCAAGGACTCAAGTCTTCATCAACTCCTAGATCACAATAAGAGAGACATCTCTAGAGAGAGAAAGAAGGTGTGATTACCTCGCCCAATGAGAACTTATGTCCCATTGTGAACCACACAGAAAAATGGTGCAACTAGAAAGATGGAATTGAACCACCTAGTGAATGTGGCTACTCACTAGTCAACCCATCAAGGATTCATCCTTAGGAATATTCTATTCCATAAGAATAAAACCAAAAACAAAAGAGATCCAATCTTAAGGACACTTCTGACCTTAAGGGATCAAAATATATGTATTTGAAACTGGAGGGATCAAGAGATCCTAAAATATAAACCCATGCTTTAAGGATTAATTACTAATCCAAAAATGGAAAAAGTATCTTGAAAAATATGTATGTATTGAAAAGTGCATGTGTGCAACAGGTGAGAAGAGCGTATACCCCAACGTTAAAGTCATTGCTGACACTTTAATAGGAGAAATGGCTTTAACGAAAACATAAACAACTCCACTAATTATGTTTCCACATCGAGATGCCCCCAGACAAAGACAAATCAAGAGAAATATCACAGAAACATACAGAGAGCACAAAAGGGATCTACCTACCATGGGGTCAGTATGATCATAAGATAATATATATATGATATTATTGCAAATGAATTGACATCATTCCCCAAAGAAAGTAGAACTACAATCACAAAGGAGGAAAGATCACATAAGATATACGAAGGAGAATCTTTTCAGACCATGACATGGAGACCAAAAAGAATTAGTGCTACCATATCTTAAATCCAAGCAGATTACACAAGGAAACATTTACGAACAATAGCACAGTTACAACATAACATTGAACAATGCATAGAAGAATAGAGATACATATAGAAGAATTTGAACAATAGTTTCAACTCCTTTACACCTTGCACCAACTAAGTAACAAGGATCGTATAAAATAATCTAACAACATTTAGGAAACACATTACGGGAGAAGCACAGTACAATAGGAAAACACACAACAAAGCTACCACGAAGGACAAGCCGATCAAGCATGCCGCCTACTTTCCCCATCTCATTATATATCATTTAGGGAAGGTGGGTAACTTGCAAGAGGGACTATATCCAACACAGTAGGAATGATAGCCAGTTCCAAACAAGAATCCTCTTGAGAATCACTATGTTCGACACCAAGTGTAAGAGTCAATTGTGATGAAAGCATATTAGGTAAATCAATGTCAATGTCAATAGTTTCATATTCATCATTAACATCATTAGTATCATCTAGAGTATCGTATTCATCCAAATTAATCAAAATAGGATCTAAGATACGAATAGAATCATCATAATCATGCATGTGAACATCATTATTAGTAACAATCTATTCTACCACATTATGCCTAGGTTTATCTGTAGAAGGTAAAGATATTTGAGATTTAGCATGAGCATGATGCTTTTTATGATGTTCATTAGTAGATCAATTTCATTTTGATTTATTTGAAATAGGTTGAGAACTAGGAGGAACAATCATAGGGTCCTTCACAGGTTCTTTAGGAAGATCAATAGGATTATTAACCATAGGAGAAACAATCACAGGATCTTTGATAGGTTCAGTAGAAGGAACTTGATTAACCGAGCTAGAATTCATAGTTAAAGGAGGTATCGAGGGTGTAGGTAAAAGACCATGATTAAGATCCCTAGGATGTGAACTTAATTAAGAATTTTACGATGTTTATAAGCTTGATATGATCAAAATAGATTATCAAGTTGAGGAGGACATGAATTAGGTAATGAAGGACAAAAGAAATCTAGAGTAGCACAATCTCTAGGCTTGGAAGGTTGATATAGACTATGATTAATCATCTTCACTTCTTCATCATGAATGAACTTAAGAGACTTATGGATAGGTGAAGCAACAACATGCATGGAAGATAACCAAGGAAAACCTAGCTTAACTTGAAATTGATCAGAAGTAGGAACAACAACAAAGGTAGTGTTCACAATTTTTCCACAAAGTTCAACTGGTAAAGTAATAGAACCAAATGAAGGATAAAGAAAACCATTGCAAGTTTGAATCCACACATCTGATGTATCATAAAAGTCACGTTGTAAGATTTTTATAAAAATATTTTCTTCAGTGATAACATTGACTAAGGATGTAGGATCAACAAGACAACCATGAGTAGGTTTCTGAGCAATCCTTGTAGCAATGTAAAGGGGACCATCAGGAGCCTTAATAGTCTCAGAGTCATCAAAGGTAATCAAAAGTTTCCAAGGTCTTTTATTCTTAAATTTTTGTTGACGTTTAGGTTGAGATTTCATTTTAGGTTTAGGTTTTGGTCAAGGTTGAGATTGAACTTGACATTGAATCTAAGGTTGAGGTTGAAGTTGAGGTTAAGGTAGAGATATAGATTGAGAAACATGCTCAACTTGATTAACAACATGATTGAGATCATCCATCTTTGAATCATACATAATTTCCATAGCATATGGTTGAGCAATAGTATTAGTATCATGTGTAGGTAAAGGGTTCATATAAATTTGAAGGTTATGATTAGGAGGAGAGACAGATTTATTCCCACTACTATCTAGATTATCAACAGATAAAGCCTTAGAATCAATTAGATCTTGAACTTTATGTTTTAAACATTAAAATTTCTCAGTATCATGACCATTCTGATGATGATATTGACAAAAAGCATTTTGATCAAAATATTTAGATGCAATCATAGTAGGTAAAAGAGGTCGAATAGGAGGTAAAGTAATCATATTAGCAGCTAACAACCTATTCATAATAGCATGTAAAGATTTGGAAAGAGGAGTAAACACATGATCTAATCGAAAAGCAGTGGATGCAGAAGTGGCATTATGAGATGCAACAGCAACTTGATCAACAACTGCATTTGCTTGTTTGTTTATCTTGACATAGTTGTTGAATTTTTGAAACTTGTTTGGATTAGGAGCAGCATCACTCTTATCAATTGGAACAGGAGCCATTGGAGTGTTGCTCTCAAATTGACTCACTTGTAATTGATAATGATGAAGCACTACACAAAGTTGTTGAAAAGAGGTAAATTCAGTAAGCAGAATCTTATCTCTAATATCCTTTTGCAAATTTGAAATAAACATACATTGAATATCAATATCAGGAACAGGATAGGAAATTTGAGCATGCAAATGCTTAAATCTACCAATAAATTCAGTCAATTTTTCCTTAGAATTTTGTTTACAATGCATCAAATTAGTCAAAGACACTTGCGAGCCAATATTATTTTGAAATTGTTGAATAAAGGCAGTAGCAAGTTGTGGAAAGGAATCAATAGAATAAGGAGGCAAAGAACAATACCATTGTAAAACTTTGTCATGGAAAGTTCTAGCAAACAGTTTGCCTAAAATCCTATGGTCATGAGCATAATCACTACAAAGGATTTGGAATGTTTTAACATGATGAATAGGATCTCCTTTTACATTATAATTCTCAAGATGAGGCATCTCACCTTGCTGAGGAACATGAGTATGAATGATGTCTCGGGACAAGGGACTTCCCATGTCACGTGTAGGAATACTAAACTTGTTTTGAGTTAAAGAAGCAAGTTGTTGTTGTAAGGATGACATAGTCTGAGCCAAACTGATCATTATTGAATCATTAGAGGAAATAGGATGAGTAGAAACATTAGACACACTAGGTAAAGTGTAAGAATCTACAGGAATAGAAGACACAACTAGAGGAACACTAGGCACTACAGTTGGAAGTGGATTGGAATAAGTAAAAGGAACATTATGATATGAAGGTTGTGATGTTGGAAGGGACACAGGAGGAACACTCATAGGAACAGAGGGAACCATCATAGTCACCAAAGGAGGAGTATAGATAGGTATACTAGGTAGAGGATGAGAAGGAGGTTCAACACTAGTGGTAGGAGGAATCAACCCTAAATCTTGAGCTTATTGAACTAAAGGTTTAAAATTTGAATGCACAAGGTGAGTAATACCATGCAAGAGGTTAACACCTTGATCACTATCATGGAGAACTTTCTTAAGAGCCTCTATAGCTTGAATGGAATCTTGATTATGGTTCTCTTGAAGAAGCCAATTACCCATTTTATCAAGTTCAGTGGAAAGTTTTTGGACTTTCTCAGGAGGAAATCTTAAAGCATCATCCTCATCATGAGATGAGTGAGAAGAGTTTTTCTCCATAGTAGGATTGGAACCATGAAGAATCAGGTTATCATTCAGGATCCTAAGGAAAGGAGAGCAAGATTCAGGATCAAAGGCACCCATGAGTCTATGACTTCTTCTAACCAGAATATTATAAGTAGGACTAGTGGTAGTAAAGCTCATAAACCAATGTAATGCAAATGAACTAAGCTAAAGACACATAAAGCATGAATATCAAATCTAATTAGCATGCAAGATCTAACTCAAAGGAAAAATCTAATAATAACAAGATAAAAGGAAAGCACAATAAGGCATCCAATTCCACAAAAGAAAAGAGAGTAAGTATGTTGGGTTCACCAAAATGAATAGTGAAGGTGAACACACACAATAAGACAAAGGGAAATCCAACACCAAAAAGAAAGAGAGCAAGCTAGTCGGGCTCACCAAAATGAATAGGGTTAAAATGGATTCAACACTATTCAGATGTAAAGAGAAAAAGGGGGAAATATGAGATCTATCCCCTAACCCAAATTCCCAATGAAGAGATCCAATTTGATCAACCAAGAGGTTAATACACAATCGAATCAATTTATGGAGAATATGGAAGAGAGTAAATCTAATATTTCCCTATGAATGAAATTTATGCTTGGAATATGAAATAATTGAAATAAAAATACTAACCTCAAATTAGGGCAGATCTGGAAAATGTTAAATTCTGATGTCCGTGTGTACTTTCAGGCAATTTTGAAACCTATTTTGGATAGGAAATGCCAAGACAGAGAAAACCCAAAAATCTTTCTCCAAGATGAGCTCAGGTCGGGTTTGACCCTCATAAAAGGTCAAATACTACATTCTTTATTTGAAGTCCGATTTGAATTCTATTCGCAAATCTCGAAAGTTTGTCAAAAAGGGTATCCAAATTTTCTCTCAGATCCGAAATTCCACACTTATACCTACAAGAAAATGGGGGTTTTTTTTGTATGGGGGGTTTGCCTTGGTCAAACCCCAATTTAGGAATTAACCTTGAAATTGAATATAGTGTGCATAAACAAAGTAATTGAAACAAATCACCTCGCTTATATTGAAATCCTTGTAGAGGATTTGAATCCGCAAATCCACAAGTAGGAATACGTCAATGGATGTAGGATGTCTCCAATCAATGGCATTTGATCTTCAACACCAATCTTGACTTGATCTTTGCATATGAGAAGGCTTGAATGAATGTGGAAGGATGGATCATCAAAGGGGGCTCCAAAGAGATTGAATCCTTCAATAGCTAACAATGGATCTCCTTGATGGATGAATGCTTGAACACTTGAATGCTTGAAGACTTGCTTGAATACTTGAATTCACTTGCTTGCACTTGAGAGCTCACTAATGAAATTTCTTGAGATGTGATGTGAAAAATAATGGATGTGAAAATGAGAGAGGAAGGCCTCCTTTTATAGTGAACTACGACACAATCCTCTAGAGGGGCCACCTTGGAGAATTAAATCCCAATTAGGTCCTAACCTTTAGAAAATATACCTAGATTAAATGCAATTAGAGAATTTACCATCCCAAAACCCGAAATGATTAACCCGAAGGTGGGAAAATAAATATCCTGAAAACCCAAATCTCAAAAATTTTAGATTTTGGAAATTTGAATGAGGGGGAAAAAATTGAGGTTAGACCTAACCTAGTCAGGTTCGACCTCAATCCTAACCTAGTCAGGTTTGGCCTCGATCCTGACCTAGTCAAGATCAACCTCAAATTTGACCCTAGGCCAAGATTCAGTTAGAGCAAAGCCAGGAGGTCCCGAGGATGCCTAGAAACTTAGAAATGATATCAAATAGGGAAAGAATGTCAAGGATAGACATAAAATCCTATGATGACTATGATGAAAGCTAGGACTTATTTCTGAATCCTACCTAGAAAATAGAGCCATGAAAGAGGGAAATTAAGGAGAATCCTCGAGATCCTAACCCTAATTTCACCTAGAATGAAGAAATCAAGTGCCCGGAATAAGTGGAAAGCAGGGAGAAAGCCAAATACATGCAAAGACCCAATCAAGGCACTTAACATGACCCAAAACCACTTACTCAGAGGGCTAAATGCTCTTATCATGGAAGTGCTTCCATTTTAAGATGATAAAGAAGATTATACCATGGAGTTATACAAACTTGCTATTCAGTCTGGACACCGAGAGCTTGGTAAGGAAAAGGTAGCTCAGTATGTGAATGGTCTGAGATTCAATATTCAGGATGAGCTTGGTATGTTGAAGATTGATTCTATTGAAGATGCTTATCAGTATGTTCTAAAGGTAGAAGATAAGTTTAAGAGGAAACAACTTAATAACTCCCTAGGGAAGGAAAAGATTGATCAATCGGTGAAGGATAAACCAACTGATGCAGAAGATGAATAGAATCCTGTGGAACTGAAGAAAAAGATAGGTAGATTTATCTTGAAAGGTACTTTCTATAAATATGGAGAGGAAGGGCACCATTCTTTTGAGTGTACATAGAAGAAGGTTGACCAATGAACTATTGTGATAAATGAGAACATACAGAATGAACCTGAATCAGAGAACTTGCTACTTCGGCGAACATTGCTCGGTACAAAGGATGAACCTTGTCAGAGGAGTAACTTGTTTAGGACCCGATACAAGACTAAAGGTAAACTCAATGATGTTATTGTTGATAGTGGTACTACTGATAACCTTGTTGCTAAGGACCTAGTTTAGAAACTTGGTTTGAGTAGAATGAAGCATCATTGTCCTTATAGGCTTGGCTGGTTACAAGATGTTCATGCTTTGGAAGTTAGAGAACAATGCTTCATTGATGTTTAGATTGGCCAGGACAAGGATCTTGTGTTATGTGACATTGTAAAGATGAATAGTTGTGATATATTGCTCGGTAGACCTTGGCAATATGATTGCGGAGCTGTTTATGATTGTGTCCAGAATGTGTTTACTATTGAGAAGAATGACAGGAAGTTTTCATTGATGCCTTTGATGGATACAACACTTGGTAGGAGAAGCTTGAGTATTGGTAGCTGAGGTGAGATTATGGATCTAGATAAAATGAATGATCAGTATGGAGAACTGACCTCTACATTGTCAAGAAAAGACTTGAAGAGACAGAGGAACCTGAAGTGGAAGAATTTGCAAGCAGAAAAGGTGGAGGACTTGTATGTGAAGAAATAGTTTGGGATTTATGTGCTGAATCCTGAAAGATGTTCTTCTCACATATGAACATATTTTAGAACCTGGGGTGTCTGATGCAAGGGCATCCAAGGTTAAGGCAGGGCATTTTGTGTCCTCAGTGAAACTGCATCGAGTGTTTGTGTTTTGCCGATGTTACTCGGTTGTAGCCTTGATCGACGGTCTCGGTCATTGAAGGAAGCTCAGTCACTGAAGGAACTCGGTAGTCTCTAGCACTTAGTGAAAGTGTTACTCAGTCATGCATGTGGTGCTTGGTTGACACTAGTGCTCGATGATGCCTGGTGTGCTTGGTGATTTTACTATCGCTCAGTAGTTCTAGCTTACCGACTGGAGTTCTATGTGATTTGTTGAGTCGACTTGGTGCATTTATTGTTGGTAGCCATTGTTATGGGCCGACATGCTGAATTAAATGTTTGTATATATTTGTAAGCTGAGTTGTATGCCATTTAATTATTTGTTTTGGGGAGTTAAGGGTTTCATCTTGCCGACTTGTGGCTGATGATTAGTATTTAAGGAGTGCTTGGGTAGATGTTTAGGGACATAATCAAGGAGAGAATTTGGGAGATTTGGGGGACTTAGACAATAGAGAAAATCTGAATGTCAGATGTGAAGCTTGAGACTGAAGTTGTGGAAAATTTATTGATTTCCTTGCAAATTGGATTGTAATCTGATAGTTGTTTGTAGCAGAGCTAGGGGTTTTCATACTTGGGAATAAGGAGATTGCTTGGAGGCTTGCAAGCTCAAGTTTAGATCTGCCTTAGGATTTCCATTAGCTTCTGATTATAATTGGCCCTAACCCGAAAAGTCTTACAGTCGGGCATGTTAATGAAAATCAATGTTAAACAATTAATTTGTGTTGCATTGTTGAGTAATCTTCTATGTAATTTTGTTGGCTGCAAGGTTTGGACTGTCCTTCATTGGATCCACCTACCTTGACTACATCATGATGACAAGGAAAATGGATGTATTACTTGGGGGCTTGCAAAAAATGGTCAAGCCCCTCTTTTAGCCTTTCAAGTTATACTAGAAGCCTATAAAAAAAGTATGTTCTCTTAACTTATGTGCATATAGGACTAAAAATAGTAACAAATAAATGAAATCTATAATCATAAAATATTTGGTCTACGAGGAAGAATATGTTAGTGTACATATGAGATTGAATGAAAGAGAGGTGGTGATAGTCACCAATATATTTTTCAAGAAAAGTAAGAATGAATGATAAAGAAATAGAGTTGCAATACATAAATAAGTTTTATAACTTGGAATAATATTACCGACCAAGTGCAGGAAAAGAAGAGAGGAATTTGGAGGTTTCATCGATAGCACAACATAATCAACACTGGCGCACTTTGCAACAACAAAGTCTTTTGCAACCAAGATCCAAGAAACGAGAGAGTTGAGGAGATTCAATTCTTATAAGTTTGAAATTAGTTTTGGATGAGGATAAAATGGAAGCTCAAAGGTTATATTTACATACAAAATACATTTTTCTTAATGAACACTTATTACTATAGGTTATAATAGATAGTTGGATAGAAACCTATCTTTTGAATTTTTAAATTTTCTAGGATGCTAGTATGTTTTACTTCCATCTTAAGGATATTTTTATCAAATACAATGCATGGTATTAGATTAGTGGGGGTGGTCTCACAATAGGGGGTTGTACTTTTCAACCAACTGTGACACTAGAATGAACATTTTTAAAAACAAAACCTCACATTCAGACAACTATTGTTGCTAAAGCATTAGGAATTTGAAGATGATGTAAACTAGTGAATTTTGACATTTGAGATTATAAATATTTTTTGTGAAATTTTTAGAATTTATTTATATTCATTTTTCCATCTTCTTCAAAAACTAGTTTTTAACATAAAGCAACATTTTTAAAAAGGGACATTCACATATTCTCGCGTAACTTTTTTTCCTAGAAGGGATTAAAATGTGATTATTTTGAATATAGGTCTGCAACACCGATATCTAGTCGTTACAATTGGTTTCATTTTATTATGTTGAATATTTTATAGCTCATTAACTTTTGAAGTGGCATTACTTATAATTTAGATATATATTGACTTAAATACCCCCATAACTTGTTCTATATGTATCAAAATTCATTTCTTTTTTTGTTGCAAAGAGAACATCAATACTTAGTGCCTAAATATTTTTTTGTTTTTCTTTGGGTTATTTAACTAGGTAAGTGCAAGAAGTTGGGTACCGATTTGGCGGAAGTCTTGTAGAATTGGAAGATGTCACTCCAAACAGGCACCCGATTTAGGTTCAGGCACCCGATCCAAAATTCAAAAAATGGGTGCCCATTTCTTTTTTTATGGCTAGAAATGCATTTTAACTCTCAGATCTTTTTTTAAAGAAACGAGTGCCCATTTTTTGAATTTAAATAACGGGCACCCATTTCTTAAGACATGAGCGGGAAACACACATCTACCTCAAATTTTGTTTCAAAATAGGTTTGGTTTAGGTTTGATGAAACTAAGCCTATGCCTTGACCTCCAAAAATTTGGTTAAGAAATTAGAATGCTAGATTTCTAACTTGACGTAATTTTTTTAGGGCCTTCCTGATCTTATTTTTTTATGAAACAAAAACCCATTAGATTTCTCACTGTCCTAATTTCAAAAATATAAATTTCATAGTGATATGATTATTTTTACTATTTTTTCATTATTTATTAGTTAAAAGTGGTACCTAAATGTAAAATAGTGAGGTTCACTAAAACTTTAATAACTTTTTTGTTTTTAGGTTGTTTGGAAAATAAATTATATGACATCAATTTACATACAATTATCTTGAAGATAAAAAAATAATTTTGAAAAATATGGAATTTTCATTAAATTATGGTGGTCGTACACTAGAGGTCTTAAAAATATATCTTATAGTCAATTAAAAATTAATTTAAAAAATATTTTTAATTAAAAAAAAAAGAAAAAATATGCTCATCAATCTTTGGTGTCTTAGATATATTTTCCCAAAAGGATTTGTAAAAATTCATTTATTTAGGTCAAAATATGGTGGTCGTACACGGCTTTGGTATGGTCCTGAAATAGGCATTTTGAAAATATGGTTTTTAAAAATTCCTACTAAAAAGAAATTAATACCACGTGAGTATTTAAATAAATTACATATTTGAAAAGTAGACTCTGAGAGCTACATTTTATATTACTAAAGTTTTTTTAGATTCAATCTCTAAGTGCCTCAAATTTAGACATCAATTGACAAGAAATTTGAAACAAAGGGAAAACACTTCCACTTTTTGCCCAAAAGTGGGACTCCACTTCTTGCAGCCACCCTACTATTTTTTCAATAAGCATTGAACATAGAAATTGATATATGGTGAAAAACCTATGTTTAGTAAAACTAAAAATACAAAGACATAATAAACTCAATATATATAAAGATCATAATCATTGAAAAGCTTATTCCAAGTAGCACAATCTTGCATCTATTTTTATTAATATTGTTCTATTAGAGCCTTCAAGCAGAGCTTCAAAGGCCAAAAATGTGTAGAAATGAGGAGCGCTTGTGGGAGAAGCTCATGGAAGGTGGGTTTGACTGAACAAATATTCAACCGAACATATAGGTGTTTGATCAAACCCATGTTTGAACAAACATATGTCAGACAATCATTTATGTAATTGCCTAGTTCAATCGGAGATGGATAATATCAACTATCCATGTTCATTAGAACCCCCTATCAGTCAAACATTTTTTCTAATTGAACGTGCGGGTGTAAATATTTTTTTTTCATTTAAAAAAATCAAAGATAATTCACATTTTTTGACAAAAAAGTTTTTTTTGGTTCATGTAGAATTTTTAAGGGTATTTTGTGAAAGGAGATGGGAAATAAAAGGACAAGGGAAAATAGGACTAAACGAAAGTGGTCACCTGATAAAGATCAAATAAATTGGGACATTACATCGACATACTATCATAGAACTAGAGTAGGTATGCATCTTTACTTTTATCTCTCAAGATTCTCTTGATCTCTCTACTTGCCTTCTCTCTCTCTCTATGCTTGTTTAGGTCCTCTCTCTCCCCCCTTAAGTCTACTTAGGCTCTCTCTCTCCCCCTCTCTACCCTTAAAAGTTTTTTTAGGACCTCTCTCTCTCCAGTCTCTTTTTAGTCATTTTAAATCTCTTTATATAGTCTTTTTACTCAATTTTGATCTCTCTAGTCTTTTTTAGTCTTTCTATGTCACTTTATAATCTTTTTGGGCATGTTTACTCTATTTAGGTCTCTCTAATCTCCTTATAGTCTTTTTAGGTCTCTTTATAGTCTTTTTGCATCTTCTTTCTCTATTTAAGTCTCTTAGATGTCTCTTTTCATTTTTTCTAGGTGTCTTTATGGTCTATTTACTCTATTTTTAGGTTTCTCTAGTTTCTTAATAGTTATTTTGGGTCTCTCTCTCTCTCTCTCTCTCTCTCTCTCTCACACACACACACACACACACACACATAGCATGGCTTAAGGTGATGATATTTCCTATTGTTTAGTTTTATAATATTTTATTACAATTATGTATATGTGATCTATTTCAATTTTTGTATCTTAATGTTGAATCTGATATTTAGATGGCATATGGGGATGTAATTAGGACATGAATAGAATTTGGGGATGTAATTGAAATGGGTCAAGGGGATGTAATTAGGACATGAATAGAACTTGAGGATTTAATAGAAATGGCCTAAGGGAATGTAATTAGGACACGGATAGAACTTGGAGATGTAATTAAAATGGCTTAAGAGGATGTCATTGGGACACGACTAGGACTTCAAAATATAATGGAAATGGCTTAAGAAGATGATAATTCTTATGTTCAATATCATTTAGTTTTATGAATTTTGCATTGTAATTTCTTATGTGATCTATTTCAATTATTATTTCTTAATGTTTAATATAATGTTTAGATGGCTTAAGAGGATGTTATTAGGACATAGATAAAAACATGGCCTAAGGAGATGTGACTTATATGACCCTAATATTACATCTTGTTCTTGAATTTTGAATAGATTAAGTTGCTAATTTTTACTTATTAATGTTTAAACTAGTGTAATTGGGACATGGATTAAGGGGATGGTATTTCAATTATTGTTTTGTTCTTGACAATGTTAAATATATTAAATTGAGCTAAATAGATTAAATTGATTAGTTTGACATTAAATAGATTGAATTAAATTTAAATAAATTTATTCAACACTAAATTGATTAAATTGACATTAAATTGATGAAATTGTATCTAGTTCTTTGTATTAAATAAATTAAATTTCTAAAATTTATAAATATTTATAAATATTGATATTGTGATTGATCAAATCTAGATATAAGAATATAAACATCTAATGTAGATAGAAATATCTATAAATATCATATAGACATATAATCTAGATATAAACATATAAATATATAATATATGTGTGTTTGTGTGTATGCGTGTACACACACACATGCATACATATACATACATATATATCTATGTATGTATGCACGCATGTATGTATATATACATATATACATGTACACATATATACATATACATAGACATGCATACATACATGCATGTATGTATGTATGCATGTCTATGTATATGTTAATGTTAACATATACATAGACATGCATACATACATACATGCATGTATGTATGCATGTCTATGTATATGTATAGATGTGTACATGTATATTACATGCATGTATGTATGCATGCATGTCAATGTATATGTATATATGTGTACATGTATATATGTATATATACATACATGCGTGCATACATACATACATATATATGTATGTATATGTATAAAAACATAGACATAGACACACATGCATACATATACATACATATATACGTATGTATGTATGCACACATGTATGTATATATACATGTACACATATACATATACATAGACATGCATACAAGTATGTATGTATGTATATGTATATGTATATGTATATGTATATGTATATGTATATGTATATATGTATATGTATATGTATATGTATATGTATATGTATATTTATATGTATAAAAACATCTATATATACATACATGCATACATATACACATACACACACATACATATATATACCTATACATATATAGAGTATATATACATAGATACACACACATACATATATATATACACATATATGCACATATATATATATATATGCATATATATACATATATTCATACATACATGTACATACATATACATTTACATTTACATATACATATACATTGTTGGATAACTGAGAGGGGAGCTAAAAAAGTTATATAATCAGTTATCTTAGGTCCCTTAACAATCTTCAACCTTAAAATATTCTCGGTACTTAGTCTTTATAATTAGAATTAAACATTTGATCGACCATAGCAGTATTCATCAGAAAATCAATAAATAGCATACAAAACATTCAATCACATATTAACACCAATTTTTAATGTGGAAACCCAATTTGGGTAAAAACCACTATGGGAATTATCACCCAAAAAATAATTCACTCTTCTTAAGTGAGCTCAGTTAAGAGCCAATCCTATTAGAAATTACAAACACATTTTCTAGATGTGACCCTGCTAGGGGATCTTCACCAAAGATCGACTAGATCTGTCACCCTATAATGAGTGGCCTTATTAGGGGGCTTATAACATTCATCAAAATGCCACCTTACAAAGGATTTAGAAATTAGGACTATTAAATCCACTTGGTTAAGATATTTTCTACTACAATGGTTAGAAAGTAATTGTGAAATGATCTGATAAAATATGCAACTACCTTTTCCTGTTCAGCTCTCCTTTCTTCTCATTTATCTTCTTCACATTTTTCCTTCTTGGTTGATCAACAAATACTCTTCATCTCATCACTATTTTTCTCAGTGTTTTCTTCAGCACTAATTCAGCTATCTTCTCTAGCTATCTTCAAATAGATAATTCAACATCAGCATCAGTAGTATGATCATCATGATCATCCTTTATATAGATAATTTTTGTCACTTAATCCTTTTCAGCACTTAATCTCATCCATTCGATCAAATCTTTAGCCCAATAAAATGTTTTATGATTCTTTCCAATTGTATCTTTACCTTGGAAATTGAACTTTTCTTGGATCTCAAACCAATCATCAAATCTTGACCATTTATCTTTACCTAACGATTTTGATATGTTGATTTCATTAACTATCTTTTTTCCTTCCTTAGAATCTTCTAGATCAATCAAGATCTTCACATGATGTCATCTTTTTACTTGATTTCTTGTTTAACCGACCAACTTCATCTACTCGTTTAAATCCATCTACATCGGTATCATATACTCAGTTAACAAATTCACTCGGTGAACTGTGACCGACCAATATTTTTATTTACCAATAGCCATTTCCAGCTCAGTAGAACACACTGTTTACGTGTCCTTTCACTTTACAACTTCAATCCTTTGTTACCGTCCATTATATCTAATGTGTACATCATTCTAACTCTTCATTAAATCTTGTAAAACAATCAAATCAATATTACCTTATCATAGACCAATTCAACAATTACCCATTTAAGCTCTCATACTTAACATCACTTCTTTATTTCATCTTTTGTCTTTACCAACCATTTCTTTACTCAACATCACATATTTCAAATTCATACGAAAACTTGAAATCAGTAATTCAATAGGCTTGACATCAATGACAACATAACAACTGATCCAATCCTTCTACACACCTTTCATTTCTCAGTTGACCTTATTCATTCTCAGCATCACAACATCAGTAGAATAACAATCTCATCCTTTGTCATTGATGGAAAAACATCTTATATATCTCATCTCGCATCTAAAATATACCATCAAAATCTCATTCTCCCCCTTTCTTCTTACATAGTCATCTCTCCTTAGTGAATATTTCTTCCAATTAGCATTTCTCCAGATATCTCTCAACATCATGTGATCTCCCTCTATATCATTACTCTCTCCCTTAATCATTCTCTCCCCTCATCATTCTCTCCCCCCTTTACAACAATGTCAAAGGTGCTTGCAATACCTTATTCTAAAACTTAATTGTCCTTGTAGAACTTTGTACCATGTACCTTTCTTGTACTAATTACTTCTTATTCCTCATATTTTTTTCACTACAGTAAGTTGTTCCTAAAGAGTGAACATGTGCATCAACTCACAAATAGATAATTGGATAAAAAATGAATTAATGCAACCTGCATATTTTCTCTAATGAATATTAGATAGGGGAATGACCCCTAGTTTACCTCTTATGTACTCAAAAGTATCCTTAGGCAATGGCTTTGTGAATATGTCAGCAAGTTGTTCCTTAGATTTCACATATTCTAGCTTTAATTTTTTTTCCTGTACTTGTTCTCTCAAATAGTGATACTTCATTGATATGTGCTTTGTCTTTGAGTGTGTCATCGAATTCTTCAAAAATTTTATAGCACTAGTATTATCACAATAGATTTTCATGGGACCATCTATCTCCTCTTGTATTCCTTCAAGTCATTGTTTAATCCAAACAATATTAGAACAATTAATTGAAGAAGCAACATATTCTACCTTGGCAGTTGACTGTGAAATGCAACTTTGCATTTTGCTTATCCATGTCACTAATCTTTCCTTTAAGAAGAAAGATCCTCCACTTGTACTTTTTTTGTCATCCACATTTCCTACCCAATCAACATCAGTCTATACTTTCAATTCAAAACCTCCATCCTTTTTGTCCCATAAACTATAGTCCTCGGTTCCTTTCAGATATCTAAAGATTCTCTTTACAAAAATCATATGGGCTTCTCTAGGATTAGAGGAAAATCTTGCCACTATACCAACATCATGAGAAATATTAGGCCTACTATGAACAACATATTCTATCTTACCAATCATGAATCTATACAAAGTTTCATTCACCTCAATAGAGTCATATTCTTTTGATAATCTACATCCAGTAATCATTGGTGTACCAACTGTAAGGAAACTCAGGTGTGGAAATAGCTTCCTACGCTAATCTCTATAGGAGAGTATTGTGCAAATTCTTATAAATCCTTACAATTTCAGATTCGTTAACTACTTTAACAAAGATATTGCAACCACATACAATGCAAAGAAAAAAATAGAGAATGACACAATGATATACCCTGGGGAAAACCTTTTGGTAAAAAACCCCAGCACTCCAAAACCTGCACAATGTATTATCTTCAACACAAAGATTACAATACACTTGCAATGCAAGTTCTTTCAGGAGACGAGAGACAAAGCCAACAAGACTTAATTTTTGTTATATCTCTCCCATAGGAGCAGCATCATATATATAGACTCCTCTAGACCCAAAAATAGGCACAGCCACCAAGACCCATGCACAAAGCCACATGTACACAGTTGTTACATGCAATCCCAAGAATAGGCGTCCATCCCTAGAATAGACTATGATAGCTTGTCATAGAATCCGCCAAAAATAATGGTCACAAGAGAAGTGTAAGAGAATCTGTCATACCGACCTATTTTTGGCATATTCTCTTACACACACCAACCACTTCTTCTTGGGTGCCCAAATAGGCCCAAGTCATAAGATGCTCTTACACCTATCATAGAACATTCCTTAAATAGTTCTTACGCATCATAGGAATCCATCATGACCGTTTTAGTCATGATTTCCTTACGCACAAGATGCCAACACATCAAGTGGAGTGACACATCAACATGCCAACTAGACATGTACACTCACACTTAATTACATTATTTGCAAAAAATACATTTACAAAACAAATAATAAGAATAGGAATTATCCAAGGTTGAGACACCTTATTCCTAACATTCTCCCACTTGTTGAACACCTTGTAAGAGCAACAAGAACATAATAGGAACTTTAACCGCTATAGGCCAAAAGGCCCATAGACTCCGAACACCATCTAAACTTCTCAGTGCCCACTGGTTTCATTAATGCATCTGCAACATTCTTCACAGTATCTACC
Organism: Chamaecyparis obtusa; assembly: GCA_027943335.1. Classification (NCBI taxonomy): domain Eukaryota; kingdom Viridiplantae; phylum Streptophyta; class Pinopsida; order Cupressales; family Cupressaceae; genus Chamaecyparis; species Chamaecyparis obtusa. The sequence continues at coordinate 319,712 of BSBK01002603.1, read as the reverse complement.
TTCTCCAAATTTACCTTTCCATCTTCCACCATATCTCTCACAAAGTGAAACTGCACATCAATGTGCTTCGTTCTGGCATGGAAAGTTGGATTCTTTGCAAGGCAAATAGCGCTCTGACTATCACACCAAATAGTAATTTGTTCTTCATCAACACCAACATCGTAACATAATCTTCTAAGCCAAATGGCTTCTTTACAAGCATGAGTAGCAACCGTGTACTTAGCTTCTATAGTGGACAAAGTAACCACAGGTTGTCGCTTACTCATCCAACTGATGGCACCACCAAACATAGTGAACACATAACCACTGGTGGATCTCTTGCTGTCAATATCACCTACCCAATCTGAATCCACAAACCCATGAATACAAATTAAATGCGGAGATCCAGAAGAGTTACCATGATAACATATGGAGTAATCTGATGTACCCCTCAAATATCTGAATACTCACTTAACTGCATCCCAATGTACCCGTCCAAGATTAGCCATAAACTGACTCAGGACTCCCACTGCTTGGGCAATGTCTAGTCTAGTACAGACCATAGCATACATAAGACTACCAACTGCACTAGCATAAGGTACTCTACTCATGTCCTCCACCTCACTAGGATATTTTGGACAATCATCTACAGATAACTTTGTTCCCATAGAAATAGGAACACATAGTGGTCTACAATCTTCCATGTTGAACCTATCCAACACAGACTTCACATACTTACTCTGACTCAACCAAAGTTTTCTGTTAGACCTGTCTCTACTGATTTCCATACCCAAGATGTACCTAGCTGCCCCAAGATCTTTCATCTCAAACTATGCTGACAACTGAGATTTAAAATCAGAAATCATACCCTTACCCTTGCCAAACAGCAACATATCATCAACATATAATGCAACAATAAGAAGGCAATCATTTTCAACTCTGAAATAAACACAATGATCTGATTTTGATCTTACAAATCTAATTGACAACACAAAGCCATCAAACTTAAGGTACCACATCCTAGGAGATTGCTTCAAACCATATAGAGATTTCTTTAATCTACAAACTAAGGATTCTTTACCTTTAACAATGTAGTGCTCAGGCTATGACATATAAATCTCTTCCTCCAAATCACCATGAAGGAAAGCTGTCTTCACATCCATCTGTTCTATCTCTAAATCATATGATGCAGCAAGAGATAACAGAAATCTAATGGATGTCAACTTTGCAACAGGAGAGAATATTTCACCATAATCTATTCCCTCTACCTGTGAATACCCCTTTTCAACCAATCTATCTTTATACCTTTCAACACTGCCATCTGCACAGAATTTCTTCTTGAACACCCATTTATAGCCAACAGATTTTCTCCCTTTAGGTAAAGGTACAAGGTCCCAAGTTTTTTTTTTCTCCAATGAAACCATCTCATCATCCATAGCCTCAATCCAGGAACCTGCATCTTCCATGCCTAAAGCCTCTTTCATAGATCTAGGCTCATCAGTGTTAGTAATCAAAGTAAAGGTACAATTGGAATCTAACATAGAATAACCAAACCTTTCCAGTTGCTTTCTTTCTCTCATGGATCTCCTCATGGGCTGAGGTTGAGGTTGTTCTTCCTCTTCTTCTGAACTATTAGAGCTGCTCGAGCTCTCCTCATCATTAGACCCAACATGGTCTCTCTGTTCAGTCTTCTCAGGGGTAGGAGGCAACTGAACAACATCTTTTTTCTTTTCTTTTTCATCTAGTTGTAGCACAATACGAGAAGATGTTAGCTCTCTGAAAATAACATTTCTACTATACAACACCTTACTAGTCACGGGATCCCAAAGCTTGTATCCTTTCACACCAGCACTGTATCTGATGAAAATATATTTAACAGCTTTATTTTCCAACTTAGATCTTTTCTCCTTTGGAACATGTGCATAAGCTTCACAACCAAAAACATGAAGATGTCTAATTGAAGGCTTCTTACCAGACCACACCTCCATGGGTGTCTTACCAACAAGGGCTGATGTAGGAGATCTGTTAACCAGATAGCAAGCAGTGGCCATAGCTTCGGCCCAAAACCTTTGTTCTAAACCAACTCCACTAAGCATACTCCTAGCCTTCTCCATCAGTGTCCTATTCATTCTCTCTGCAACTCCATTTTATTATGGGGTATAAGGAGTTGTCGTATGCCTCTCAATACCTTGTTCTTTATAGAACTGTTCAAACTCTGCTGAGCAAAACTCACCACCATTGTCAGTTCTCACACACTCAATCTTCTTACTAGTCTGATTCTCTACAAGAGCTTTAACTTCCTTGAACTGACTCAAGACTTGTGTCTTACTTTTAAGGAAATAAATCCACGTCCTTCTACTATAATCATCTATGAAAGATACAAAAAATACAGACATGGAGATTGAAGGAACTTTTACAGGACCAAATACATCAGAATGAATAAGATCCAAAACATCAGAAGATTTGTGAGAACTAGAGTAAAACTGAACATGATTTTGTTTACCATAGACATAGTGTTCATAGAAGTTGAACTCGAGATTGCAATCATTTAACCCCTCAATGAGATTTTTATTTTTCAGGGTTCTGAGACCCTTTTCACCAATGTGGCCAAATCTCATATGCCACAACATTGTCTTTTCTGCAGGAAGCTTAGCTTCCAAAGTGTTTGCACTACCATCAGAACCAATAGCCACAGACTTCTTCACTGCTTGTTCAGATGGTGAGGATGAAGAACTATTACATAGAGGAATACATGCATCTAGCTAAAATAAGGTACCTCTCCTAGTACCCTTTGCAAGCACTATCGATCCTCTCATCATCTTGCATCCTTCTTTCGAAAAAACAACTTGCACACCTACATCATTCAGCATACTTACAGATAATATATTTTGTGCCAAACCTGAAATGTGCATAACTTTGTTGATTCCCTTTACTCATCCATCAGCAAATTTGATAGTGACCCTTCCGCATCCAACTATCTTTAGGTGAGAATCATCACCCAAGTACACCTTTCCACCATCGAACTCTTCATATTTTGAGAACCAGTTTCGATGAGAGGTCATGTGAAAAGATGCACCCAAGTCAACCAACCACACATCATCAGATGCATGGGCTGCCAAAGCTGCGATGAATGCATTGCCATCTTCTTGAGATCTTTTTGAAGCTGAATCTGAACCTTTCTTCTTCTTCTTCGGCTCTTTGTAGTCTTTACGGAAGTGCCCAAATTTATCACAGTTCCAACATTTTGCCTTGGACTTATCAGAAGTCTTTGACTTCCCACGAGATTTGGATCTACCCTTATTGTTAGACTTATTGTCATTTTTCTTCCCTCTTTCAGTGGATCTCCCACGAATAGCAAGGGCTTCTTTTTTTGAAATGGAAGCCTTTCTCCACATCTCCTTTGATAGCAGTGAAGACACCACATCATCCATTTTGAAGGTGACTAAAGTGCTTCTAAGAGCCATCATAAGATGGTCTCGTGAATCTGGTAAAGAACACAAAAGTGTGTAGCAACGATCCTCCTCCTCTAACTTGACACTTGCTGATGTCAACTGTGCAGCCAGCAAATTAAATGCATTTAAATGATCTGTTAAGGATCCACCTTCCTCCATTTGTAGAGAGTACAACTTCTTCCTCAGGAACAACTTGTTCACTAGAGATTTGGCCTGATACACGGCCGCAAGTCTTTCCCACAAACTATTTGCGGTTTTCTCATCTAGAACATTCAGAAGGACTGCATCGGTTAAACAGAGTCTTATGAGACCCTTAGCTTTACGGTCTTTGATATCCTAATCTACTTGAGCTATAGTTTCTGGTCTTGTAGCACTTGAAGTCGCTTCCCATAGGTCACGATCTTCCAACATGTCTTCCATCTTGAATTTCCACAACTCAAAATTAGTGCCATTAAATTTCTCCACCTCCATTCTTCCATATGATGAACTTGCCATCTCAATCTGCAAATAAGATTCAGAATGCTCTGCAAAAAACTCCCACTCAAACTTGAGATTAACTCAAAAAACCCTACCCAACAACTAGGATCAAAAGTTGATCAAGCTCTGATACCACTTGTAAGGAAACTCAGGTGCGGAAATAGCTTCCTACGCTAATCTCTATAGGAGAGTATTGTGCAAATTCTTATAAATCCTTACAATTTCAGATTTGTTAACTACTTTAACAAAGATATTGCAACCACATACAATGCATACAGAAAAATAGAGAATGACACAATGATATACCCTGGGGAAAACCTTTCGGTAAAAAACCCCAGCACTCCAAAACCTGCACAATGTATTATCTTCAACACAAAGATTACAATACACTTGTAATGCAAGTTCTTTTAGGAGATCAGAGACAAAGCCAACAAGACTTAATTTTTGTTATATCTCTCCCATAGGAGTAGCATCATATATATAGACTCCTCTGGACCCAAAAATAGGCACAACCACCAAGACCCATGCACAAAGCCACATGTACACAGTTGTTACATGCAATCCCAAGAATAGGTGTCCATCCCTAGAATAGACTATGACAGCTTGTCATAGAATCTGCCAAAAATAACAGTCAACAGAGAAGTGTAAGAGAATCTATCATACCAACCTATTTCTGGCATATTCTCTTACACACACCAACCACTTCTGCTTGGGCACCCAAATAGGCCCAAGTCATAAGATGCTCTTACACCTGTCATAGCACATTCCTTAAATAGTTCTTATGCGTCATAGGAATCCATCATGACCGTTTCAGTCATGATCTCCTTATGCACAAGATGCTGACACATCAAGAGGAGTGACACATCAACATGCCAACTAGACATGTACACTCACACTTAATTACATTATTTGCAAAAAATACATTTACAAAACAAATAATAAGAATAGGAATTATCCAAGGTTGAGACACCTTATTCCTAACACCAACCAATGTTGAGTCTTGCATCCCAAAAAATTTCAGGATCTCCTTGATGTATTTTGACTGGGTTATGTATATGTCATCCTTGATTTGTTGAATTTGTAATCCAATTAATAATTTGATCTCTCTAATCATTGACGTTTCAATTTCCTTTCTCATTTCATCAACAAATGATTTACACATTGACTCATTTCTTCCAAATATGATATCATCAACAAAGATTTCAGCAATTAATACCTTATCATCATAGTCACTTTTCAAGTACACATTAGTGTTATCAATAGTTCTAATGAAGCCTATTCTCATTAGAGATGAGTGGATTTTTTCATACCATGCTCGGGGTTCTTGCTTCAAACCATATAGTGCCTTATGTAGTTTACATACCATGTATTTCTGAATTTTGTCAATAAATCCTTTTAGTTGTTCAATATAAACATCTTCTTCCAATATCCCATTCAAAATTTCTGACTTAACATCCATTTGATAGACCTTGAAACCTTTATAAGAAGCTCATATGCAATTAAAATTCTCATGCCTTCTAATCCAACAATAGGAGAAAATGTCTCATCATAGTCAATACCTTCTTCTTGAGCATATCCTTTGCATACAAGTCTAGCTTTATTCTTTATCACATCTCCATTTTCATTTAGTTTATTCCTAAAGATCTACTTTGTACCAATAACATTCTTATCCTTAGGTCTTAGTACCAGTGACCAAGTATTGTTCTTTTCAATCTGATCAATCTCTTCTTCCATTGCATTAACCCACTCTTCATTTTCAAGTGCATCCTTAACTATTCTAGGCTCAAATTCAGAAATCAAACATGTATTATCTCTCAACTTACTTCTTGTTATGAATCCTACATTCTTGTCTCCAATTATTTGAGTCGGTGAGTGGTTCCTTCTCACATACTTTTCTAGTATTGGTGTGGTTCTTTGTTCTTCAACATTTTCATCTCTCGGTGGGGGCTCAATGGGTTCCTCAGTTTCTTCTTATAGATCAAGTACAGTACCAAAAAATCCTTCCTATACATATAAAAATCTTTGATAATCTTTTGGTTCCCTTTTTCTATCTTCTTCATTTCTTTCTCCAAACTCATCAATCCTTACATTTGCACTTTCCACAATTTTTTTAGTAGCCTTATTCAAACATTTATAAGTTTTTCTCTTTGTGGAGTATCCTAGGAATATACCTTCATCTCCTTTCCAATCAAAATTTCAATTCCTAGTATCTTTCATAATGTAACACCTACTTCCAAATATTTTAAAGTAGCTAACATTAGGTCTATGCCCATACCAGAGTTCATAAGGGGTTTTATTGGTACCTTTCTTCAATTGTACTCAATTGAGGGTGTAAATAGAAGTACTATTGGCTTCTCTCCATAATATTTGTGTAACCTCTTTCTCAATCCACAATTTTCTATCACAGTCAACTATTGATATGTTCCTTCTTTTAGCTATTCCATTATGTTGTGGATTTCTCAATGTAGAGACTTGTCTTTTGATTCCATTCTCATTGCAGAAGATAGTAAATTCATTAGAGATAAATTCACCTCCTCTATCTAATCTTAAACATTTCAGTTGCTTACCTATTTCCTTCTCAACTCTTATCTTGTACCATTTAAACATTTGGAATGCATCAGACTTTTCTTTTAGAAACATTACAGATATCATCCTTAAGTAGTCATCAACAAACAAAATGAAATACCGATCACCATAATAGTTTTTTATTCTCATAGGACCACAAAGATCAGTATGAGTTGAATCCAATATACCATTATATGAGTAAGACTTTCTTGAAAAACTTAATTTAGTCATCTTACGGATCTAACATTCCTTATACATAACTTTATTAGGCTTTCTCAATCTTGATAAACCTTTGACTTTATTTTTCTTACTAACATTGATCGTGTTATCAAAATTTACACGACATAGTCTTTTATGTCATAACCCAACATCCTCACTTCTTGCAATAAAAACACATTTTCATTAGAGTTCAAATAAAATAAGTTACCTTTAGATTGTTCACTGGTTCCATTCAAATCTCCAACAACATCATAGATCTTCACTTTTCTATTCTAAAACTCTAGTCGGTGACTAGTGTTATTCAATTGTGCAACACTCAATAACTTTTACTTTAGTCCTTAAACCCAATTAGCATTATCACATTTGATCATTTCATTCAACATAATTTATCCCTTTCCTCTTATAGACCATGGAGCATTATTTCCAAATCTAACAAATCCTTTGTTATATTCTTCTAAGCTTTCAAACTTATCAATGTCACTAGTCATATGATGTGAACAGCCACTATCAATTATCCATGGGTCCATTTTTCTAACTTGAGAAATAAGAGATTTTTCATCTTAATACCTTTCTTCTTATGAATTATCCTTCATAGAAACATAGACCACTTCCTCACTATCTTTTGTGTCATCAGATTCATCATCGGTTATTCTTTCCTCAACTAGGTAGCATGATTTATTTTCTTTATCCTTGAATTCTCTAAACCTTCAATATCGATTCTCCTTCTTGTCATTTTTATCATTCATGTCATTATTAGGACACCTAGATGTAATGTGACCAATCTTATTGCAATTAAAATATTTTAGAGGTAATTTACCTTTATACTTTCATTTTTGACTCAGTAGCCTCTTTTCCAGTAGTCCTTCCAATTCGTCTTATTCTTTTTCCTTAGTTAGTATACTATCATAGTTACTTCCACTTGAAATATAGTGATTATCTCTTTATTTTCTTGAACTACCAATGGTTAAAGATGATTTAAAATTTTTCTCAATCCTCGGTAAACTATTGTCTAAGGTACTAAGTTCAAATGCAGTCAGCTTATAGATCAAAGCATCAAGAGTAACAACATTACCAAGTATGGATCTGAGTTCCTGAATGGCAGAGACTCGAATAGCATATTTAGGTGAAAGATTTATAATAATTTTTCTTACTACCTCTTCTCCATTTAGTGTTCCACTAGCTCCTTTGATAGCACTAACCACTTCCTTAATTCTAAAACTATATTATACAATGTTTTCTTATTCTTCCATTATCATCTCATCAAATTTTCCTCTGAGACTATCAACCTTTTCTTTTTGTATATGCAGATCAACTTCGTAAACAAGTGCAATTTTATCCCAGATATCTTTTGTTGTATTATAATCCTTTATGTCATTGAACTCAGCATTGGTCAGGGAAGAAGCAATTTCAATCATTACCAAATTGTGTTCCTTCTTTTCTCACATCTTATCAAGTGTCATAGGTCCAGGAGGTGGTGGAGTGTAGTCATTATCCAAATGGTTGAGTGCAAAATCTCTAATTCTAGATAGGTATAACCTCATCCTACTTTTCCATGTAGAGAAACTTTCCTTGTTCAACTTCGATACTTCTCTCCTATACATCTTTGGATCTTTCGCTTAAGTCTTCTAATATTTTACCTCTAAGCACTAGAAGCTCTAATACCAATTGTTGGATAACTAAGAGGAGCGGTGAATCAGTTATAGAATTATTTATCTTAAGTCCCTTTAAAATTTTCAACCTTAAAATCTTCTCGGTACTTAGTCTTTATAATCAAATTAAACATTTGACCGACCACTGTAGTATTCATCAAAAAATCTGGTAATAGCATGCAAAACATTCAATCACATATTAACACTATTTTTTGATGTGAAAACCCAATTTGGGTAAAAACCATTGTGGTAATTATCACCCACAAAATAATTCACTTTTTTGAAGTGAACTTGGTTAAAAGCCAATCCTATTAGAGATTACAAACACATTTTCTAGATGTGACCCTATTAGGGGATTTTCACCAAAGATCAACCAAATATGTCACCCTATAATGAGTGGCCTTATTAGAGGACTTTGAACATTCATTAGAATGCCACCTTACAAAGGATTTAGAAATTAGGATTGTTAAATCCACTTGGTTGAGATATTTTATGCTATAATGGTTAGAAAGTAATAGTGAAATGATCTGATAAAATAAAGTTTAAGAGGAAAACCCTAAATTTTATCTAGCAGACATGTCAATTTAGACTTGCAAGAAAAAATTTAAAACCTACAACAAGGGTTAGCCTGTAAAATTCAAAACCTATCAAAAACCCGAATACTAAAATTATAAAAAACATAGAAAAAAATTTTAAACCCCCAATCGTGTAGCAAATAGGCGAGACAAAGCTTGTGAATACATTTTTTTTGCAAAAAAGTGAGGTTGAATACGTAGAGTGGAGATTTTGATTTGAGGTAGTAACGTCAAAGAACAGAGATGCCTTTGCATGAATGAAGACATCAATTCGTGACCTGTACTTGTAATTTTTAAAACACTCAATTTTTTGTCAAACAAAAGGGACGTAGGCTTCCAAAATTATATATGGGGGAATATTATATTTAGTTTAAATAAAATAAATTCAAAACAATGCATATACTACCATATCACCTCATGCATCTGATAGAGTCAAAATGGAGGCACCAATCTCCATTTGATTTTCCCTTTTATATTTAAATGTGGTATGTTCTCACTTAAAACAACAATGATAGATATGCAAAATATTTCTAAGGATGGATGGATGATCAAATGGATTCTAAAAACCTATAGTGATTATGAATTCTAAGATGACCACTAAGTGGTGAATGAAAAAGATGTGAAATGCAAACTATGATAGCACTATAATTACAATGAAGAGATCTAAGAATCAAACTAGAATTATGATAATAACATGAAAGTGGATGGATTGAATGAGGTGTTCAAGCTCCAATTTATAGGATTTTAAAGGAAATGGACTGCTGAGATTTAATGGTAATGGAGGGCTAGTATTTCATGAGGGAGACGAAGTGGATTCCAAGTATCAAGGTGGTTGAGCATGCAAGAGGTGAGGTTTTTCTCGCATATGTCTATGAAACCTTGGAATGATTAATGAGGTTGACAAGTGGGATCATGCATTAAAGATGATTTGTGCCCACATGTGTGAGAAACATGAGGAAAGGAGAGGGAAGAACTCATTCAAAAGGAATGGATGTGTAGGTGGGGACACATGTAAATCTAGAGAGGCTCAAGGTGGCTAAACATGTGTGTGCAAGGTGGCCTTTTATGAGGAGGTAGAGGAGTGGGGACAATTTAAAATTCAAATAATGTGCTCACATGTGTGACTAAATTTTAAGTTGTAGGAAAAAGGCTAGTGGGTGTAAGAATCAAGGTATTAGACTAATTAATCTATGATTATTTAATGGGTAGGATTTGGAAGGATATAAAGTGGTTAGGCTATAGCTAACATTGGCCAAAGGGGGAATATAATATAATTAATTATTAAAATTAATTATATTAATGGGATGAATAATAATTAATTAAATAAGTTTAATTAACTTTATAGTCTAGAAAGGGATACAGTTTGTATGAATTAATAAATTTATAAGGGATACATCACAGTACAAATATTAAGTCTTCTTTGATGGTCTTTACGGAAAACTTTCGCTAGGTTCTTAACTTAATAACCACATTTCAAACTACAAGTCCTAACATGACTTTTCATTTTGTTTTCCAAGACCAAACTTGTCTTCAACAATTATGAGTGGTGTCGATGGTTGAGGGAGGATAGAAATGACTTGGTACTAATTGATGCTTCATCTTCCTTCCTCTCTCTTTTTTAATATAAATAACCATTATTTGTAGGATGTCGAGAAGATAGATAACACACATATGTTCTCATATATATTGTATACAACTAACATTATACATCTTTTGTATGACAATTGGGTATGTGCAAGATCATGAGGGGCCAAAGTATGCCCTTAAGTGGCAATGAAAAATCAGTAAATCAGGGTTAGTCAACTTGACATGAAAATTTCAACTACCTATCAACCTAATATCAAAAAGTTGTAACATTAGAATCTGTAGAAAATTAAATGTAGTTTCTAAACTACTAGGCCTTTTTTGAAAAAAAAGTTAGTATGATTGGTGAAAAGTATAGATTTCAATGCAGCAGTACAAAAATTTCTGGAAAAAAATAAGTAGGTTTATGTCTGACCACCTTAATTATAATCAAATGATAATATTTTTTTATAAGATTTTATATATAAGTATTAGACTCATGCCCGGATGTGACGCATATTTTTTTGTAATTTTATTCCAAAAAAATAATTAATAATAAATTTTTTGCTACAACATTTTCAGAATAAAAAAACTCACATGTCTGACCACCTTAACTCATTCAAAACTTTACAAAATTCAAAACAAAAAAAAAATTCCTTATAATAGGCGAAGCATAGAATGTGACGCATTTTTTAGATTTCAAAAATGTTATACCGTCTGAAAGTTATAGTCATTTTTCGATTAGTATATAAATCAGTACTTTAGATGAAACTTAATTAGAATATAACTAATAATTACTTACCGAATTCAAAATTTGACAGCAATTATATCGATAGAAAGTTGATAATCTCCTTAAGATACCCTTTTCGTTTCATCAAATTCGGTTGAAAAAAAAGTCGTCAGCTACATGGTCGAAGTCTGGAACTCAGAGAAATAGGGGAAAAACACATTTTTGAGACATTTCAATAGTTGACCATGTAAGTTTGGTGCACAAAGCAATACTGAGCCTAATTGGGTACCCAAAAAGGCTGGCATAATTTTGATTTTTCACTTTTCCCTCCCCTTTCTCCCTCCCATTTCTCCATCCTTCATATGATTATATATATTAGATTATATCAAAATCAAAAACTATATATTAGATTATATATTATATATATTAAATATTATATAATATCAATTATATATTAAATATTATATATTAATATTAAATGTTACATTATATATCATATATTATATATTATTTTATATGTATAATATGTTAATATTTATTTTACAACTATGTACAAAAGGTTGGAAGATTGCAGAAAAATCATGGATGGCCATTGAAAGAAGAAAAGGAAATGAATCAGCCATTTAAAAAATTCATGGGCAGCTATTGAGGAAGAGAGAGAGTGAGAAGGTGGCAGGGGCTGAGAGAGGAAGAGAGAGAGTGAGAAGGTGAGAAGGAGAGAGAGAGAGAGAGAGGGGGGGAAGGGGAGAGAGAGTAGGATAGAGAGAGAAGGGGAAGGAGAGAGTGATGAACTACAACTGATTTGAATAAATTGTATGACTTGAAGATCTATGATTTTAGATCACTGAGTTGCTGATTAGATATGTAAGATGATTAAATCAGTAATATGTTGTCATTGATGTTAACTAGTTTTGACAATACTTATCTTGTAAGTTACTATACCCAAACATCTGTAGTAAGAAGAAGAAAAGAGATGAAGAATAGATATATCTACATGAGGAAGATGGAGATGATAGATAAGGATAAGGAATACATTGGGTAACTTTTGAATGAGTCTATGACCTTATGTTATTGACTTGATTATGTTGCATTCATCTATGATGAAGGATAGAGAAAAATGCACAAAGTAGTGTGGTCGGTTAAAGAAGCATTTCAGTATACACCAACGCAGTGTAGTGTATACCACGAATAATATAAATTGAGCTTGTGTTCACCGACACATTTCTTTGTTAACCGAGCAGGAGAAAATAACTAAATGATTAGTTTAGCCGACAAAAGTTGATGAGCTGTAAAGTGTTATGATTAGGGAGTTGGAGATAATGTTTGATTATGAAGATCAATGGCTAACATAATTTGAAGAAGATCTAAGGGATTAAAATTAAACATGTTACTGACACATCAGCTGAGGAAGGTTTAAGCAGCAAAATCAACAAAGGAGATTAAGTGGAAAAATATGATGGATGGAATTAAAACAGTTTACTTGTCTATTTAAGAGACTAGGATTTCATGATGAAATCATACCGGAAGGAGACTGCAGAGATATCATGTGAACAAGATTCATGCATGCCTGATCAGATTGGTTAAGGAGAACCAAACTGTAGAGATTATCGAGCATAAAAAAACTATAACTGAGAGACAGTAAGTTACTAAATATTGATTGAAACAAAATTGATAGATTGATCAGAGGATTTAAATGAGCTTAACATAGATCTGATAATATGTAATTGAAGTTGTGTTGTAATCAGATCACTTGCTATTACATTTTAACCATTGTAAATAGATAAATCTCTTAACAGAGTGGACTAGAAAGTCTTGTAATGTCATTCATAGAGTGTACATTTGTTATCCTGTCAACCCCATAGTGAATGCTGGTTGGACGATAACAGTTGGTCTAAAATCCTTTAACAAGATCATACCTCACAGTGTGTTTGTAACTTTTAACAGGGTTGGGTCTTCACCGACCTCACTTCAGAAGAGTGAACAATTTTTTAGGTTGCCGGTCCCAGGTGGTTTTTCCCTTTACAAAGTTTCCACATTAAATCTCTTGTGTTATGTGTTGATTGTGATGATTGTTTGTTGTCATAATTTACATGTTGCATATTGGATTTGATTGGTAATCATTATATGTTATTAACTGGTAATCGGTAAAAGCACAGACATAATACTATTTATATTACCAAGCTGCAGAAGTTTTAGTAAAAAATATTTGGATATACATTTTGTGATTGGGACTGTGGATAACTGATTCCCCCCCCTCTCAGTTATTCTAACAATTGGTATCAGAGCGTTGGTTTCTTGGAATAGAGTTTTAAGGACTTTAGCACAAAGATCTCAAAATGTATAAGAGGGAAGTGCCAAAGCTAAACAAGCATAACTTCACAATATGGAAAATTCGAATGAAGCTGCATGTATCTGGAATTGGGAATTTTTCCCTCACACTAATGGAGAATGGATACCTTACACCGCCCACTAGTCCCTTGACCCTTGATCAACTAAGAGACAAGCATGAACATAATGTTACAATGATGGAGATTGTTGCTGCTTGTATAGATACTGAATTTGAAGATATCAAGGACTATACTACTGCTAAGCAGATGTGGGATAAACTTGCTCAAGTTTATAGTGGTGATGTGAATGTCAAAAGAGCCAGAGCTAAAAGATTAAGGGGAAGATTTGATGATATGAAAATGAAGGAAGGAGAAAATATTGTGCAGTACACAAACAGACTAAAAGAGGTAGTTCATGCTATCAGAGGATCTGATGGTGTCATTAACGAAGAGATAATGGTAAGAAAAGTTCTCAGAACCTTATTGTCAGTTTATGCAATCAAAATATCTACAATTCATGAAACTAGGTCTGCATCTGGTAACAACCTTAGTCTTGATAATCTGATTGGTAAGCTTACAACCTTTGAACTGAACAACTTTGATAATAGTGTTGTATCATCTGTTGAATCTACTTTTATGTCTTCTCTGAAGATTGGTAAGTCTAGTAGCAGAAATAAGAATGATGATAGTGATAGCAATATTGATGATGAGCTTGATGAGCTTGAAGCTCTTATGGCTAGAAGGTTACCTAAAGGTAAAGGAAGATATAGAGGTAAATTACCTTTAGCATGCTTTAACTATAAAGAGGTTGGTCATATTGCTACTAGATGTCCACATAGGAAAGATGATGACAGAAATAAAGACTGATCTAGTGAAGGAAGCTATGGGAGAAGAGGCAATAGAAGTTACCAACACTACAACAGAGACAACCGAGACAATAATGATAAAGGCAAGAAGGTGTGCTACATTGCAGAAGAAGATGTCACTGATACTGACACTGATGAAGATGTGGAGGTAGTATTTATTGCAATGAAGGATGACTCGAAGGAAGATTAAAGGTATGTAGAGACAACACTTATCTCTAAGGTTAATAAAAATGATACATGGATCATAGATAGTGGTTATACACATCACATGACTGGTGATGAAGAAAAAATTGATCATCTTGAAGAACACAAGGGAGGATCTATGAGAATGGGTAATGATGCACCTTGTATGGTTAGAGGAAAAGGATCCTTGATGATAAATGATAGAATTAGATGTGACAATGCTTATTGGGTAAAAGGACTAAACTATAATTTTCTAAGTGTGGCATAGCTGAACAATTCAGGCCACCGAGTTGCTTTTGAGAGAAAGAAAGTGAAGATATTTGATGATGGAGGAAGACTTGTTGGAACTGGAACACAATTGAGAGGTAATTTTTTTTATTTTGATAATGATCAGTCTTCTTGTTTAATGATGAAAGATGAAGATGCATGGTTGTGGCATAAAAGATTATGTCATGTGAATTTTGATAACATGATTAAGATCAGTAAAAAGAAAAAGGTTAGAGGTTTGCCTAACTTATCCAAGCCTGATCATGTTATGTGTCATGAATGTCAGAAAGGTAAAATGACAAAATCTAGTTTCAAAAGAAAAGATTATTCAACAAAGAAATTACTTGAGTTAGTGCATACCGACCTATGTGGTCCTATGAGAACTCAAATTTACTATGGAGACAGATATTTTATTCTTTTTGTTGATGATTACACTAGATTAATGACAGTCATGTTCTTGAAATAAAAATCAGAGGCATTTAAGATGTTCAAATGGTATAAAGCAAAAGTTGAGAAAAAGACTAGTAAAGAATTGAAATGTTTGAAATCTGACAGAGGTGGTGAATTTATTTCTGATGAATTTATTAACTTTTGCAATGAGCATGGTATTAAAAGACAAGTCTCTCAACCAAGGACACCTCAACAAAATGGAATAGCTAAAAGGAGAAATAGGTCAATAGTTGACTGTGCAAGAACATTGATGTTACAAAAGAATTTTGCTCAAACATACTGGAGAGAAGCAGTTAGCACAGCTGTTTATGTCCTAAACCGAGTACAACTGAAGAAGGACACTAATAAGACACCCTATGAGTTATGGTTTGGCCACAAACCCACTGTAAGTTATTTTAGAGTTTTTGGAAGTAAATGCTTTATTCTAAAACATGAAATAAATGGGAAGTTTGACTCAAAAGGTGATGAAGGGATATTTCTCAGATATTCCACTAAAAGTAAAGCATACAAGTGTCTTAACAAAGTAACTAATAAAATGATTGAAAGTGCTAATGTTCGGGTTGATGAGTTTGATGATAAGAATGTAGAGGAAAACATAATAGAACTGAAAGACTATGGTAGATTCACCTACATTGAACAACCAGAGTACCTATCGATGTCGCAGATAGTGACAACCGGTCAGTACGAAAACAATACTGAGGAATGGGAAAAAGAAACTGATGAGTAGGAAGCACCTACCAAGCAAGAAAATGAACCTACACAGGATGAACAAGAAAGAAGAGATCAGATACTGGAAAGATTTGTCAGAAGACATCATCCTGAGACACAAATCATTGGAGACAAACAAGCTAGCATGCAAACAAGAAGTAAATCAAGACAAGGTACATGTCTAGTTTGTGAATATGAACCGAAGAATGTAAAAGTTACATTGGAAAATGATGAATGGGTTAATGCAATGAAAGAGGAAATAGAACAGATAGAGAAGAACAAAACTTGGAGTTTAGTACCCTGACCTAAGGACAAGAATGTTATCAGTACTAAGTGGATATTCAGAAACAAGCTTAATGAGAATGGAGAGGTTACAAGGAGCAAAGCTAGGTTAGTATGCAAGGGATATGCACAGGAGGAAGGAATAGATTATGGTGAGACTTTTGCACCTGTTGCTAGATTAGAAGGATTTAGAATGTTACTTGCATATGCTGCACACAAAAAGTTCAAATTTTACCAAATGGATGTTAAATCTTCTTTTCTGAATGGAATACTTGAAGAAGAAGTCTACATAGAACAACCTGAAGGGTTCATTGATCCAGAAAAAAAAGATATGGTATGTATATTACATAAAGCTTTATATGATTTAAAGAAAGCACTGAGAGCCTAGTATGAGAGGCTGCATAACTATTTGTTGAGTATTGGATTTGTTAGAACTAGTGAGAATAGTAATCTGTACATGAAAGGAAATTTTGATGATACTATCTTGATTGCTGAGATATTTGTGGATGACATAATATTTGGAGGAAAAGATCACATCTGTAAGTCATTTGTTGATGAAATGAAAAGTGAATTTGAAATGTCTATGTTTGGAGAGATTAAGTTCTTTCTAGGCTTACAAGTGATTCAGCAGAATGATGGTATATTCATCACACAATCTAAATATATAAAGGAAGTATTGAAGATATTTGGCATGGAAGATGCTAAACCTATGGGTACACCGATGGCTACTAGATGTAAACTGACTAAAGAATATGGAACTACTAAGGTCAACCAGACACTATACCGATCCTTGATTGGTAAGTTAATGTATGTAGTTCACAGTAGACCTAATATAGCACATGTTTTTGGAATAGTTGCTAGATTTTTTGCAAATGCTAGAGAGTCACACATGGTTTCTACAAAGAGAATCTTAAGATACCTGAAGAAAATAGAAGATTATGGACTATGGTAACCTAATAAATGCAAGTTTGAACTTAAGGTATACACCGATGCTGATTGGGCTAGAAATGTGCATGATAGAAAGAGTACCACCAGAGGAGCATTCTTCTTTGGTGAAAGACTTGTTACATGGACAAGTAAGAAACAGTCTTGCATTTCCTAGTCTACAGCTGAAGCAGAGTATGTTGCTACTACTACAAACTATTCAAATATTTCTTATATCAAGGAAGTGTTGGAAGGTATGAATGAGGTAATCACTAAGCTGGTGATTATATATTGTGACAACACTAGTGCAATTAATATTTCAAAGAATCTAGTGATGCACTCTAAAACAAAGAACATATCTAGTAAGTATCACTACTTAAGGGAACAAGTACAGGAGAAGCAAGTGAAGCTAGAATTTGTTACATCAAAAGAACAACTTCCTAATATTTTCACAAAGCCTCTACCGAAGGATACATATGAATACTTGAGGACTAGACTAGGGGTCCGTCCCTTGTCTACCGGTCACTAAGGTGATCTGGAGGTTGCATCAACCTAATCTTATCAGAAGATCATACATGTTGATGCATCAGAGTTCAAACTTTGGATTTTTGTCTAAGGTTGTGAAAGGTTGAAGAACTGGAACAAATTTGCATAACAGTATACCAAGATATAGAGAATGCACCAGACAATAGAGAGTTACATGGCTACTATAGAGTTGTATGTTTTTATTTCTCTTTGGCATTGATGTCAAAGGGAGAGAGATATCAATATGAAGCCAAAGAAAAAGGGAGAGAGATATAGAAAAGAGAGATCATTGAAGATCAGTTACTAAGAAAAGAAGAAAACTTGTGAGCTGAAAAGATCATATCTACAGAATTTATTTTACACTTACAAATACTTTTATGTAACGTAGTGATTAAATATATTAATCTAGGGAGAGCTTGTATCGAATTACAACATTTGTTGATAGAGTTGTAGAATACATGTTTTGTATGTGTATGGCATATTTCATATTGCTTGTGTTGCCATCAATGCCAAAGGGAGAGATTGATGAACTAAAATTAATTTTAATAAATTGTATGACTTGAAGATCTATGATTTGAGATCACTGAGTTGTTGATTAGATATGTAAGATGATTAAATCAGTACTATGTTGTCATTGATGTTAACTAGTTTTGACAATACTTATCTTGTAAGTTACTATACCCAAACATCTGTAGTAAAAAGAAGAAAAGAGATGAAGAATAGATATATCTACATGAGGAAGATGGAGATGACAGATAAGGATAAGGAATACATTGGGTAAATTTTGAATGAGTCTATGACCTTATGTTATTGACTTGATTATGTTGCATTCATCTATGATGAAGGATAGAGAAAAATGCACAAAATAGTGTGGTCAGTTAAAGAATCATTTCAGTATACACCGACGTAGTGTAGTGTATATCGAGAATAGTATAAACTGAGCTTGTGTTCACTGAAGTATTTCTTTGTTAACCGAGCAGGAGAAAATAACTAAATGATTAGTTTAGCCAACAGAATTTGATGAGCTGTAAAGTGTTATGATTACGGAGTTGGAGATAATGTTTGATTATGAAGATCAATGGCTAACATAATTTGAAGAAGATCTAAGGGATTGAAATAAAATGTGACTGACACATTAGCTGAGGAATGTTTAAGCGAAAAAATCAACAAAGGAGATTAAGCAGCAAAATTTGATCGATGGAATTAAAATGGTTTACTTGTCTATTTAAGAGACTAGGATTTCATGATGAAATCACGTTGAAAGATGGAGACTGCAAAGATATCACATGAACAAGCTTCATTCATGCCTGATCAGACTGGTTAAGGAGAACTGAACTAGAGAGATTATCGAGCATCAGAAAGCTATAACCAAGAGAAAGTAAGTTACTAAATATTGATTGAAATAGAATTGATATATTGATCAGAGGATTTGAATGAGCTTAACATAGATCTGATAATCTACAATTGAAGTTGTGTTATAATCAGATCACCTGTTGTTACATTTTAACAATTGTAAACAAATAAATCTCTTAACAGGGTGGACTAAAAAGTCTTGAAATGTCATTCATAGAGTGTACATTTGTTCTCCTGTCAACCCCATAGTGAATGTTGGTTGGACGATAATGGTTGGTCTAAAATCCTCTAACAAGGTCACACCTCACAGTGTGTTTGTAACCTTTAATAGGGTTGGGTCTTCACCAACCTTACTTCAGAAGAGTGAACAATTTTTTGGGTTGCTAGTCCCAAGTGGTTTTTCCCTTTACAGGGTTTCCACGTTAAATCTCTTGTGTCATTTGTTGACTATGATGATTGTTTTTTGTCCTAATTTACATGTTGCATATTGGATTTGATTGGTAATCATTATATGTTATTAACTAGTAATTGGTAAAAGCACAGACATAATACTATTTTATGTTACTGAGCTGCAGAAGTTTTAGTGAATTGTTTTTGGATACACATTTTGTGATTGGGACTGTGGATGATTGATTCCCCCCCTCTTAGTTATTCTAATAGACGCACACACACATAGAGAGTAGGATAGAGAGAGAAGGGGAAGGAGAGAGAGTAGGAGAGAGAGAGATAGAATGGGATGGGGAGAGAGAAGGGGATGGGGAGATAGTAGTAGAGAGAGAAGGGGAAGGGCAGAGAGTAGGAGAGATAGAGAGAAGGGGAAGGGGAGAGAGTAGGAGAGAGAGAGAAGGGGAAGGAGAGAGAGAGAGAGAGAGAGAGAGAGAGAGAGAGAAGGATAACCAATTCATTACAATATTAATCAGGAAGGAGAAAGGAAAACTTAAATAATATCAGAATAGGCATTAGAAATCCAAATTATAATTAGGAGTTTTAAGCAAAGTGAGTAAGGTCCTGGATAGGGACATTACATATCCACACATTGTTCAGTAGATACTTCCAAGAACCCACATACACGGGAGTAGGTTTGAAGTAAGACTAAGATTGTTTATCGGTTCAAAAATATTACTAGTTTTTACTTTTGATTAACATCCAATGATTCGATGTGAAATTCACAAATTTGATTATATTACCAATGGTTCTATTTCAAATTCTGGAAAAAATGGATATTTGACATATGTTGATAAATTTCAGTCAACACCATTTTAAAATAACACATCAATTTATTTTTACACATTGAGAATATCATCAATAGGAATTGAACTGAAATTGACATAGGTCATAGGAAATAAATGCCCCATATATTTGTTTTCTTCTACATTTTGAGTTTCTTATTACAATCAAGAGAAGAATATTACTCTCCAAATGGTTTTGGATAGTAACATTTGTACCTCCTCTTCACAAATATTTCTTCCCTCATCTTGCTGCCTATTGATACCGACAAAGTGAATCTAGGCATTTCTACCATGTAATGGGAGAAAATTGGTTTCCTAATTGATATGTGTCTAAATAATACATGCAAGAACCTTTTCTTTGATATTGCTCACTACCACTTTACAACAGAAAATGTTTACAAAAATTGGCATGTACTTGCATGAGGACATTATATATTATAGAAATCCCACACAGAAGTAGCTGGCAAGCCACTCAAAAAGTAGTAACTAATAGCAAGTGGGATAATGCAGATGCTTTAATAAACCACTATCTTCTTTACTCAAGCAACATCTGGTTCATCTGCTCGACTGGGGCATGTTTGGGAACAAACAGTCTCCATTTAAACTCAAGTCTCTGGAAGCAGTTATATTTGTCAAGGGAGGACATACACCCATTGGATCTGCAATAACTTTATGCTCACTGGAATTTCCACTTCTCTTCAATTGGGATACTCTTAAAAAAATTACATCTACCCTTTTACCAATTTGGGAAATCAATGGGTCTATTTGTGGACCTCCACGGAGTTGGTCACCTAAATGAGAACCTTGAGATGAATCAGGAACTTCTCTACAAAAGATATCAGTACCTTGAGAAGCTCTCCACTTGTCAGTTGAATTAAAACCTTGGACCATAGATGGCTTCCCTTTGTTGTAAAATGAGGAGTGAGACTACCTTGCCAAAGGTGGCAATGAACTTACATTCGAGGGATAATACCCAACATGAGTAACCTGGTTTCCCAAGTTCTATAAATGCAAGGCCATTGACAAATAGGCATTTCTAATAGAAATATTTGTGGTGCTAGAATGAAATGCATGACCAAATTCTTTGCCTGATAATGAACCAATTTGAGGCTTCATTTCACATTGCTCTATGGATAATTCCATAGCACTTGTTACTTCTCTATCTAAATTTTTGGTGTCAGTGTACATGTGCACTGAAGAGCTTCTATCACTACTTGAGCTACTAGAAAATGGTGAATACTCATCATCATCATCTGACATTGGCTCACATGCATATCTTACTTCTTTCCTTTGCTTCTTTCCCCTTCCTAGCTCTTCCTCCTTATCTGTAACATTTATCATGGGTCCAAGATGCTCTACCCACTCTTTCCCATTAATATGCAAATATTTTTGTCCGTAACAGTATTTTTTGCATTTATTATGATATTGATCCAATTTGATGCACCTTCACTATTTGATCCATACTTCGCTTTCATTTTACTTGCTTTTCTCATTTTGCACATCATAGGCCAGGATTTGACAGCGGGTATGACCTTGGTACTGTCGGCGTTAATGATAAATTTTACCTTTTAGCTGTTATTTTTTTGTCATTTTTCCTGTATGATTCTTTTGTATACAAATTGTGGATATTCTCTAGGAAACTTTTCATTTTTTCCTATAGGATGCCTTTGTATACAAATTTTGGAGAATCTCTATTAAAGAGTAGGTAAGGATGGCTAAGCTGAGTGCAGCGGAGAGGGAGAGGACTAAATTGAGAGAAAAGAGTGGAGATTGATAATGATGAAAATATTTTACCGCTTTTGGAAATATGGAAATTATAATCTTCCTCCTAGAGTAGACATTAATGAAGTTCTATGTGCCTTAGCAGAGGAAGCTAGCTGGATTGTTGAAGCTGACGGTACTACATAAAGAAATGCGGTATGTATTTTTGGCCTAAATTTTATTTTTTATTTCTTTTAGGTCTTTAAAGGTGGCTGCCTAAATCTTTGTATTAAATTTCATGGAATGCATGAAAATAATATGATTCCAAGCACGAGCATGAGTCCCTACAGGAGCATAGTTGTGCCTTTTATAGGCGTCGTAAATCATAGCTACGCAGAAATGGAGGATTTGAATAATAGTTCACACTCGGAATTCTCAAGTGTGTCCTAAGGGGTCCTAAAACCCCTTCGAACACACTTGAGCATTCAAATGTGTCAAAAGGGCTCATGGGGACTGATGAGAGCCAATTATAACCTATTTAATGCCCTATTCTAATCCATCTTATGCACTTTCCTACTTACTTCTTCATTCCATTTCTATCCTATTTCATTCCATTTTAACATTATAATGTTGCATATAGTTTAATATAAATAAGTAGTGTTTAATATTGTTTTGGGATTAAAATATGGAAAATTCATTGTTGATTGCATTTTACTAATCTTTATTATTGCAGCATGTTTATTTGTGGCATAGATCTTCCTGTCACCTGTCAGTCGGGACTGCAACTTCCTGTCGCCTGCCAGTCGGGACTACAACTTCCTGTCGCCTGCCAGTTGGGACTGCAACTTCCTATCACATTTGGACATGAGCTATTATTCTTCCAGAATAAAATTTCTACTGCTGGAATCTCATTTGAGACCGTCACCTTCCCCATTTCTCAAAAGTTATAACAGATTTCTTTCTTCCTTATGGACAATGATGAAGGGCTTATATGGATCATTCCATTATTTAGTTTTCCAGTTGTGCATAGAATCTTTATGTGTGGCTGCTGTGAGAAATTGACAAGAAATATCTCATAGTTGAGATACGTTTTTCACTATCATGAGAATGGAATAACCAATGATCAGTTTAATCCCCAAATTTATCTTATGTTGTAACCATAATCTGTTCCACGGTTTATGTGAGCTATTTGGCTGCAGGTCAAATATAGACCACGTCATTTTATTCCATTATCACCACCTTCAGTTATATATAGCAGCCCAAGTAGAGAGTCTGGGGGATAAGACTTTGATCAGAAATATAGTACCGTGTATGATTGAAACAGTTTAAGAGAACCATTTGAATTTCATCACTCAGCAAACTGAGGAGGAAGGGCCCACTCTAAAGAATGCTGGTGATTTCAGTAGCTTACATTTGGTTTGTTTGAGTTTGTTAATAGAATAAGATTTTCCTTCATTTCAATAATTAGTTTTCATAAATAGTTTTGCAGGCAGATTAATATCATAGCTGGGTAAGAAAGATTATCATGTTCTCATTACAGATTATTAATAATGACCAGCATATTCTGAATTTTCTATCATATTAAGAGACAAATCAATATAGCAGTATCAGATTCATATTAGTAAACTATTATATTAGATTAGTTATATGCCTGGTATTGGAATTATTTCCTCTAGATTAGTTGAATTTGTGAATTACTACATTTGTTATTATTGTTATTTCTTAAATGTTTATTTCTGTTTTTGCTGTTCCTGTCGCCAGAATTATTTTAGTTTGCTACAAATTTATTCTTGTGTGTTCTAGATGCATTCATAATCCCTCATCTCATAATCGACATCCCTTGATGGCATACTGCTCGGACACCTTTCACAAGCTTACGCTCTCGGATTGACACGTATAGACCAGCCGAACTTCATCATTAAATTATTAATTCTTTTGTTATTATTTGCCCCAGTGTTGGCCTATCATTTTGGCACCGTTGCCGGGGAAAGATGTCAAAGGCATGTTAGATTTTTTATTTGAGTTAGGAACAATGCATTAGGATGAAAGCTTTTGCAATTGCTAGCCTTGCTTAAGTAACTAATCTTAATTTGTGTTGCTTAAATCATATAGATGCATTGCTTTAGAGTTTTGTTTTAGAGTTTGCAAGTAGGCCTTAGAAATTAGATTCATTAGTTGCTTTATAAATTAGATTCAATTTTATATTATCATTACTTGTTGTGAGCTATTGGTAAAGAAGCTATTTTGAAGAAAAATGTTAAAAATGATGCATTTTCAAGGTTGTTCAAATACATCAATTTTGGTTGAAAAATGTTTCAAAAATGAAAGATTTGAAGGGAACACAAGAAGCAAGGGGCGTTGCCCCTTGACCCCACTGGTGGCTGCAGACCCCAGACCCCCACCTTCAAATTTAAAAATAAAAGAAGAACTTGGTGGGGAAAATGCGCCGACCAAAGGTGATGTTTTAATACCCTCTCTACCTAATGAATGCATCTTAAATGATCTTGATCTTCCATTATCACAGGTATGTAATAATTATATCTCTATGTTTGAACATGAGCAAATCATTGATGAATTCTTAGAGAAATGTGATTTTGATGATGAAAATTTAACCGCTTGTTCTAATTGCGACAGGAAAGATGACCAATGCCTATGCCTAAACAACCAAGAGCATATTATACATGAAGTACAAGATATTTGTGAACCTTTCCATGATAAGGATGAAAGAGAACAATTCTTCCTTGTACCTGGTACTCCATTTCAAATACCAACCCAAGAAGATCAAGGTATGCATTATGTTGGTAACATATATTGTCACTCTGTTTCATTACAAAGCCAACACATTTCTTCAAAACATACGTCTCCATCTAGCATACACAATGAATGTAATCATGCATGCTCACAACAACCCGTATATCTCTCTTATATTCCACCATATCCATCCTTACCATCTTTATTCCATCCTTCCTCCTTATTCCCATCTACTTTATCCACTTCATTCTTCTTACCATATTCATTATCCCATTCACATTGCACTCCACCTTATCCACCAAAGGCAACTATATTGCCTCATACAACACTTCATAATAAGGTGATTAATAGTACATATAAACTTTCATGGATCCCTTTCCCATCTAATGATGTGCTTGAAATTGACAAATCAACATTGGAATATATCGATGTACTTAAGGAATGGGATTTTGGTTTAATTAAATTAGAAGAACAATATTATTTATTGTATTATAATCAACTTTGTTCTTCTTTTCTACTTAGTGATTTCCAAATACCTACAAATGAGCCCATACTTCAAATTGCATCAATTTTAATCAATGGACTCATGAGTATGTGTGTTAATATCAATCATGCACTAAGTAATTCTAAGCCATATGAATTCCATGTTTCCCAAACATGCTACGAGATCCTCCAAGATCTATATTTTATTTTTGTACTTATACATATTGATATTTGGAGGCCTATGGTTAAAATATGCATCCCTCACACACTTGTTGATTTAGGACCAATAATTGATTAAGCACGACCATATGGGATTCTATGCATTAATGACCAAACAACAACTGTTATAATTGGATGAGTATTATTTGTCATTGCTAAATCTTTCCATTGTCCTAAGATAACCAAGTTAACTATGGATGATTCATTTAATAAGGACCAAGGCATTTCCATCTATACATTTTCATTCTTGGTTCTTGTATCTTACGATGATCATTCATTGATAACAAGTATTAAATCCATTTCTTGATTCCTTGGATAATTCAAATTCCCTATGTTTTTATAACCGACAATTCATTTGGGAATCCATCCATTGAATTATTGAAATATTTGATTTAATAAGACTCACAAAATTCTAAAGATGTGTTACTCTCTGTGGGTTACCTAATTTGTTTGGTTATCCCAATGATTTTGTGACCTTGTAGCATGAAGTTAAGTTGGGGGGAATCCCTCCAAATTTGTGGTGCTAGGATGATTTCCAATCAAGATTCGTTGATTGTTTCATTTTTTGTAAACTTCACCATGTGACATCTGAACAATTCAAGGTATGTACTTTTGTGTTGATTGCCATTGGTATAATCATAGTAATCACACTCTTTTGTTTTTATCAAGTATTTATTTATATTAATGACTTTACCTACCATTTGTATACATGTATTACTCATTTCATGGTAGGGTTATTAATTGGATTAAGTTTCTTTACTATACTTGATATGCTTGGTTTCGAGAATATGGTTACAGGTCTATTGTTCTAGTGAGGTGCAAAACCAATTGATGATGCTTCTCTACACAAGCATTGCAAAACACACTATGTTAGCTTTGTTAACATTATGTGGGCTTGCTAGCTCTTCGGTGCATGTCCGTTTCACTTGTGCTTCACTATTCAGGATCACATGCAAATTTTGGCATAAGGTGTTCCCCACCTTGAACTGAGATTTATTTTCCTTGATGATTTATCACATGGTGGAAAATATGTAACTTGGTCTTTGAGATTCATGATTATTTTGAGCTACACATCCAGAAAGACTTGGAAGACATTGCAGATCATCACACTCCTTCTTTGAGTTGTGTCTCCTCCTCTCTAAAGTTCTATGGCCACATTGGAGACTATCATTGGTGATCCAATTCAGAGCACTATGTCATATGAGTATCATCATCCTTGTGAGTACTTCTTTCATCCAAGTATGCTAGTATGTGTTCCCAATCTCTACAAGGCACTTCTGAATTTAGTAGTGTGAGATACATAGATCAAGGTTGCTTTCGCAGTGTTTCAGTATTCCCAAGTTTGGTGGAGATTATTTTTAGTCATCATTTCAAGTTTCAACAAAGCCTTCTATGTGGTCATGGACAAAACTCAAGTTTTGGATGGTATCATTTTTCCATCATCCATGTCAGGATTTCTGGATCTTTGGTCATTCTATGCAATTATTGAAAAAGAAAAAATGAAAAAAAAAAAGGAAAGAAAAGAAGAAAAAATGCACTAAAAGATCCAACAATGAAAACCTTCGGGCATTGTTGGCCAGTTAATATCTGAAAACTGGTTTCCGGCGGATGTTAACTGCAAAATAAATTCTTAGTGGTGAAAACTATTTTTATAGCGCCATTAAGCGGTGAGTGATTGAAAACTGGCTTGCCAGCGGTCACTTGTCGTTATCAAAATTTGAAAAAAAGAAAGAAAAATGAAAAAGAAAAAAAATATTGAAAAAAAATGAACAAAATGCAATAATTGGTGTTCTTGGTTTTTCTACTAATCATTCTTTTCAGGAACACTCAATGGATTTTGTGGTTCTTTAGCTCTTGGGACCTCCTGTCACTCCCTCTTGAATTTCTTCTTTAGCGTGGTCATCAACACTTTGATCACCTATAGTATGTGTTACCTGCTCAATTGAGGTGTTTTAGTGGAATGTGCTACCCACTATTTGTTCTACATTGCTTTCAGTTTGATGATGGTGGTCCCTCAGATTGCCTTCTTGGTCCCAATTTTCTGGTTCCTTCCAGTGGTCTTCTCTTCGATGCTTTTAGTTAGATGGTGGTCTTTTGTGGTGTTGCAGTACAGTTTTTGATGCCTATCTTCCTTTATTATTGATGATTCATCCATTTTGGTGGTCCTGGTTGCTGATTTACTCTATGTTCCAGCCTTGGTCTCTCTGCACATGCATGTTGGTAAAACAATCAATTTTGTTTTTCCTTATTTTATCTCTTAACTTTATTTGTATTACTTATTATGTTGATCAATATGCAACAACCCTCCCTATCCTCTCCTTATTTCCCGTGGACGGTCAACCTTTCAGTTGGGGGGAGGAATGTCATCCTATTATCTTCAATCTATCACCCTTAATAATTCCATCCCATTATCCATTATATTCATCATACAAAGCCTTTGTTTTTTTCCCTCATCTCTCCTATCTCGCCCATTTAAACTCTTCTTGTGCAAATTGAGATAAAATTCCCCTATATGCAACCTTTTGAACCATGATGCTATAAAAAAATGAAAGGAAAGAAAAAGAAAAGAGAAAAGAGAAACAACTCATGAAACGTTGAAAGAGATATCCCTATTGAAAAAAAAAATAACAAAGCTTGTCATGTGGAGCAGTGAAAGGGATTTGTGTTTATGAGTTATCATGGTTCAGGGTGGAGACAAAGCTAAAAACCATAAACCTAAAGTGCTTCCAGTTAAAACTAAAGACCTCATGATCATAATGATTGCACGAGGACGTGCAATAAGCTAAGTTGGGGGGAATGATGAGAGCCAATTATAACCTATTTAATGCCCTATTCTAATCCATCTTATGCACTTTCCTACTTACTTCTTCATTCCATTTCTATCCTATTTCATTCCATTTTAACATTATAACGTTGCATATAGTTTAATATAAATAAGTAGTGTTTAATATTGTTTTGGGATTAAAATATAGAAAATTCATTGTTGATTGCATTTTACTAATCTTTATTATTGCAGCATGTTTATTTGTGGCATAGATCTTCCTGTCACCTGTCAGTCGGGACTGCAACTTCCTGTCGCCTGCCAGTCGAGACTGCAACTTCCTGTCGCCTGCCAGTTGCGACTGCAACTTCCTATCACATTTGGACGTGAGCTATTATTCTTCCAGAATAAAATTTCTACTGCTGGAATCTCATTTGAGACCGTCACCTTCCCCATTTCTCAAAAGTTATAACAGATTTCTTTCTTCCTTATGGACAACGATGAAGGGCTTATATGGATCATTCCATTATTTAGTTTTCCAGTTGTGCATAGAATCTTTATGTGTGGCTGCTGTGAGAAATTGACAAGAAATATCTCATAGTTGAGATACGTTTTTCACTATCATGAGAATGGAATAACCAATGATCAGTTTAATCCCCAAATTTATCTTATGTTGTAACCATAATCTGTTCCACGGTTTATGTGAGCTATTTGGCTGCAGGTCAAATATAGACCACGTCATTTTATTCCATTATCACCACCTTCAGTTATATATAGCAGCCCAGGTAGAGAGTCTGGGGGATAAGACTTTGATCAGAAATATAGTACCGTGTATGATTGAAACAGTTTAAGAGAACCATTTGAATTTCATCACTCAGCAAACTAAGGAGGAAGGGCCCACTCTAAAGAATGCTGGTGATTTCAGTAGCTTACATTTGGTTTGTTTGAGTTTGTTAATAGAATAAGATTTTCCTTCATTTCAATAATTAGTTTTCATAAATAGTTTTGCAGGCAGATTAATATCATAGCTGGGTAAGAAAGATTATCATGTTCTCATTACAGATTATTAATAATGACCAGCATATTCTGAATTTGCTATCATATTAAGAGACAAATCAATATAGCAGTATCAGATTCATATTAGTAAACTATTATATTAGATTAGTTATATGCCTGGTATTGGAATTATTTCCTCTAGATTAGTTGAATTTGTGAATTACTACATTTGTTATTATTGTTATTTCTTAAATGTTTATTTCTATTTTTGTTGTTCCTGTCACCAGAATTATTTTAGTTTGCTACAAATTTATTCTTGTGTGTTCTAGATGCATTCATAATCCCTCATCTCATAA
The DNA here is from genome assembly GCA_027943335.1 of Chamaecyparis obtusa. Lineage (NCBI taxonomy): Eukaryota > Viridiplantae > Streptophyta > Pinopsida > Cupressales > Cupressaceae > Chamaecyparis > Chamaecyparis obtusa. The sequence goes on along the minus strand of BSBK01002603.1, from coordinate 290,122 downwards.
TCGACATCCCTTGATGGCATACTGCTCGGACACCTTTCACAAGCTTACGCTTTCAGATTGACATGTATAGACCAGCTGAACTTCATCATTAAATTATTAATTCTTTTGTTATTATTTGCCCCAGTGTTGGCCTATCAGGGACTTCCTAGGTTTCCTAGTATGCCTTATCACGCATTAGGGCCCCTACTAAGTCCCCATGACCCCTTTCAACACATTGGAACCCTCAAGTGTGTCTTAAGGGGTCTTACGACCCCTTTGAACACACTTAAGCATTCAAGTGTGTCAAAAGGGGTCATGGGGACTTCCTAGGGGTCCTAGTATGCCTTATCATGCGTTAGGACCCCTAGGAAGTCCCCATGACCCCTTTCGACACATTGGAACCCTTGAATGTGTCTTAAGGGGTCCTACGACCCCTTCAGACACACTTGAGTGTTCAAATGTGTCAAAAGGGGTCATGGGGACTTCCTAGAGGTCCTAGTATGTCTTATCACACGTTAGGACCCCTAGGAAGTCCCCATGACCCCTTTCGACACATTAGAACCCTTAAGTGTGTCTTAAGGGGTCCTACAACCCCTTCGAACACACTTGAGCATTCAAATGTGTCAAAAGGGGTCATAGAAACTTCCTAGAGGTCCTAGTATGCCTTATCACGTGTTAGGACCCCTAGGAAGTGCCCATGACCCCTATGGACACATTGGAATACTTAAGTGTGTCCCAAGGAGTCCTATGACCCCTTCAAACACACTTGAGCATTAAAATGTGTCAAAAGGGGTCATGGGGACTTCCTAGGCGTCTTAGTATGCCTTATCATGCGTTAGGATCCCTAGGAAGTCCCCATGACCCCTTTCGACACATTAGAATGCTCAAGTGTGTCTTAAGGGGTCCTATGGCCCCTTTGGACACACTTGAGCATTCAAATGTGTCAAAAGGGGTCAAGGAGACTTCCTAAGGGTCCTAGTAGGACCCCTAAGAAGTCCCCATGACCCCTTTTAACACATTGTAACCCTCAAGTGTGTCCCAAGGGGTCTTATGACCCCTTCGGACACACTTGAGTGTTCAAATGTGTCAAAAGGGGTCATGGAGACTTCCTAGGGTCTAAGTATGCCTTATCATGCGTTAGGACCCCTAGGAAGTCCCCATGACCCCTATGGACACATTGGAATGCTAAAGTGTGTCTCAAGGGGTCCTACGACCCCTTCGGACACACTTGAGCATTCAAATGTGTCAAAAGGGGTCATGGGGACTTCCTAAGGGTCCTAGTACACCTTATCATGCATTAGGACCCCTAGGAAGTCCCCATGACCCCTTTCAACACATTGGAACCCTCAAGTGTGTCCCAAGGGGTCCTACGACCCCTTAGGATAGACTTGAGCATTCAAATGTGTCAAAAGGGATCATGGGGACTTCCTAGGGGTCCTAGGATGCCTTATCACATGTTAGGACCCCTTGGAAGTCCCCATGACCCCTTTTGACACATTGGAATGCTCAAGTGTGTCCCAAGGGGTCCTACAACCCCTTAGAAACACTTGAGTGTTCAAATGTGTCAAAAGGGGTCATGAGGACTTCTTAGGGGTCCTAGTACACCTTATTATGCATTAGGACCCCTAGGAAGTCCCCATGACCCCTATGGACACATTGGAATTCTCAAGTGTGTCCTAAGGGGTCCTATGACACTTTCAGACACACTTGAGCATTCAAATGTGTCAAAAGGGGTCATGGGGACTTTCTAGGGGTCTTGGTACACCTTATCACATGTTAGGACCCCTAGGAAGTCCCCATGACCCCTATGGGCACATTGGAATGCTCAAGTGTGTCCCAAGGGGTCCTATGACCCCTTCAAAAAAACATGAGTGTTCAAATGTGTCAAAAGGGGTCATGGGGACTTCCTAGGGGTCCTAGTACACCTTATCACACATTCAGACCCCTAGGAAGTCCCCATGACCCCTATGGACACATTGGAATTCTCAAGTGTGTCTCAAGGGGTCCTATGACCCCTTCAGACACACTTGAGCATTCAAATGTGTCAAAAGGGGTCACGATGACTTCCTAGGGGTCCTAGTACACCTTATCACGTGTTAGAACCCCTAGAAAGTCCCCATGACCCCTTTCGACACATTGGAACCCTCAAGTGTGTCGTAAGGGGTCTTAAGACCCCTTTGGACACACTTGAGCATTCAAATGTGTCAAAAGGGGTCATGGGTACTTTCTGTGGGTCCTAGCATGCCTTATCACATGTTAGGATCCCTAGGAGTCCCCATGACCCCTTTCGACACATTGGAATGCTCAAGTGTGTCTTAAGGGGTCATACAACCCTTTTGGACACACTTGAGCATTCAATTGTGTCAAAATGGGTCATGGGGACTTCCTAAGGGTCCTAGTATGCCTTATCACACATTAGGACCCCTAGAAAGTCCGCTTGACACCTTTCGACACATTGGAACCCTCAAGTGTGTCTTAAGGTGTCCTACAACCCCTTCAGACACACTTGAGCATTCAAATGTGTCAAAAGGGGTCATGGGTACTTCCTAGGGGTCCTAGTATGCCTTATCACATGTTAGGACCCCTAGGAAGTCCCCATGACCCCTATGGACACATTGGAATGCTCAAGTGTGTCCCAATGGTTCCTACAACCCCTTCAAACACACTTGAGCATTCAAATGTGTCAAAAGGGGTCATGGGGACTTCCCAGGGGTCAAATGTTTTACATCAATTTTTATGCCACTGTTAGTTTCTAGAATAGATGATGACATCTACTTATTTAGTATAGTTAGACCATCGAAATTACAAGGAGTCTGTAGAAAAATCCTGTGTGGGATACTTTCAAGAGGACTTGGGCTCAAACTGTCTCTCATCAAATCAACTGTGCAGGTATTTTTTCAAATACATTATATATATATATATATATATATATATATATATATATATATATATATATATATATATATATATATATATATATATATATATATATATATATATATATATATATATATATATATATATCTGTGTGTGTGTGTGTAATATGTATTATATATATTATATACATTAGTATATAATACATTAATATATATAATATATTATATATATTATATACATTAGTATATATATAATATACATTATATATATATATATATATATATTATATACCTCTTTCCTCTTTTTATTTATAAAAGTTTAATTTTTCATTTACTCCCACCATTTTTTCATGTACCCGATAAAATTGGGTACCCAATTATTGCCTGGTATAACTTTGACCAAAATATTCCCTGTCCCCACAGACCAAAGAAGCACAGGATTTCAGACTTTTTTCATGGGTTGTAGGAAAAAAAATGTGATTTTGGGCCCATTTTTTGTTTTTTGTCAACTTGTGGTCTCACCATGGGAAGCAACAGTCGTCAAAAGGCTAAACGCAAGAGGAAGGTGACAGAATTAGAAAGTCAAGCATATAGGGAAAAAGATAGAGAAAATCACTGAAGAAGGAGAGAAGGTATGTTAAACATTAATCAAGGTGACCCTGTAAATGTAGTTGCCACATTAATCAAGCATTGTCACAGGGGGGACTCTTCATTCTACAGTGCATAGATTCTTTTGGTTGGTTGAGGAGGGAACTATAGGAGATAGATTGGATTGTTGTTTCTAATGCTTTACGGATATTATTTTTTATCATTTCAAACAATCTATAGAAGTTAAACCTCAAACATAATAAGCTCCATGAACAGGGTATTCTAGAGTAAAGAAAAAAAAATATCCTAATATTCAGTCTTTGTTATTGGGTTTTGGGAGGGCTAGAAGAATATTAAAAATAATTGAATTTTAGTAGAGTGCTGACTAGCTTAATCATGATTAGTTTCACAATTAAAATTTCAAACATACCACTAACAATCATTGCAATGGAACTGGATCAAGAAAAGAAGTGTGCATACTTTCCTATTTGGGTCTTCTCTTATTTCAGAATGAAAACCTAATTGTTTCCATGGCAGACAAGGACATGTTCCCAAGGAGTACTTACTCAATCTGTAAAACACAACTGTTTGCAGGCTGCCCAGTGTACCATAATGCATTGTGTGTTTCATGGTCTACAAGTGACGTGATTTCTGAGTTTGCATGGGAGAGTAAAAGGGTTAACTTTTTCATTACTAAAAATGGTGTGGACTATAAGTTGGTGGTTCACTTTCATGACATTGTAAATGCAAGTGACAACCCCATTCCGCCCACGGAGTCACTGGAATGCTTGCAACCACGTTCAACCCAACTGACCCCAAGGTTCACTAAGCATGATTAAGTAGTGATATTTTGAGGCTCATATCTTAGACCTTGTGAGATGTATCAACAAACCATTAGGGGATACAGGATCATGATTCCAAGGTCTACAATAACCTCTCTCAGTTTTTAGCGATTCGACTTCATTTGCATTTAGTAAGGTGATCTTAGTCGATGCTAAAACTTGCAGTGAGGGTCAGTTGAAAGTAGCTTAGTAGTGTATCTTTCAAACCATCCATCCTAGCATCCAACCATCTACTCCATCAGCTCCATTTGGTCAGGTAAATGCCAGTGACAACCCCATTCCACCCACGGAGTCACTGGAATGCTCGCCACCACGCTTGACCCAAGTGACCCCAAGGTGCACTAAGCATGATTGGGCAGTGATCTTCTGAGGCTCGTATCTCAGACCTCGTGAGAGGTATCGACAAACAATCAAGGGCTACAGGATCATGTTTTCAAGGTCTACAATAATATCTCTTGATTTTGGGTGATTCGACTTCATTTGTATTTGGCAAGGCAATCTCAGTCAATGCCAAAACTTGTAGTGAAGGTCAGTTGAAAGTATCTCAATAGCATTTCTTTCAAACCATCTGTCTTGGCATCGAACCATCTTCTCCATCAACTCTAGTTGGCTAGGTAAACACTAGTGACAACCCCATTCCACCCACGGAGTCACTGGAATGCTTGCCACCATGCTCGACCCAAGTGGCCCCAAGGTGCACTAAGCACAATTGGGCAGTGATCTTCTGAGGCTCGTACCTTAGACCTTGTGAGAGGTATCAAAAAACTATCAAGGGATATGAGATCATGTTTCCAAGGTCTACAATTACCTCTCTTGGTTTTGGGCAATTCAACTTCGTTTGCAGTTGGAAAGGCGATCTCAGTTGATGCCAAAACTTGCAGTGAGGGTCAGTTGAAAGTAGCTCAACAGCATATCTTTCAAACTATCCATCCTAGAATCAAACCATCTGGTCCATCAGCTCTGGTTGGTTGGCTAAATTCCAGTGACAACCCCATTCCACCCACAGAGTCACTGGAATGCTTGCGACCACGCTCAACCCAAGTGACCCCAAGGTGCACTAAGTATGATTGGGCAGTGATCTTCTGAAGCTTGTATCTCAGACCTCATGAGAGGTATTGACAAACCATCAGGGGCTACAAGATCATATTTTTGAGGTCTACTATAACCTCTCTCAATTTTGGGTGATTCGAGTTCGTTTGCATTTGGCAAGGCAATCTCAGTCAATGCCAAAACTTGCAGTGAGGGTCAGTCGAAACTAGCTCAATAGTGTATCTTTCAAACCATCTATCCTGGCATCGAACCATCTACTCCATCGGCTCTGGTTGGTTGGTTAAACACTAGTGACACCCCCGTTCTACCCACGGAGTCACTAGAACGCTCGCCACCACACTCAACCCAAGTGACCCCAAGGTGCACTAAGCATGATTGGGCAGCGATCTTCCGAGGCTCATATCTTAGACCTCGTGAGAGGTATCGACAAATCATCAAGGGCTACGGGATCATGCTTCTGAATTCTACAATAACCTTTCTCAATTTTGGGTGATTCAACTTCGTTTGCATTTGGCAAGGCAATCTCAATCGATGCCAAGACTTGCAGTGAGGGTTAGTTGAAAGTAGCTCAATAGTGTATTTTTCAAACCATTTGTCCTAGCATTGAACCATCTCCTCCATCAGCTCTGGTTAGCTGGGTAAATGCCAGTGACAACCCCGTTCCACCCACAGAGTCACTGGAACGCTCGTGACCATGCTCAACCCAAGTGACCCCAAGGTGCACTAAGCACAATTGGGTAGCAATATTCCGAGGCTCATATCTCAGACCTCATGAGAGGTATTGACAAACTATTAGGGGCTACGGGATCATGTTTCCAAGTTCTACAATAACCTCTCTTAGTTTTGGGCGATTTGACTTCATTTGCATTTGGCAAGGCAATCTTAGTCGATGCCAAAACTTGCAATGAGGGTCAGTTGAAAGTAGCTCAGCAATGTATCTTTCAAACCATCCATCCTGGCATGGAACCATCTATTCCATCAGCTCCGGTTGGCCAGGTAAATGCCAATGACAATCCCGTTTTGCCCATGGAGTCACTGGAACGCTTGCCACCACTCTCGACCCAAGTGACCCCAAGGTGCACTAAGCATGATTGGGCAGTGATCACTCGTATCTTGGACCTCATGAGAGGTATCAACAAATCATCAAGGGCTACTAGATCATGATTCTGAGTTCTACAATAACCTCTCTTAGTTTTGGGTGATTCGACTTCTTTTGTATTTGGTAAGGCGATCTCAGTCGATGCCAAAACTTGTAGTAAGGGTTTGTTGAAAGTAGCTCAGCAGTGTATCTTTCAAACCGTCTGTCCTTGCATCAAACCGTCTACTCCATCAGCTCTGGTTGGCTGGGTAAATTCCAGTGACAACCCTGCTCCGCCCATGAAGCCACTAGAACACTCGCGACCATGCTCGACCCAAGTGACCTAATAGCACAAGTGCTACATTTCTCTATAGATTTAGTAAACCCTAATATGATGAGTTATATACATAGTGAGTATATACATAGTGTGTGTGTGAATTTTTTACATGATCTGTAGACACAACACTTCAGTAAAATATTAGAGGTTAGCAAAAATGAAAGCTGTAATGAATTGAAAGCTAAACTAACCAGGCAATTTATTGCCTTCTAATAGGTGGGAGTATGATGTTCTCAGATTTATTATCGAGATCAGTGACCTTGACGACACCTAAATGAAGGATTTGAATGCAAAACTGATATGAAATATGAATGCAATTAATCTATTTTTTTTAAATTTTCTATACAATGTTATGATGAAAACTGATATGAATCTATGATATGTAAAAACTTGATATGCTATGATGATCTAACAATATGAAACTAATATGATATGAAAAACTATGCAATGTTGATCTCACAAAAGCTTGGATTCGCAAAGATGATTCTTCAGTCTCCCATTCAGCAGCGTGATTATGCAATTCTTGTGGATGATTTGTGAAGAGATGAGCCTTGATTTTATAGAAATCCAGGGATTTGGAGGTGCATGAAAGAAAGCCATAAACTCAACTTGATTTTTGAGTTATCTGAAAATAAAGATAATTTAATTCACAAAAACTATGCAAATCATGCAAAAACAACTTTTTAACTCAAATTAGAAGTTTAGATCAACTTTAAAACTCAAAAATGATGTTGAGTTCCAAAAAGTCAATAACTTGCATTGATTTTCTGATTTCGAGTTTAACTGCTCTTTGATTGTGCACATGGATAATTATGAATTAATAAATAAATAAAGTGATTTATTCTCAACTTAACTGATTTTGAAAAATAAAACAATTGATTTATGGGTTAATCAACTATTTTTCAAACTTTTATTCAAAATTACAATATTAAAAATTGACAAAATGATTTCATTAATTAAATAAAATATTTAATCAATTATTTGTAAGATTTTGGATTTATTGTCAAAATTAAATATCATAATTAGGAATAATGGAATTAAATTCAATTAAATAATTAAGTAGCAGTATTAAATCTAATTAATTAAATATTGAGAATATTCAATTAATCAAACTTTAGGATAAATATGATTTATCACCAAATAATTATAAAATTAAAGATAATTAAGATAATTAGGAATATTACTAGGAATATTCCCCGATGCAGAATTTGAGATAATCAATTAGGATTCGATGATGTGTCGATGTGCCTTTGGTTAGGCCTTTGATGTCAATTACATTCAATGTGTCGATGTAAGAGGTTAATGAACTTATAGCCCATTTTTGGGGTATTACACATAGTATTGAAACAATGTAGTACTAAGTGGCTCAAGTGGGATTACAAGTTGGATTAAGGGTCATGGGATCTATGATGTAGTAGAGTGGGTATATAGAGTATAATATCAGCACTTGTCTTTGTAATGTAACTTCAACAAGATATAATTTAAATCATAATGATAATCATAGTCAAGATATAACTTCACCATTCAATTCCATAAACATGAATAATAAATATGCATACAAAAGATGGCACAAATATAATAGAAAAATGAACATGTTCTACATATAGAAAGTATCAAATGTATCAAAAGTATTTTCATATACAAATATGGCACATGCCATTTCAAGATGTCTACAAAATCAATGTTTCAAGGTGTACAATGTGGCATATATGCCATCTCAAAATGTGCCAAGTGGCATCTCTAAATGACCACAAAACTAAAACTACATCCTATGTTGTAGGGGTATCATCAAAATGTTGCCTCTGTGAAGAAGTGTTTGGCTCTGATTGATCCTGCATCAAAAATGAGTTCAAACCCAAGTTAGATTGCTTAATTTATATGATTTGTACATATATATATATATATATAATTCATAATTCAAACACTAATTTAATTAAAATTATAACTAAATACAAACATCTGTACCTGGCCTCTTAGTCACCTACCACGATCAGGTGTCCTAACATAAGTCTTTGGTAGCGAAGGGACAATGCCACCATAACCAACTCCAACCTATAAATATATATTTGCAATAATGAGATTAGTAGAGTGGTGCAACATAGAGTAATAAATCTACAAAATAGGATGATAGCATAATAAAATTACAATTTGATTGAACTAAAATTAAAACTTACATCTATTGATCCCTCCTCTAGAATAGTGGGCTGGTTCAACAAAGATACGAAGGATTCTCGTGGGCCCTCCCTCGCACTTGGAGTAACCTATGATAGTAAAAATATTTTCAATTATATATAAATATACTTCATCATAACAACCTTGGTTACAAAATACAAATAACCCCTTGTAAAAGTCTACGTACAATTGGGCTATCACTCCAAATTGAGATGTCTGTTAGCCTAGGCTCCTGAACCCATGTCGGGACATCATCAAGAGCCACACCCTATACAATAAAGTGCAAGTAAAATATTTATTACTACACACAAGTGGCATACATATGCATGCATAATTAATCTTAAACAATTAATTACCTTTCCTTTGTCGACACTTGATGAAGGAACCCCCTCATGCCCCCCACAGACATCACCTATAGCCTGCAAGAGTACAATAAGATGACAATATATTAGTAAATGTATAAATTTTATTGCTCTAATTGATAGAGATTTAAGCATGTACACCAAATGATATAAAAAAAACTAATGGGTACATAATTTATAATATACTGTATAGGCATCAAGGCCAAATGAAATGGCCAAAAGTGTGGAATCATCCACCTATCTCAACTCCTCCTCTGCATCGACTGAACATAAATGGAAAAAATATATATACATAAGTGCATGCAATCATTAAAACTAATCTAAATAAATAAATTATTTTTAAATTAAATAAGTCATGTGACAAATTTATTTATAATATTTACTCTTACCGTATCAACAGGAGTCCATGGCTCTACATACACCTCCTGAGCACTCTCATGAGATTTAGATGCTCCATGAGGTGTTGCAACCTCTGCAGATGCATCTCCTATATCCTCCTCATCAATAACATATTGATATGTATCACCATCAGTAAGTGGTCTCAGGCACATATTCTTGCATATAATGCAAATACGGGGCTCGCATACATGTGAACTCCAGTGAGATGTCAATGTGTAAGCATCATCCACACCAAGAGGCAACACTGACCTGGTCTGCATGATCAACTGATCACTCAGCAAATGAATGGCCCTGATAGTTTTTGAGGCAGCCTCTGCAATGATATCGAGATGCTGCACTAGAGGAGGGGGTGCAACATCAGTGGGGGGACAAAGGTAGTGGCCTTTTTGTGCTAGGCAAATGGCCTAGTCTAAGGAGATCCTCTGCCTATGCCCATGTTGGGCTTCATGCTAAAATAATTAACATTGTGACCAAGCACAAACTCAGCATATAATTTTTTTATGAAATATAAAGGGAGCTCCAAATTTCTATGGGGTGGTTTATCAAAAACCATCCACCAGCGATCCCAAAAGTGTGTGCGCATTGCTTCATTTTTGCACCATTTTATTGATAATTTGGGCTTTTTGGGGTCAACTTGTTATCTAATTTAATGATTCACAAAAAGGGAGGCTATATCTTCCTTGGTTATATTAAGGGCCGCAATCCCATCATGGTCAAGTCCATCATCAAATTGGGTGTGCATATCATCACGCCAATGAAGAATAGCATTATGTTGCTGCATGAGTGTGTCAATGTTTTCAGCAATAGTATTTAGGGTGGCAAGCATCGGACCTAATGTAGGTATATTCTGATATGTGTTTTGGAAACCCCATATTGTGTTTAAATTATCTTGTATCAAATTTTCTAAAGATCAAGGGTTTTGAGATGGGGCATTGTTTTGGGGATCGTTATTTGGTGCAGGAGGGTTATTTTCTTCATTGTTGTCAGCCATTCCTGATTAAATAAAAAACAAATCTAAATTTCAATTTGATTTCACATATTATTAAAAAAATAAATACAAAACCCTATTTCAACCAAAAAATTACATTTAGCATCAAAATGAAATAAAATAATTAAAATATACAAAGAATATACTTACCATATATACTGTAGAGTCAAATTTGTTGTCGTGGAAAATCAACTACCTGAAAAAATTGAGTATCGGATATATGGAGCCATTTTACAAACCAAAAGCAATGAGAGAAATGAGAAACATGGCCCACGAGTTTTGATTTATGCCACAGGTTTCAGGTACCTGATATTTTCAGGTACCCAATATTTTCAGGTACCCAATAAGGATTGTGCTTTGGTGTCAAGTTTTCCTAGGTGACCTGACACCCAGGCCTACTAAAAATTCAACAAGCATTTTCATGTGCTTTTGGACAAGTGAAAAGTGAATATTTTTCACATCGCCACTTTTTGGCCCCTCATGATCTTGCACATACCCAATTATAATTTAGTTGTTAATTATATTCTTCATTTTCATTATTCTTAGGTTTACCTTTAATTACTAGATTGGTGGTATGTGAGTAGTCACACTTATATCATTTTTTAGTAGTATTGTAATGTTCTCTAAATTTCTCTAGTTATATATCCATGCATATTAGTACTAAATATAGAAATTTGTTTCTCAAAACTTCCAAACCTTCATTGTACCTGTCTACATGTTCTTAGATGGGAAATGGACAAACTATGTAAACTCTAGAGATGTGATGCAGGAGCTGTAGACACCTAAAAATCCTTTAGAAAATAAAGTATTTTTATTTTCTGAAAAATCCCTGATGACATCATCATTTATTAATTAATTAATTATTTAATTAATTTATTTATTTTTATGTCATTAAATCCCTTTTTCTTAATTAAAAATATTTAATTAAGAAATCCCTCCCAAAAATGTTTAAATCTTATTTAAACATTAATCCCCTATTTATTAATTATTTTAATTAATAAATTGACCAAAAATCCCCCAAAAAAATAATTAATTTATTTTTTGACCAAAACTTGGCCAATTTTCTTAAGACCACTAACCTCTTCCAAAATCTTCTAATCCCTTCTTAATTTCGATTAAAAGGCTAATCCCATCTTTTCTAACCCTAATCTCAACTCAAAATATTTAATTAAGATTAAATATTTAATTTTCATATTTATTGAAAATATTTCAATAAATTTTCCCAAACTTAAGCTTTTGGAATGAATAAACTTTTATTCCATAAAACCTAGGAGAATTCTAGACTCTTCTAGAAACTTCTCAACCCAACCTCTTCACCCATCCTAATCCTAAAATCCCCTAATCCTAATCCTAATCCCCTTTCTAATCTTGTCACATTCCATTAGCAAAAGGTTTACCAAAACTTATGCTAACCTCCTCTTAGTCATCCTCCTTAGTCAACAAAGATGGCCACCTCTTGGCCACCTCTTGCAAATGCATTTAAGGATGCATTTAAGCCTTCCTTATCTTTCTTACATGCATTCATTATGCATTTAAGACCTTCTTATCCCTTCCTTGCCACCTCTTGGCCTTGGGCACATTTACCAAATTGTGCACATGCCCTCAAACTTTCAACTCAATCCTCCCTTGACACTTGTCAGGACACTTGTCCTTGACTCAACCCTAACCTTAGCCCTAACTCTGACTCATCCTTTTTAACCAAGCCCTTCCCTTTTCCTATAAATACCCTCACTTCCTAAGGCAAATCATCTTTCAACTCTCAAACTCAATAGAAAAGTTATAATGCCATTTTCATTCTAGCATAAGCATAAACTCATCATTTTAAATCATTTTCAAGCTTAAATCACATTTAAATTAGCTTAATTGGATTAACATAGATTCATTTATTGTTTAATCAATCTTAGTTCATCTTTTAGCTTTGCATATTTGTGTGTTCTTGAGGCCTTTGAGGCAAAATAGGTTCCTCATACCTATTTTGTGTCATTTTGGGTCTTCTTGATCCTCAAATCATCCTATTTGCATGCTCCAAGTGCTTGAGTTTGCACACCCACATCCATTTATATCCAAGCATATCAAACGGTGCATGGGCGCATCCGTTTTAGGCTTAAACTGAGGTGGCTTTGATTTTAGTTTGTTTACCATTAAATTTGATTTGATAATATGCTATGACGTTTGTTTGTCTTTGGCCTTCAAAACAGGTTTAGGTGCACGCTCAAATCCTAGTCTACATTCTGGCACGCCCAGTGGGACCCACTTCACGGGTTCTTTGCAAACATTCTGATGAGTTTTAGACCATTTTCAGATTTTTCAAAGCTTATAGGTGGACGTAGCACTTAGATCCATTCTTCTTCTTCTTGTCTATATTCTTCTTCCTCTTCTTGTCTATATTCTTCTTCTATTCCGTCTCCTTTCTTCTTCTTCTTCTAGCAAGGAGGTCATGGCCATTTTTTTTTCAAAAATAATAATAAAATCCATAAGGAAGCAAAATCATACACACCTTATTTTAGTGCTTAAAATGAACCCCCAAATCATTCTTGAATGCATTAAGGACTAAAATTTTCAAAATTTATTCTAACAAACAAAACAAAAAAAATTAATCAAGGCATTTGCATCCTTGCAACATCAAGGATTTTTAACAATGCATTCATGCAAAGTAGGAATGATCATATCTTTTTGGGCATAAAAAGAACATCAAATCTGCATTCAAACGAGTCAAAACAAAATCTTGAATGAAGCTAAAAGGAAGAACTTAGGTCCTAAAGCGTCATTTTCCATTTGAAAAGCAAACACAATCTTGAATGCCTTAAAGATCAAAACAAAGCTTTTTTAAAAAGTTCTTAATCAACACGCACACTCAATCTTGAATGCCCAAGTCAAAAAACTTGCAAACGCTCAATATACTTTTTAGAGAAAGGAACAAATCAAAATCTAATCACGAGTGTCTTCATTTTAAAGTTCAAACATCACTTAATCAAATTTGGGAAAATGAACAAAATCTGCTTGATGTGCATGTAGGAGTTTTTCAATTCTTGCATAATCCTTGTTAGAGTAAGCAACGTGGAACATTTGAACTTGGACAAGTTCACCTGTTCTACTTTTAGCGAGGCCTGTCCAAGGAGAAGCCCTTCCTCCTCGGAGAATGACCTCAAACCGGTATCCCCTCCGGCCAGTATACAAATAAGTGAAGTCCAAAAGAATCACTTATATCTCCTAATCGCCGAGTGTTCGTGCCAAACACGTGTCTGGGGATGGTAAACATTCCTCTCCCCCAGCATTATTGGAAAGGCTCTTAAGTGAGTCACGGATGATCAGCAAAACCGGGTATGGAGACACCACGGAACTATTAAAAACCTGATAAAATAGAGGCTACCTTATCTACATCCGAAAGTATCAAAATCCTTGTGCAAGGACCGATTCCAAGGGGTTTACCGGGTCGCCTCAAGATTACTCACCATTTGTATTCCCTTCTGGGGGATACCAAGCTGTGGGCAAGCGATTTTGATACTCACCTTCCTTAGGTAGATCTGTTTGAAGTGCTTGACAGTCAAAGACTCCGTGAAAACACTTGTTGAAACATACACTTTCAAAGCTTTGTCAGAGTCAGTTGTCTTTGTTTGTATCCCGCAGGGTTGCTTTGTCCCTTGCGGGGATTGCTTTGAATTTAACCTTTGCCATTGGAAACCTTTGTCTCAAAATCAGAAACCTCTTTTCCAAGTGATGCCCAGCAAGAACAAACATCCTAAAGTGAAGTTGCCCAAATCCCAAACCTATCAAGAGCAAAAAGTTACCAAAAAGAAACTCAAGACCTATCAATCCACTATCCAAGCAACCCAAGCAGAGGAGAAGTCCCAAGCTAGATTTGAGAACATTGCCCATAATGCTCGCATCAAACAGTTCGCCTTCCGTTTCTGAGTTAACCATCACTTTGTCAACCTTGAGCCAGAAGATTAGCCAATTCCTTGTTCATGTCTTGTTCCATCTTCAGATCTTGAAATCTTGTCTCAAACAACCTTGCATCTTAGTTTCATCCTAGTTTCACCCTTTGCATCAGCATCAAAACCCTAGTTGCATCTCAAGAACATCATAAAAGTTGCATTCATCTTCCTACCAGCATTCTAGAATCAATCCTTGTCATTTGCATTATCCCTTTAGATAGAGCATTGTCCCTTCACCCTTCAATACCTTTTCCACCAGCATCCTCCCATCAGCTTTCCATATCTTTCCAGCAGATCCATCATCTTTTGCTCCAAAACCCAGAGTCCCACCAACACTTAGTGTTCTACCTTTTGAGTTGTTCCTATCCTATATCCAAGATCAGAGACCATCATCCTCTTTTTTGACACAACGTGTTGTCATAAAAAAATCAAACCTTGTCCTTGCATAGCCATCATCTTGAGCAAGAGATTGGAGTGCATTGATAAGAAACTTGTTGACCGAAGATCATCAGTCTATCTTAGGTTGACCCCATCATATCTCTGATCCTCCATTTGGGAAAAATAACAACTCATTGTTGACACTTAGTAATCTTCCACCAGCATCCCACCAATCCTCCACCCAATCTTGACCCAAATCAGAGCATCCCACCAATCCTCCATCATCACCAAGCTTTTTTTACCAATTTTCCACCATCTCCCACCAATCTTCCACCATCCTTGATCTGAATCCGAGTAGTTCATCCATCCTTGCATTGCATTCTAGAAAGTCATCATCTTTAGAAGTTCATCAACTTTGCATCCATCAACATCTTTTAGCCAAACATCTTGCATACATTTAGCACTTGCATCTCCATACCTATTGAGACCAGATCTCGGAAAAGAAGAAGCATGAATCCTTATCCACCAACAACCTCATCCGATCCCAAACTTTTCACCAACGCCATGATGACCTACAATCCCCACATCCAAGCCAGTAACCCATGTGAAGATCCAAACATCCCTTCATCCCCCTTGGCAAACCAAGCATTTGTAAATCCTCCAGAAAGCCCACCAGCGACCAATGCCCTTGTACCGCAACATCAGCAAAGCACATTTTCCCACTATCTGCCAGAAAGTACCTCCATCCCACCATCTCTCTATCCACGCATCCCCATCAAAACTATCCAAGTTCCAGCACAAGCGTATTCTCCGTTTGTCCAATCATTTCCCGATCCTATCATGCAAACACCCCAAGAGCTTTCCACCATTCCCCTTTTCTTGCAAGGAAGCCTCGCCAGTCCCACAACACAAGCTGCAGCGCCATCTGCTCCATCTCCTACCCCTTTTGCTTCATCATCTGCTATGGCTGCCCAAGCCCAAATCCAAACCCAAAGTCAGCTTCCACCTCTCACACAAGCTTTTACACCGCCGCCATCCGCAAGTCAAGCAACGCCTTTCACCATCAAAGGAGCACCGTCACCCTTCACCCCCAAGCACCCATACCTTCTTCTTTAGGGTTAGCGCAATCGCTTCCCATTCCAACCTCATCTTTCTCTTTGGTGTTTCCTTCATTTTCCTCCTCACAAGCATCTGCTCAACCACAACCTCAACAAGCTCCTTTCTCTCAAACATCATTCGTGTCCCAAGCTCCCGTTGCTCCTACCATTCCATCATCCGCTGCAGTGCACCCTAACACAAGCTCTCAGTGGGGCCTTACATAAGAAGAAATGAAGGCATGGGGGATCCCATCTCAATCCCCTACATCTATGGTTGCAAGTCAACAAACCGCCTTCGCCCAAGCAGCACAGCAGCAACTACCCCAACCACCGCCGGCTTCAAGCTATTCGTCCCAAATCCCAAATACCTTCCAGCAAGTTCCACCACCTCAACAGCCAACTTTCCCCAGCTATCTTACCCCATCACCCTTTGCTTCTAGCTTCCCCACATCTGTTCCACCTCTAAGTAACGCAGGCATGCACCCAGCTTATATCAGCCAAACCCAAAGCCAACCTCAGCAACTACCACCATCATACCCGCAAGCAGCATCATTCCAACAGCCTCCCCCACAGCAACCACATGTCCCCTTTCAGTAAACAACCATCATTCCTCAACAACAGCAAGTCCCTTGCTATCAGCCTCAGCAACAAAACCCTATCATCCCCCAGCAACAATAAGTTCCCACCCATCAGTTACAACAGCAAGTTCCAAATGTCCAATATCAGCAAGCAGTCCCACAACAACTGCCAGTTCAACAACAGCAAGCAGCCCAACAACATCAAGCGGTTCCATATCATTTACCACAATATCCCCCTATGCCACACCAGCAATATCCCCAGCAACCATTGCCCCAAAATCAGTTCCAACCCATTTATCCATAGCAAGCGCCATATCCAGTTCCACAACTTCCGTCACAAGAAGAAGTCCCAGTTCCCTCGTCACTCAATGCTGAGTGGGAAGCAATGAAAAATGCTCTAAAGGAGCTACAAAGCAGAACAGAGAATAAAATATACAAGTTCGAAGAGGTGTGCTCATATCCCTTCGATCGGTCCATAGCAACTATCCCTTTCCCCAAGAATTTTGAGATGCCCAAGTTCGACAAGTATCGGGGGAAAGGAGATCCAGTAAATCATATCAAAGAGTTCTACATGGCATGCCAAGAAGTGGCTTACAGTGATAACTATCTCCTGCGCCTGTTTCCCAAGAGCTTGGGAGGAACTGCTGTTGAGTGGTTTTACAAAATACCACATGGGACAATAAAAACCTTTGCTGAACTCTCTGAAAAGTTCATCACACACTATGCCCATAATGTGGAGAATGAGTTGTCCTTGCTAGACCTATGCAACTCAAAGCAAAAAGACGGAGAAAGCCTTGCAGAATACTTGCAAAGATGGCAGAATCTTACAACCAGGTTATCATATCAGCCACCAGAGAAGCATCTAACAAAGATCTTCATTGATAACCTGCATCCAAAGCTATCCCATCACATGCGAATGAACTGTCTCCAGACATACCAAGACATCAAGAGCAAAGACATAGGCATCGAGAAAGCTCTCCTAGACGAAGGCACTATTCGTCACTTCAAGGATGATTCCAAGAACAAACCCAACAATGATAAATCCCGTTACTGGAATCGTAACAAGAATGTTGTTACAGATGGAGCCACTGACACTAAGAATGTACAATTCATTGTGGCTAGTCCTACACCAGCTCAAACATACCAACCGCCACAAGCGCCCATCTATCAGCAACCACCAGCTCCCGCATATCAAGCACCTATTTATCAGCAGCCTCCTCAAGCTCATCAGCCACCTGTGCAACAGTATCAGCAGTAATACCAACAGCAACAGCCAGCACGTCAAGGCAATCCTGTTAACACAGTTAACGTTGCCTCAAGGCAGAACAAGCCCAACAATCAGAACAATCCAAAGAGGACTTTCACACCTTTGGGTGAGCCTCTGGATCAGATCTTTTATCGGCTAGCCAAAGCAAATATGATCACATATCCGCCCATCCCACAGAAGGATGACAACACACCAAAGTCTGATTGGTATAAAGAAAATGAATACTGTGATTACCATCGTGTGAAGGGGCACACAACATTGAAGTGCATGCGGCTTAAGAACTACGTCCAGGATCTCATTGATCGCAAGGAGATCCAAGTCGATGCACCAGCTCAAGCTTCACCCAACGCCAGTTTGCAAATATATCAAAATGTGTTCCCTCAACACGATGCCGGGAAGAATCAAGCCAGCGCCAATCAGCCCCAAAATCGTGGCAAAGGCAAGCAAGAAGATCACACAGCGGCCTACATCAACTATGACAAGTATGTCGGATGCATAACTCAAGTTGAGCCCATCCAAGATGAGCCCACCATCAATACCATCCATGTCAGAGGGCCGGATCGACAATGTGCTGCAACTACCCGCAGTGGTAGGATAACTGTTGCCGGTGCTCCTCCGAGATCAGCTGCTCCTCCAAGGCCAATGTCTACTGCATCCACAGCACAGTCTAACACCAGGCCAGCATCAAATGCATGCGCAACATAGCATAATGCACCAAGTGCACAATACAATATCATAGAGCATCTTGGGAACATGCTAGCCCAAATATCTATCTTGGATTTGCTCCGCACATCACCCATCCATCAGGAGATCCTGGACAAAGCTCTAAAAGAAGGCCATGTCCCCATGAACATTAACACAACTCAGTTTGAAACTCTTGTGGGACACCTATCAGCAGCATGTGCCTTATCCTTCAAAGAATCTGATATACCAGATGTCGCTCCTGACCATACTCTCCCTCTCCGCATTGCTATCATGGTCAGAGATTTTTCCATCAAACGAGTTCTAGTGGATAATGGCTCAGCCCTCAACTTGTGCACGTTAAAATTCATCAAGAAGATCGGGTTCACAGAGGCCGACATACAACATGAACAAATCACTATCAAAGCATATGATAACTTGGAGCGTACCTCTGAAGGTACTATAACTTTGCCTATTCAGCTAGGCCCAGCAGCGCAAGATACTCTCTGCCACGTTGTTGATCTTGACCTACCGTTTAATATCCTCCTCGGTCATCCATGGATCCATTCCATTAAGGCCGTACCATCTACTTACCATCAGTGCATCAAGTTTCCACATCAAGGCACTGAGGTTACCATCCACGCTGATCCTAACCCCTTCGCATACTGCCTTGCGATGGAAGCATCTTTCCCTCATTCTACTCATTGTCCTGGAACCGATATTGGTACTTCTATTGCTAGCTCATCCCGATCCCATCGCGATCCAGAGACCATCCTCTCTTCCACCTTATCATCCATCAAGATCAACAACCAGGGTTGTGGCGAATACAGCCTCAGTGATGCATTTGCTGTAGGGGCTCTTCCACGTGATCCACATACTCAAGGGCGCCCAAGTTGTCAAAACAAGCCTGTTGAGGAACATTATAAGCTCAAGCAAATCGGAAACATGACTTTTGAGTCCCATGGTACCATCAACAGCAAAAAGATAGATCCAGATATTAACAAATGGTTATACAAAGATCCCCCATCACGTGACACACAACTTCTTGAGTACTTCAAAGAGAAATATCCAATCCCCTACAAGAATTTCATAGAACAATATAACTATCAAGGTGGTGGTCTAGGACCACAAGAGGATGGAAATTTGTTTCCTATCATACCATCCCAGAATCCAGAACAGCAAGGACTTGGCTTTAATACCCCTCGCCTGTTTGAACAAGAGCCCAATACCACAACTGCGGGCACTAACATGACCAACGTGAACTTTTCGAATAGCCAGGATGACCTTGTGAAAATCAAAGACATCCCCGAAGAGAAAGACATCCGATCCTACGATGATATCTTTGCTGACGACACCCTCCTGGGGACTTCTGTTCTCCAACAACTCTCCATTAACCTCATAGATCTTCCCCTCACAAACCCCGACCTCATAGATTGGGACCAACCAAGCATCACACACATTGATGAGTTCCAAAGCGCACAAGCACTCCTAGAATTCATGGGGGCATCAGATCCAGCAAGCAAACAGGATCCAACATCAACCTCTGTCTATCAACTTCACCCAGAAGGATATTTTGGGGAAGAGGCAAGCTTTAGTCACAAAAATGAAATAGCAAGAGAACATCATGAGTCTTTATGTGAAAACCCCCTTGGGGCACATTCTGATTCCAAAATAGTAAAAATAAAGGGCGTATCTTCTAGTGAAAACCTGGCAATTCAGGCGCTAGAAGATGAAGCCTTGCCTCTTCCCCCTATCCAAGATTATAGACCAGAGCAGTCGCCGATCATCATAGAGGAAACCAAGCCAATCAACTTGGGAATAGAAGAATGTCCAAGGATCACCTACATTGCAGTCAACCTAACAGAAGGAGAAGAAATGGCTCTCAGTGCCTTGCTCAAGGAATCCATCATCAACTTTGCATGGTCATACGCCCACATGCCTGGGCTTGATCCAAACCTTGTTGTTCATCATCTATCAGTAGATCCAAACATCAAGCCAGTGAAGCAAAAGCTAAGGAAAATGCATCCAAAGGTAGCATTGGTCGTCAAAGCAGAGCTTGAGAAGCTCCTCCAAGCTAAGATCATCAGAGCAATAGATTATTCAGAGTGGATCTCTAACATGGTGCCAGTCACAAAGCCTTCTGGCGACATCAGAATCTGTACTGATTTTAGGGACTTGAACAAGGCATGCCCTAAGGATGACTTCCCATTGCCAAACATAGACATGCTTGTAGACCTCACAGCGGGTCATGACATGTTATCATTAATGGATGGCTTTTCAGGCTACAACCAAATTCATATAGCGGAAGCAGATCAACATAAAACAGCATTCACAACCCCATGGGGTACCTTTTGCTACAACATGATGCCATTTTGGCTAAAGAATGCAGGAGCAACATATCAGTGAGCAATGACAGCCATTTTCCATGACATGATCCACAAGATCCTTGAGGACTATGTGGACGATATCCTTGCAAAATCCAAAACAAGAGACGAGCACCTCAACATCCTAGAGCGTGTATTTGATCATCTGAATCATTATGGCTTAAAGCTTAATCCTAAGAAATGTGTCTTTGGTGTTACATCTGGCAAGCTTCTAGGTTTCATCGTCTCTAGACGAGGCATAGAGATCGATCCTAAAAAGGTAAAAGCAATAACGGAGATGCCTCCACCAAGAAATCTCAAACAGCTCAGAAGCCTACAGGGCAAGCTTCAATCAGTTCGGCGATTCATCTCTCAACTAGCAGACAAGTGCCAACCCTTCTCACATCTCTTATGCAAAGACACCAACTTCAAGTGGGATCCCATATGTCAAAGAAGCTTTGATAAGCTCAAAGAGTATCTAGCTAACGCTCCGATCCTTGTACCACCAGTTCCAGGATGCCCACTCATCTTTTACATCTCAACAACAGCTACAGCACTAGGGGCACTCCTAGCACAGCATGATGATGAAAATAGAGAACGAGCTGTCTACTACATCAGTCGCACTCTTGTGGGCTATGAGCTTAACTATTCACCCATGGAGAAAGCATGCCTAGCAGTGGTCTTTGCCACTCAAAAACTTAGACATTACATGCTTAGCCACACAATCAAGCTCATATCAAAGGTGGACCCTCTTAA
Source organism: Chamaecyparis obtusa (assembly GCA_027943335.1). Taxonomy (NCBI): domain Eukaryota; kingdom Viridiplantae; phylum Streptophyta; class Pinopsida; order Cupressales; family Cupressaceae; genus Chamaecyparis; species Chamaecyparis obtusa. The sequence goes on along the minus strand of BSBK01002603.1, from coordinate 268,396 downwards.
GTATCTGTTATCAAGGACAACCCTCATAGGCCGTATGGCAAAATGGGTCATGTTACTCAGCAAATTTGACATTCAGTATGTAGATCGCAAAGCAATCAAAGGGCAAGTCATTGCCGATCAACTAGCAGAAGCACCACTGGTGGATGCCTATCCACTAATCATGGAATTCCCCGATGAACATCTGTGCATGATTGAAGAGCAGCCCATGTGGAAACTATACTTTGATGGTTCCAACACATCCCATAGCTCTGGGGCAGGAATCCTATTCGTCACACCTCAAGGTGACTATATTCCAAAATCATTCAAGTTGGGATTCCCCTGTACCAACAACATTGCACAATATGAGGCACTCATCTTAGGTCTCAAAACAGCTATCCAATGGAACATCACAGAACTACAAGTTTTTGGAGATTCACAGCTCATTATCAAGCAAGTCCTTGATGAGTATCAGACAAAGGATGACAAATTGCTACCCTACAAGCAACTGGTGGATAAACTGAAAGAGCATTTCCTACATCTACAATTCAATCAGATCCCAAGGCTTCAAAACAAAGCAGCAGATGCAATGGCAACCATCGGATCCTTATTGGAAATCCCACGTGACGAAACACAATATGAATTTCTAGTCGAGCAGCTACACTTGCCAGCTTATGAGAACACCGATGCAAACATGGTGTGTGTCTTGGTTGGTCCCCAATCCCCATGGTACCATGACATCCATGCATATCTAAAAAATGGTATCATATCTCCCCATCTCACCAATAACCAACACCAAAACCTTATTCGCAGAGCTTCCCGCTACACTCTTGTAGCCAACACCCTATATCGTCGCGGGTATCACAATGTCCTATCTAGATGTTTAGATTCAAACGAGGCCGTCCTGGCCTTACAAGAAGTTCACGCTGGAATTTGCGGTGCCCACACGAGTGGCATAGTTCTAGCAAAGCAGCTGCTTAGAGTTGGATATTATTGGCCAACAATGGAACATGATGCGTGTGAATTTGTCAAGAAATGTCTCCCATGTCAACAGCATGCCAATTTGATACATGCACCAGCACAGGATCTACAGCCTATTGCACCACCATGGCCTTTTTCATGTTGGGGCCTCGACCTCGTTGGCTTGATCACCCCCCTCTCTTCGGATGGACACAAGTATATCATAACAGCCACAGAGTACTTTACCAAATGGGTTGAAGCGATTCCGCTCACCCTTACTACTGGCATCCAAATATCCAAGTTCATCCTCTACCATATCATTTGCCGCTTCGGCATACCATCTACCATTTTCACAGACCATGGCACACCTTTTGAAAACCAGCATGTGGATGATCTGTGTGCCAGGCTCCACATCCATCACCGTTTCTTTAGTCCATATTTCCCTCAAGGAAACGGCCAAGCTGAGGCAACCAACAAAACTATCTTGAAAATCCTCAAGAAGGTTGTCAATGATTCTGGTCGTGACTGGCACCTCCAAATCAATCCTGCCCTTTGGGCCTACCGCACTTCTTATCGCACTCCCACAGGCACCACCCCATACTCTCTTGTATATGGTGCTGAAGCCGTTCTACCGATCGAGGTTGAGCTCCCATCCTTGCGCGTCTCCATGAAGAACTATACAACTGATGAAGACTATCGTGTGGCCCGGCTCACACAGCTAGATCTGCTAGATGAAAAGAGACAGCAAGATTACGATCACCTGGTGGCATACCAAAATCGACTCAAAAGGAGTTATAACAAAAAGGTCCATCCTAGACAATTCCAAGTCGGTGACATGGTCCTTAAAGAAAATCAGAAGGTCCTAGCAAATAGAGAAAAGAAAGGCAAGTTTGAGCCTACTTGGTTGGGCCCCTATGTTGTCACCGCATCCTTCGGCTCGGGAGCCTATCAGCTATCAACACTAGAAGGTGAGCCCTTGAATGATCCTATCAACATCATCCATCTGAAGAGGTTCTATGCCTGAACCTGATCCTACATATATCAAAAAATCCAAAAACATTCAAAAAAGCAAAAAAAGCAAAAAAAAAAAAGCAAAAAAGCAAAAAAGAAAAGAGAAAGAGAAAATAATCATCCAAACGGTGAAAACTTAGCAATTCAAGCGCCTTGGACAAGTATGTTGGTGAAAACTTGGTAAACAGGCGCCAACATAGTAAACTGGGCTATTTATCTATTCAGTTGTCCTTTCAGCTACCGTCCTCTTCCTCCATCCATAACAGATCTCCCAGCAGTTCCATCTCCCCTATCCTCCAAGCATTCGGCTTCCATCTTCCTCCAACCCATCTCCAATCCATATCCTATTCCAAAGCTTTGTACCATATCTTGTACCATATCCCTTTCCCTTTCCTGTACAGCACTTTCCTCCCTGTATTTATCCTTCTTGTCTCCGTCCTAGTGAGAGTCCCGCCGAGTGTGATCTTCCTATCCCCAATCCTGAGCTTCTGTACATATCCTTTGTGCATATCGTTCCTCCTTGTTGTACATAACCTTTGTCCGTCCTGCAGCAGCATTTGATCAAATATCTTGTCCCATCCCCAGCCTCAGAAAATTTGTAGTCCCACTCAGGCCTTGTGCTTCAGCAACATCAATTGATGACTTATCCTTGCTCATCCTGATTATTCCTTGAACTTCAGCTTTTTGCCAGCGAACAACTACACTTATTCTCTCACCAACCCATGGGTCCTTGAGGATATATCGTTCCTCCTGTCTGACCTAATCTTCCATCCTGGTCCTTGAGGATATATCGTTCCTCCTGTCCGACCAATCTTCCCACCATCAATCAAACCTAATCTCTCTCCTTGGCAAAGGATGTCTTTTTGGAGTTATCATTTTGATCTTGGATTTTTTGTCCTTTGGGTCTTGTTAATCTTTTTGGCTTCTCTTTATCCCACCAGGGTCACCACGATTCTTTATATCACGGTGTGATGCGTGTGCGGATAATCTGGGGCAAGGTCTTTTGATCTTTCGCTTCTGCCTGTGAGTCAGTTGTGTGTTTGTGGTTCCTTCAGCATCGGATCCGCCATGTCGCCTCTGCGCTTCATGTGTGATGTTGGGGCAACCCTGTGTGTTTGTTTAGCGTCAGTCCTCTGCGACGTTGTTGACAGGCCTCGTGATCCCAGTATCTTTGGCAGGTCTCTAACATAGCTATATTAAATCTAGGTTGTGCACTCCCGTTTGCACTTGGAGCTATCTGGTCCCTTGCATTCATCATATAGATTAATCTTGCATCTTTACATATAGCTGCATCTTGCATCTTGCATTTCCATCTCATCTTGCATTCACCCATCTTTGCTCTTGGAAGCTTGGTAATTTATCTCCCCTGCTTCCTCAGTCGTTCCTTCTCTATTTCCTTTCGAGAAAATTCCACAATGTTTACTCCTTGCGTTATTTTCTCGAGGGGGCACAATCCCTTATTCCTCTAAATTCTAGCTTGGGGCATCTTATTTTCTTGTCTTTGAAGCCATGCCACTTGCGGCATCGCATCAAAGAGGGGCAAAATGTAGACACCTAAAAATACTTTAGAAAATAAAGTATTTTTATTTTCTGAAAAATCCCTGATGACATCATCATTTATTAATTAATTAATTATTTAATTAATTTATTTATTTTTATGTCATTAAATCCCTTTTTCTTAATTAAAAATATTTAATTAAGAAATCCCTCCCAAAAATGTTTAAATCTTATTTAAACATTAATCCCCTATTTATTAATTATTTTAATTAATAAATTGACCAAAAATCCCCCAAAAAAATAATTAATTTATTTTTTGACCAAAACTTGGCCAATTTTCTTAAGACCACTAACCTCTTCCAAAATCTTCTAATCCCTTCTTAATTTTGATTAAAAGGCTAATCCCATCTTTTCTAACCCTAATCTCAACTCAAAATATTTAATTAAGATTAAATATTTAATTTTCATATTTATTGAAAATATTTCAATAAATTTTCCCAAACTTAAGCTTTTGGAATGAATAAACTTTTATTCCATAAAACCTAGGAGAATTCTAGACTCTTCTAGAAACTTCTCAACCCAACCTCTTCACCCATCCTAATCCTAAAATCCCCTAATCCTAATCCTAATCCCCTTTCTAATCTTGTCACATTCCATTAGCAAAAAGTTTACCAAAACTTATGCTAACCTCCTCTTAGTCATCCTCCTTAGTCAACAAAGATGGCCACCTCTTGGCCACCTCTTGCAAATGCATTTAAGGATGCATTTAAGCCTTCCTTATCTTTCTTACATGCATTCATTATGCATTTAAGACCTTCTTATCCCTTCCTTGCCACCTCTTGGCCTTGGGCACATTTACCAAATTGTGCACATGCCCTCAAACTTTCAACTCAATCCTCCCTTGACACTTGTCAGGACACTTGTCCTTGACTCAACCCTAACCTTAGCCCTAACTCTGACTCATCCTTTTTAACCAAGCCCTTCCCTTTTCCTATAAATACCCTCACTTCCTAAGGCAAATCATCTTTCAACTCTCAAACTCAATAGAAAAGTTATAATGCCATTTTCATTCTAGCATAAGCATAAACTCATCATTTTAGATCATTTTCAAGCTTAAATCACATTTAAATTAGCTTAATTGGATTAACATAGATTCATTTCTTGTTTAATCAATCTTAGTTCATCTTTTAGCTTTGCATATTTATGTGTTCTTGAGGCCTTTGAGGCAAAATAGGTTCCTCATACCTATTTTGTGTCATTTTGGGTCTTCTTGATCCTCAAATCATCTTATTTGCATGCTCCAAGTGCTTGAGTTTGCACACCCACATCCATTTATATCCAAGCATATCAAACGGTGCATGGGCGCATCCGTTTTAGGCTTAAACTGAGGTGGCTTTGATTTTAGTTTGTTTACCATTAAATTTGATTTGATAATATGCTATGACGTTTGTTTGTCTTTGGCCTTCAAAACAGGTTTAGGTGCACGCTCAAATCCTAGTCTACATTCATCCTAGTCTACAGGAGCATCTTGGGTCTTTGGCAATCTTGCATCAACCAAAAACATTTTGTGATTTTTGTACCTGTTTGCTGTTCTTTTCTTTATATTTTTGCATTTGATGGTTTCATGGTGTGTGAATCTTACATCATTTTTGGGACCTATTTGGGAACCTTCTCCTATGAGCACATAAATTTTGGATGGACTGTTTCAAAGTTACAGCTATTTTCCTTGCCGTCGGAATAGTGTTTTCCTGCACTTTATTTTGATCCATAAGGAATTTTATTTTATTTTGTGCACTTAAGGACTTTAAGAGGACCTAAATTACTACCATTTTCCAAGATCTCAGCTTCCAATTCATTATGAGTCAAAAGTTATGGCCTTTTCTGGCACAGGACCTATTTTTTGCCAGTTTCACGTCCGAGCGGTTCCTGCAGTTTTGGTGCTGATTGTTCATGTTGGTGACCTTGATCTATAAGGAATTTTATTTTTCACACTTGAGGACTTAAATTGTACCTAAAGTACTATCATTTCCTAAGAGCACAAATTCCAATTCATTATGAGTAAAAAGTTATGCCTATTTTTCCTCAGGACCTATTTCTTGCCAATTTTTGGGTGAAACGTGTGGTGTTTCTTCTTGTGATGTTTCATGTGCTCATATGGGACCTTTCACACTTAAATGAATGTTATTGGTTCAATTTAGGACCTAAATCCAAAGGCACATCAATTTATATTCATTCTAGCATTAGTTTTGGTTTAAATATTGAGACTGGACCTATATTGTAATTAAATGCCTGACTGGCCGACCTGTGGCTTAGCTGGCTATATAAGGGGTCTAGATTGATGTAGTAGAGGATCATGGGTGAGATATAGGAAGGATTATCAAGATACATCATTGGAGAAAAAGATAGGATGCAAGCTGTAATTCTGAATTCATAATTCTCCTTGTATAAGGTCGAAACCCGAAAGGCCTCACAGCCGGGCATGTTGAAAGAAATAATATAATTCTCTATTGTTGCTGCCAGTTGATTGTCTCATATCCATTGTGTTTCCATTGATTTAATGTGATATTATATTGCTTCCATTGTGTAACTTTGAGCAAGGGCTTGTTGTGGATTCAAGTGGACTCAATTCTGCTTGATTCTGCTTGTATCTACCCTGCCCCCTGCGTCAAGTGGTATCAGAGAAAATTCTTTCTTGTGGATTGGATCATGGAGAACATTATTGGATTTGATTGTAGGGTGGTAGATCTGAGATCTAACCTATAACTTATAGAATGTTATGATCTTACTGGAACCTAATTGTCAAGATGGTTCGTGGTAGAGGAAATGATAATGGTATCATGGATATGTTGAGGCAAATTGCAACTAGTCTTGAAGCTGTAGAGACAGCCCAGAGAAGAGGAGCACATCTTGAAGATGTTAGTGATGAAGAAGAAGAAGTAGCACCTAATGCTAAACCTGAAGTTGAACAAGATGAGGAAAGACTTTTGAGAGTTTTGTCTAAGGCTAACTCTAGACCTGCAGTTGAAGTTGCTTGCTATGATGGAAGACTTGAGACCGATACACTTTTGGATTGGATCTCTGAGATGGATAAATACTTTGAGTATGAAGGTACTCCTGATAATAAGAAGGTTAAGATAGTAGTCACAAAGTTGAAAGGGCATGCATCTCTTTGGTGGGATCATTTGCAAATTGAGAGACAGAAGAGAGGAAAAGAAAAGATCAAAACATGGATGAAGATGCTTGGAAAGATGAAGAAGAAGTTTCTTCCAGCTGAATACCAAGTTAGTCTGATGAGGAAAATGCAAAATCTGAGACAAAAGGACATGAGTGTGAAAGAATATAATGAGGGATTTTACAAATTGGATATCAGATCTGGACATGTGGATGATGAAGTTGAGAAAGTGGCTAGATATCTGAATGGCCTAAGGACATCTATTCAAGATGAGATTAGTTATGTGAAGATTGATAGTGTGGAAGAAGCATACCAATTTTCTTTGAAGACTGAAGAAAGATTGACAAAAAGACATGATCAAAGACAAAGAGGAAGAGGTGGCAAATTTCAGAGAGGTAGAGGTAGATCTAATGGAGAAAGTAGCAGATTTGAAAATTCAGTGCAAGATAAAGGATGGGAAGATGAACCTGCTAGTAAAAGAGGTAATTACTCTAGAGGTAGCTATACTGGTTACTCTAGGAATAACAATAATGGTAGAAGGGAAGAGAAATCTTGGTTTAAAGGTACTTGTTACAAATGTGGTGAAGAAGGACATAGAGCTTTTGAATGTACTAACTCTGGAAAGAAGACTGGAGGTAATGGTAGAAATAATTTGGCTTGTGAAGAAGTTGAGGAAATGTCTAATGAACTTGAACATGGTGGGAACTTGATGCTAAGAAGGATCTTGTGGAATGAAGAAGCTGATGAGGAACCTATTTTGAGGAAAAGTTTGTTCAGAACCAAATGTAAGATCGCTGACAAATGTTGCAAGGTAATCATTGATAGTGGAAGTTCTGATAATTTGGCATCTGAAGAGCTAGTTAAAAAATTGCAGTTGTAGAGATTGAAACATCCTAAGCCTTACCATAAACTACTTGTAAGTGAACAATGCCTTGTTAAATTCAAAATTGAGAATTATCATGATGCAGTCTTGTGTGATATTATGCCTATGGATTGTTTTCATATTCTTTTGGGTAGACCTTGGCAGTATGATAGGAAAGCTTTGCATGATGGTAGATTGAATCAATATACTATTTGGATGGATGGAAAGAAACAAGTGTTATTGCCTTTAGTAGATAATTTTGATGAAGGTCACTGTACCATAGTCAGAGTATGTTTGTTTGATGATAAAACATTTACAAGAGAAATGGAAGAACAAAATATTTTCTTTTCATTGAAGCATAAGAGTGGACAGTCAAATAAGGTTGCTGATGCCTTGAGTCGAAGAAGAAGTTTGCTGACAGAGATGAGAGTTGAAGTACTTGGTTTTGATGATTTGAAGTATTTGTATGAGGCTGACATTGATTTTTCAGAGCCTTGGAAAGCTTGTAAAGAACACACAGTGAGTGATAAGTGGTCTGATTATTTCATTCAAGAAGACATGTTGTTTAAAGGAGTTCAATTGTGCATAACTAGAGGATCTATGAGAGAGAACATAATGAAGGAGAAACATAGTGGTGGACTTGCTGGACATTTTGGGATTGATAAGACAGTGAATTTGATTTCAGAAAGATACTTTTGGCCACAGATTTATAGAGATGTACAGAGAATGGTTAGAGGTGCAAGAATTTGTCAAGTAGCAAAAGGAACTAGTCAAAATTCAAGATTGTATACACCTTTGCCTGTACCTGATAGACCTTGGGAAGATGTGAGTATGGACTTTGTTCTTGGATTGCCTAGAACTCAGAGAGGTAATGATTCTATTTTGGTAGTGGTTGATAGATTTTCTAAGATGGATCATTTCATACCTTGTAAGAAGACATCTGATGCATTGCATGTAGCTGAATTATTCTTCAAGGAAGTGGTAAGATTGCATGGTTTGCCTAAATCTATTGTTTCAGACAGAGATACTAAGTTTACTGGTTATTTTTGGAGGACACTTTGGAAGAAGATGAATACTGATTTGAAGTTTAGTTCTACATTTCACCCTTAGACAAATGGACAGACTAAAGTTGTGAACAGAAGTTTGGGAAACTTGTTGAGATGTCTAGTTGGAGAGAAACCTACTAATTGGGATTTGATTTTGGCACAAGCAGAGTTTGCATATAATAATTCAGTGAATAGAAGCACTAAGAAGACACCATTTAAGATTGTTAATGGATTTCATCCTAAGGGAACCACAGAGCTGAGAGATTTACCTACTGAGACCAGAAGAAGTGTTGAAGCTGATCATTTTGCAGAATACATGAGAACTTTACATGATGAAGTTAAAAAGAATTTGGAGGACAATAATCTGAAATATAAACAAAGAGTAGACAAGAGAAGGAGATATAAATCTTTTGAAGTTGGAGATGAGGTTATGATTCATTTGAAGAAGAATAGATTTCCAATTGGTACCTACAACAAGTTGAAAATGAAGCAGTTTGGACCTTGTAAGATTCTGAAGAAGTTTGATAGTGGAAATGCTTATGAAGTAGAATTGCCAGAGGACATGGATATATCACCTATATTCAACATTGCTGATATATTTGAGTACTTTGAATCAAATGATGAGATAGAAGATGATCCAGACTATCCTAAGAAAAATAAGGATAGCATTGAGAAGATCTTGAATAGCAGAGTTGGCAAGAGTACAAGAGGAAAAGACTACATGGAATATCTAGTTCAGTGGAAAGACAAGCTAGTTGAGGACAGTTCATGGATTACACAAGCTGAGTTGGATCTTTATGATTCAGGTTAGAGTATGAGTAGTGCCTGATGTGGATATCAGTTCTTTATTTACCCTAGGTGTCTGATGCAGGAGCATCTTGGGTCTTTGGCAATCTTGCATCAACCAAAAACATTTTCTGATTTCTGTACCTGTTTTCTGTTGTTTTCTTTATCTCTTTTCATTTCATGGTTTCATGGTGTGTGAAGCTTACATCATGTTGGGGAACTATTTTGGAACCTTCTTCTATGAGCACATTAAGTTTGGATGGACTGTTTCAAAGTTACAGCTATTTTCCTTGCCATCGAAACAGTGTTTTCCTGTAGTTTTGGTGCTGATTGTTCATGTTGGTTCTCTTGATCCATAAGGAATTTTATTTTTCACACTTAATTACTTGAAGAGTACCTAAATTACTACCATTTTCCAAGAGTGCAGCTTCCAATTCATTATGAGTCAAAAGTTATGGCCTTTTTGGCACAGGACCTATTTTCTGCCAGTTTCACGTCTGAGCGGTTCTTGTAGTTTTGGTGCTGATTGTTCATGTTGGTGACCTTGATCTATAAGGAATTTTATTTTTCTCACTTAAGAACTTAAATTGGACCTAAATTAATATCATTTCCCAAGAGCGCAAACTCCAATTCATTATGAGAAAAAAGTTATGCCTATTTTGCCTCAGGACCTATTTCCTGCCAGTTTTTAGGTGAAACGTGTGGTGTTTCTTCTTGCGATGTTCCGTGTGCTCATATGGGACCTTGTGCACTTAAAAGAATGTTCTTGGTTCAAGTTAGGACCTAAATCCAAAGGCACATCAATTTATATTCATTCTATCATTAGTTTTGGTTTAAATCTTGAGATTGGACCTATATTGTAATTAAATGCCTGACTGGCCAACCTATGGCTTAGCTGGCTATATAAGGGGTCTAGATTGATGTAGTAGAGGATCATGGGTGAGATATAGGAAGGATTATCAAGATACATCATTGGAGAAAAAGATAAGATGAAAGCTGTAATTTTGAATTCATAATTCTCATTGTATAAGGCCGAAACCCGGAAGGCCTCACAGTCGAGCATGTTGAAAGAAATAATATAATTCTCTGTTGTTGCTGCCAGTTGATTGTCTCATATCCATTGTGTTTCCATTGATTTCATGTGATATTATATTGCTTCCATTGTGTAACTTTGAGCAAGGGCTTGTTGTGGATTCAAGTGGACTCAATTCTACTTGATTCTGCTTGTATCTACCCTGCCCCCTGCGTCAAGATGTTGCGAAAATAAAAGAGGATGCATTGGAAAGAGAACAAGAAGAATGTGAAGAACACCCTGCACATGAAATAGTGGATATTATTGATCGGTTCTTACTAATTTTTAGGTTGGTTTATAACTGTAAGAATTTTGATATCCCTCTGATACCATGTAAGAATTTACCTAAGGCAAAGAATAAAATGCCAAGATCTAGAAGCTCAAGAGATAGCACAAGAGAGATAGGAAAAATAATCAAATAATTGATTATAGCTAATTGAATTGAATACAAAGTAGGAGTGCCTAAATATATAGGCAATGCATGATAAATAGAAGTTATGCAAGTGATAAGATATCAACTAGACATGGTGGAATCACATGTCCACCAAAGGTGGATCATCCTCCATTGTACATCAAAGTATGTGAAACATGTGCAACAATGAGAGAATGATAATGTGATAAGAGCACTAAAGGTAGATCTCACACACAAAAAGGTATGTGATGACAACTATCACACCTAAAGTGGAAATTCTCCTAACCATGTGCTATAATGAAATGCAAACTCCTAGGTGTCACAATGACAACTAATATGAAAATGCATTATCCTAAATAAACTTAAGTAAAGTGTAATTAGTAATATTTAATTACACCAACAATAACCCTTCTAATTAAGACTAACCTGTTGGTTTTCACACACCTTACAAGGTATCAATCAATGGATATTCCCATGTTTGAAGGAAAAAATAGATGTAAATTCCCTAGATAATCACCTTAACCTAATATGTTCTTGCTACATGATTATATCTTTGATCAATAAACTATTATCTTTGATCTCATATAAGTTTCTCTCTTACTAAAGAAATGGTAGAATAACTAACAAGAGGAATGTGAGGAACATCATGCACATGAAATAGTGGATATTATTAATTGATTCTTACTAATTTTTAGGTTGGTTTAGAACCCTTCTAATTAATAATAATCTTTTGGTTGTCACACAACTTACAAGGTATGATTCAATTGGCATTCTCGTATTTGAATGAAGAGATAGATGCATATGCCCTAGTTAATTACCTTAACCTAATATGTTCTTGCTACATGATTATTTATTTGATCGATGAAATATTATGTTTGATCTCATTAAATTTCCTCTCTTTGTAAGGAAATGGTGGAATAACTACTACACACACATGAGGATCACTTATACACACTTGTGGATAGATGGAATGGTTTTCTAACAAGCTGATAAGAAACTTACCAATGCAATAAAAAAAATAGGATAAATAGTAGATCAATTTCTCTAAGTTGCAATAGAGTTGAGATTAGCTAGGGAAAGCATATATAAGGATTTCATATTTTGATGTGAAACCTTTGCATTCAAGATTTTTAAAATCCTTTCTTAAAATTATGGGTTAGGCTTGAGAATACATATCCAATTAGATATGAAATTCTAACATATTTATTCAATATTCAGAGAATCCTACATATTTGGTTACAAGTTTAAATAAAATTCCAAATTCAAGCCCAAAATAAAATATTTGAAGTCTCAAACCATAGCCTAGTTTATGCTTTACATGCATAACTCATAGATAGAAAATGACTCTCAGTATCATCCATATAATAATTAGTACTTGAAAAATGACTTTAAGTTAAGTAGTCTACCATTGTTAAGTGGTGTTTATTTCACAACTCCAACACTCAATAAGTTGGAAACATTATACTCAAAAGAATCTCACAACTTGATGTAGTGAATACCAACACTGTGGCATTGGACAAAGGTAAGCAAATCATGAAATTTGAGCTAGTGCTATTGTTAACCAATACTATAAAGATTTTCAGCTCCCTTGTAGACATAAATAGATAAAAAAATGCTCTTTCATCTCAAATGTGGATCATCAGTCAACCAAAACATTTATTTATTGACAAGATAAATTAGAACTCTTTTGTTCTTGAAGTTTAAAGATTTAACGTGTCACTAATACCTCAATTGCAACTACACTTCATCAAATGGTCTAATAGTATATATGATTGTAAGCTAACCAATATGTTATCTAGTTTTGATGTATAGAGCCTATGCTTAGACAATAACCATTTTTTATTATTGAGGTCACTGATGTGAAGGAACATAATAGATAACCTACACACTCATTTCTAGGAACACAAATTTAATAACCTTTTTGACAGTCTACAAATCGAGACATCACAATCAAATATGATTGAAAGCTCTTAACTAGAAAATTATATAAAATGACTTAGAATTTGTAAAAGAAAGCATGATATGAAACCGAGCTAATCTTAGAACTCTCCTTTAAAATGTTTCTATCACATGTGATAACATTTAACGGTCCTTATAACCCACTGAGGTCGATAACTTTAACACCTCTAAAACTGAGAAGGGCCATATTATATCTTTCAAGCCATTCTCTAATCACAGTGCTCACAATCATATTGTACTCATTTAGGGTTCCACTTCTATGCTTTTTTCCAAAGCGAACATTTCAGTGACGTACTCTATGGACAAGAGATTTTTGGTCAACCATTCAATGATCGCTAATGGTAAGAGAAAGATTGTTTGGAGATGGATTTTCCATTCTATAAATAAAATAAAAGAAGGGTGGCCCTATATGTCTATACTTGTGCTTGGGGAGTGTTTCGTGCTCCAATCTCGGAGCCTTCCTACAACATATTATTATGACCATTGAAATGTTGGATCACTTTCCTTGAAACCTCTGGCAGCCATGGTGATGGGATCATTTGTCATTGAATAGTTTCTAGATGGCCTACCACTATGTCAACCACTTTAGGATATTAATAAGAATTCAGCCATTTCTCAATGTTATCCTTGAGACTTCAGCTATCAAATGATTATTGTTTTACAAATATAGATGCCTAGATTGATGCTTTTGTTTCCTAGCATCATAGTGGGGTTCAAATTAATTGATTGGCCCACTCCTTTTTCTATGATGCCTGCTCTTGAGGTCCACATGTAGACTCAATACAATTTGATGGTCTATTCTCAATGAGTATTGCCTTACAGTCGATTCTAAAAGTGGAGTTCTCCCTTTTGAATATACTATGACCCTATCCATTGTGAAATGTGAGCCCAATTATTGATTCTTACACATTGGAGCATTAACTTAAGGCCACATGAGGACTAAGACTCAAATATTTAATAAATATGAAACTATTTTATATAGAAATTTAAGAATTATATTTTATTTGTCTTTGTTTGATGTGGGTTTAAGTTATTTTATAAGTGTACAATGCAAGATTGAGTATGTTTGAAATATATATTTGAATTTAGTATTGTAAGATTTAGTTATGGATATAGCTATCTAAGATCAATAAGTTTCGACAAGGGCATACAAGATTTTAAAATAAGAGAATACTTATATTTTATCAAAGAATGCAAAGATACAATGATGAGAGATTAGATTATTCATATAATAGACATCCAAGTGTTTCTTGAATATAGCTTCAACTTATGCAAATGTGCAACCAATGTCTAGGATAAAGGAGATGTAGTCATATTTGATGTATGTTCAACTTGAAAAATGACTTTAAGTTAAGTAGTCTACCATTGTTAAGTGGTGTTTATTTCACAGCTCCAACACTCATTAAGTTGGAAACATTATACTCAAAAGAATCTCACAACTTGATGTAGTGAATACCAACACTGTGGCATTGGACAAAGGTAAGCAAATCATGAAATTTGAGCTTAGTGCTATAACGAGTACTATAAATATTTTCAGCTCCCTTGTAGACATAAATAGATAAAAAAAATACTCTTTCATCTCAAATGTGGATCATCAATCAACCAAAACATTTATTTATTGACAAGATAAGTTAGAACTCTTTTGTTCTTGAAGTTCAAAGATTGAACATGTCACTAATACCTCAATTGCAACTACACTTCATCAAATGGTCTAATAGTATATATGATTGTAAGCTAACCAATATGTTATCTAGTTTTGATGTATAGAGCCTATGCTTAGACAATAACCATTTTTTATTATTGAGGTCACTGATGTAAAGGAACATAATAGATAACCTACACACTCATTTCTAAGAGCACAAATTTAATAACCTTTTTGACATAGTCTAAAAATTGAGACATCACAATCAAATATGATTGAAAGCTCTTAACTACAAAATTGTATAAAATGACTTAGAATTAGTAAAAGAAAGCATGATATGAAACCCAGCTAATCTTAGAACTCTCCTTTAAAATGTTTCTATCACTTGTGATAACATTTAATGGTCCTTATAACCCACTGAGGTCAATAACTTTGACACCTCTAAAACTGAGAAGAGCCATATTATATCTTTCAAGCCATTCTCTAATCACAGTGCTCACAATCATATTGTACTCATTTAGGGTTCCACTTCTATGCTTTTTCCAAAGAGAACATTTCAGTGACGTACTCTATGCACCCATAAATGGACAAGAGATTTTTGGCTTCAAGCTTCACTCCATTCAGACGAGGAGGGAGCAGGCGTTAATGGTAAGAGAAAGATTGATTGGAGAAATTAAAAGAAAAGAAGGGTGGCCCCATCTGTATATATGCTTGGGGAATAAGAAGCATTTCTATATGTCTTTTCATGCTTTGTTAGTGGAGGAGTGTTTCATGCTCCAATCTTGGAGCCTTCCTACAACATATTATTATGACCAGTGAAATGTTCGATCACTTTCCTTGAAACCTCTGGCAGCCATGGGGATGGGCTCATTTGTCATTGAATAGTTTGTAGATGGCCTACCACTATGTCAACCACTTTAGGATATTAATAAGAATTCAGCCATTTCTCACTATTATCCTTGAGACTTCAGCTATCAAATGATTATTATTTTACAAATATAGATGCTTAGATTGATGCTTTTATTTCCTAGCATCATAGAGGGGTTCAAATTAAAGTATTGGCCCACTCCTTTTTCTATGAGGTCCACATGTAGAGTCAATACAATTTGATGGTCTATTCTCAATGAGTATTGCCATACAGTTGATTCTAAAATTGGAGTTCTCCCTTTTGAATATATTATGACCCTATCCATTGTGAAATGTGAGCCCAATTATTGATTCTTACACATTGGAGCATTAACTTAAGGCCACATGAGGACTAAGACTCAAATATTTAATAAATATGAAACTATTTTATATAGGAATTTAAGAATTATTTTATGTCTTTGTTCAATGTGAGTTTAATTTATTTTATAGGGGTGAACCCACAATAGTAGGTTACACTTTTTTGTCTGAACGGACACTGAATTCTACATTTTGAAAAAAACTTTCAGATTTGGATATATATTGTCATTAAACTATTTGAAATCAGAAGATGAAATAAATTAGAGTCTTTTAGGATTTTCTGTCTAGATTCTAAATTTTTTTATTTTTTTATTTTTTTTTAATTGATTTGGATGATTTTTTCTTTCTCTAACGAAAACTGGTATGTTGCAGAAAATGTCATTTTGAAAAAGTTACTTGGTTTTCATAGAGCATAACTTTTTTCTAAAATAGATATCAATGTGCTTCTTTCGAATTTAGTTTTCTAACATCCATACAGAGGGCATACAATTTTGTTTACAACATTACCATGATTATTGCATATTTTATTAACGTCTGAAGTTGACTAAACTGTAATTTTGACATACCTTGACTACATAGCTTATAATTTGTGTATTTGTCCAATTTCATTTTTATTTTTTTTTGATAGAAAGAGAACTTCAATACCTAGGGCATAGATATTTTTCAGAATTTTTTTTCTCTCATTTACTATTTTTCCATAAGCATCAAACATAAAGGTAGACATACGGTGAAATATCTATGTTTAGTAAAACTAAAAATACAAAGTCATAAAAAACTTAATCTATATTAACATTATAATCATTGGAAAGATTATTCTCGGTATTACTTTAATACATAGATAGGTTTGTCAAATGGTTTCATTTGATCTTCCAAAGGATAAATTTGAACTGATTTTTTATTAGCATTTTAATAGGTGCGAAGGAGACTCCATTGTAGGTATGAATGAGGAGTATAGATTTTATATACATTTTTTTTCTTATCTAAGAGGCTTTGAGATAAATATTTATAATTAACTCCTTCAAATTGAACCTCTCAAGGCTTAAATCATCATATTTTATTAAAAATGTGTTATTTCAAAAAAAATCAGCATGTCTAAAAAAGTGTAACCCACTATTATGGGGTCACCCATAAGTGTACAATGCAAGATTGAGTATGTTTGAAATATATATTTGAATTTAGTATTGTAACATTTAGTTATGGAGATAGCTATCTAAGATCAACAAGTTTTGATAAAAGTATAAAACAATTTAGGATAAGAGAATACTTATATTTTATCAAAGGATGCAAATATACAATGATGAGAGATTAAATTACTTATATTTAAGAGATGCTCAAGTGTTTCTAGAATATACCATCAACTTATGCAAATGTACAACCAATGTCCAGGATAAAGGAGATGTAGTCATATTTGATGTATGTTTAAGTTATTTTAAGGAAATATGAAGTAAGGTTAGTATGTTTGAAATATCTATTTGAATTTAGTATTGTAAGATTTGGTTATGAAGATAGTCATCTAAGATCAATAAATTTTAATAAAGGATAACAGATAAGAGATACACATGAATACAACATCAACATGTGTGTATGCACAACCAATGTAGAATAAAGGAGATGTAGTTATATTTATGCACTAAATCTCCACCAAACTAGGAAAGTACAAGTTATATAATGTTGGAAACTTGATCGAAGCTAAAATATTATTTATTTTTAAAGTTAAATGTTTTCACTACATTGCTTTAGAATAAAACCAAGTTAATGATAATAGTTTTTTTATTGTTTACATTTGAAAAAAGGAAAAATAATGCCATATCACCTTAGAATATTTTAATCTTGCAAAAAGTGTTTTTTTACGAAGCTAAAACATAATGCAAAATGAGAAAATCTCAATTTATTATAAACTAAAACACAACATATAAAATTTTAATTCAAACATGTAAATGATTGGCAAAGAAGAACCTAGATGAGAATTTGGATGTCGTTACCTAGAAATCCAATATGATGTATGAATATTTGTGTGGTTTTGTCATCCATATGACATGATACAATATATGACTCAAGTAAAATATATTTTCTCCCACAAAATACATGCCTAGCTACAAAAAAAAGAGTAACTTAACACAAAAACTTTAATCCAGGTGATACAAAATGGTATATATATAAATGAATAAATATATTCATATTTACACAAATATTTTGAGAAGAATTTAGAAAAGATATGGGATGAAATATATGTTAACCTCCATGTAGTGAAATATTTTTCCAAATACTTGTAGTTGATGTGATGCAGGGGCATCCAAGGTTAAGGCAAGGCATTCTGTGTCCTCGGTGAAATTGCATGGAGTGTTTGTGTTTTGCCGGTGTTACTCGATTGCAGCCTTGATCGATGGTCTTGGTCATTGAAGGAAGCTCGGTCACTGAAGGAACTTGGTAGTCTCTGGCGCTCAGTGAAAGTGTTACTCCATCATGTCTGCGGTGCTTGGTCAACACTGGTGCTCAGTGATGCCTGGCATGCTCGGTGATTTTATTGTCACTCAGTAGTTCTAGCTTACCAACTGGAGTTCTATGTGATTTGTTGAACCGACTTGCTGCATTTATTATTAGTAGCCATTGTTATGGGCCAACATGCCGAATTAAATGTTTGTATACATTTGTAAGCTGACTTGTATGGCATTTAATTATTTATTTTGGGGAGTTAAGGGTTTCATCTTTACGACTTGTGGCTGATGATTAGTACTTAAGGAGTGCTTGGGTAGATGTTTAGGGAAAAAATCAGGGAGAGAATTTGTGAGATTTGGAGGACTTAGACAAAAGACTAGATCTGAATGTCAGATCTGAAGCTTGATAGTAAAGTTGTGGAAAATTTCTTGATGTCCTTGAAAATTAGATTGTAATCTGATAGTTGTTTGTAGCAGAGCTAGGGGTTTACATACTTCGGAACAAGGAGATTGCTTGGAGGCTTGCGAGCTCAAGTTCAAATCTGCCTTAGGGTTTCCATCAACTTCTGATTATTTTTAGAGTTGAACTAGCTGAGATTGTATTGGATCTGGTTGTGGATCTTGCAGAATTATTTTCTGATTATAATTGGCCCTAACCCGGAAGGCCTTACAGTCGGGCATGTTAATGAAAATCAATGTTAAACAATTAATTTGTGTTGCATTTTTGAGTAACCAACTATGTAATTCTATTCGTTGCAAGGTTTGGACTATCCTTCATTGGATCCACCTACCTTGACTGCATCATGTGGTATTAGAGCGAGAGGTTTGATCTTGTTGAAGCAGAAGGTTGACCTAGCAAGGTTGATCTTGTTGGCAAAAAGATTATGCACAATCTGGATTGCAGATCTGAAGCACTAAACTTGTGAAATTGTGCCCTAGTTGTTTGCAAGATTACAGGTGGAGATCTGACTTGTTGCAACTTGGAAATTGTCACAAGGTGGTTTGTGAGGGTTTGTTGCAGAGGGTTTCTCTTCTCTTTAAGGATGCCTCCAAGAAGATTGGACCATAGAGTTATTTATGATCTTTGTGATACTATTAAATCTTGGATCTCAGAGAAAGTGAAATCAAATTTTAGATCTGAGATGGAAATGATGAAGAATGATATGGTCATCGAGATCATGAGAACTGTTGCTGGTATAGCTCAAAATGTTGGTATTGAGGATGGCTATGAAGAAGCTGCTGAAGAATTTGAAACTACTAGATCTAGTGGTGATGATCGGAGGAACAGATGTGGTGAAGATAGAACTATTCAGTTGCCTAGATCTGTTGCTCAGTTTAGTAATTACCGAATGGAAGTTTCTACTTTCTCTGGTACTTTGAAGCCTGACAATCTGATTGATTGGATTGGTGAACTTGAAGATTTCTTTGAGCTGGAAGAAATTGAAGATCCTCTTCGGGTGAGATTAGCACAGACAAAGTTGAAAGGACATGCTTCTCTTTACTGGAAGGAACTACAAAGAGACCGAGAAGATGAAGGTGAAACAAAGATCAATCGGTGGAGATTGATGGTGAGTAAGTTGAAATCTAAGTTCATACCGACTGACTTTGAGCTTGACTTGTGTAAGAAGTTCTAGAATCTGAAATAGAAGGATTTTTCTATTGAAGATGAATAGGGTTAAAATGGATTCAACACTATTCAGATGTAAAGAGAAAAGGGGGGAAATATGAGATCTATCCCCTAACCCAAATTCCCAATGAAGAGATCCAATTTGATCAACCAAGAGGTTAATACACAATCAAATCAATTTATGGAGAATATGGAAGAGAGTAAATCTAATATTTCCCTATGAATGAAATTTACACTTGGAATATGAAATAATTGAAATACAAATACTAACCTCAAATTAGGGTAGATCTAGAAAATGTTAAATTCTGATGTCCATGTGTACTTTCAGGCAATTTTGAAACCTATTTTGGACAGGAAATGCCAAGACAGAGAAAACCCAAAAATCTTTCTCCAAGATGAGCTCAAGTTGGGTTTGACCCTCATTAAAGGTCAAATAATACATTCTTTATTTGAAGTCCGATTTGAATTCTGTTCACAGATCTCGGAAGTTTGCTGAAAAGGGTATCCAAATTTGCTCTCAAATTTGAAATTCCACACCTGTGCCTGCAAGAAAATGGGGGTTTTTTTTGTATGGGGGGTTTGCCTTGGTCAAACGCCAATTTAGGAATTAACCTTGAAATTGAATATAGTGTGCATAAACAAAGTAATTGAAACAAATCACCTCGCTTATGTTGAAGTCCTTGTAGAGGATTCGAATCCTAAAATCCATAAGTAGGAATGCTTCAATGGATGTAGGATGTCTCCAATCAATGGCATTTGATCTTCAACACCAATCTTGACTTGATCTTTGCATATGAGAAGACTTGAATGAATGTGGAAGGATGGATCATCAAAGGGGGCTCCAAAGAGATTGAATCCTTCAATAGCTAACAATGGATCTCCTTGATGGATGAATTCTTGAACACTTGAATGTTTTAAGACTTTCTTGAATACTTGAATTCACTTTCTTGCACTTGAGAGCTCGCTCATGAAATTTCTTGAGGTGTGATGTGAAAAATAATGGATGTGAAAATGAGAGAGGAAGGCCTCCTTTTATAGTGAACTAGGGCAAAATCCTCTAGAGGGGCCACCTTGGAGAATTAAATCCCAATTAGGTCCTAAAATTTAGAAAATATACCTAGATTAAATGCAATTAGAGGATTTACCATCTCGAAACCCGAAATGATTAACCCGAAGGTGGGAACATAAATATCCCGAAAGCCAGAATCCCCAAAATTCTAGATTCTAGAAATTTGAATGAGGGGGGAAAAATTAAGGTTGGACCTGACCTAGTGAGGTTCGACCTCAATCTTGACCTAGTCAAGATCAACCTTGAATTTGACCTTGGGTCTAGATTCAGCCAGAGCCAAGCCAGGAGGTCCCGGGGATGCCCAGAAACCTAGAAATGATATCAGATAGGGACAGAATGTCAGGGATAGACATAGAATCCTATGATGACTATGATGAAAGCTAGGAGGACTTGCTTTTGAATCCTACCTAGAAAACAGAGCCATGGAAGAGGGAAATTAAGGAGAATCCTCGAGATCCTAACCCTAATTTCACCTAGAATGAAGAAATCAAGTGCCCGGAAGAAGTGGAAAGCGGGGAGAAAGCCAAATACATGCAAAGACTCAATCAAGGTGCTTAGCATGACCCCAAACCACTTACTCAAAGGGCTAAATGATTTTATCATGGAAGTGCTTCCATTTTAAGATAATACACTAAGCCCCCACTTTAGCAAGAGTATGGACTTGATGCAAACTCTTGGTAAAGGAGATCAGAATGAAAAGATAATCTTATTGTAATCTAACGGACAAAGAGAAACCTTAAGCCCCCAAGGACTCAAGTCTTCATCAACTCCTAGATCACAATAAGAGAGACATCTCTAGAGAGAGAAAGAAGGTGTGATTACCTTGCCCAATGAGAACTTATGTCCCATTGTGAACCACACAGAAAAATGGTGCAACTAGAAAGATGGAATTGAACCACTTAGTGAATGTAGCTACTCACTAGTCAACCCATCAAGGATTCATCCTTAGGAATATTCTATTCCAAGAATAAAACCAAAAACAAAAGAGATCTAATCTTAAGGACACTTCTGACTTTAAGGGATCAAAATATATGTATTTGAAACTGGAGGGATCAAGAAATCCTAAAATATAAACCCATGCTTTAAGGATTAATTACTAATCCAAAAAGGGAAAAAGTATCTTGAAAAATATGTATGTATTGAAAAGTGCATGTGTCCAAAAGGTGAGCACAGCGTATGCCCCCATGTTAAAGTCATTGCTGACACTTTAACAGGAGAAATGGCTTTAACAAAAACATAAACAACTCCACTGATTACGTTCCCACGTCGAGATGCCCCCAGACGAAGACAAATCAAGTGAAATATCATAGAAACATATAGAGAACACAAAAGGGATCTACCTACCATGGGGTTAGTATGATCATAAGATAATATATATATGATATTATTGCAAATGAATTGACATCATTCCCCAAAGAAAGTAGAACTACAATCACAAAGGAGGAAAGATCACATAAGATATATGAAGGAGAATCTTTTCAGACCATGACATGGAGACCAAAAAGAATTAGTGCTACCATATCTTGAATCCAAGCAGATTACATAAGGAAACATTTACGAACAATAGCACAGTTACAACATAACATTGAACAACGCATAGAAGAATAGAGATACATATAGAAGAATTTGAACAACAGTTTCAACTCCTTTATCACCTTTCACCAACTAAGTAACAAGGATCATATAAAATAATCTAACAACATTTAGCAAACACATTACGGGAGAAGCATAGTACAATAGGCAAACACACAACAAAGCTACCACAAAGGACAAGCTGATCAAGCATGTCATCTACTTTCCCCATCTCGTTGTATATCATTTAGGGAAGGTGGGTAACTTGCAAGAGGGACTATATATAACACAGTAGGAATGATGGCCAGTTCCAAACAAGAATCCTCTTGAGAATCACTATGTTCGACACTAGGTGTAAGAGTCAATTGTGATGAAAGCATATTAGGTAAATCAATGTCAATGTCAATAGTTTCATATT
Source organism: Chamaecyparis obtusa (assembly GCA_027943335.1). Classification (NCBI taxonomy): domain Eukaryota; kingdom Viridiplantae; phylum Streptophyta; class Pinopsida; order Cupressales; family Cupressaceae; genus Chamaecyparis; species Chamaecyparis obtusa. The sequence goes on along the minus strand of BSBK01002603.1, from coordinate 245,656 downwards.
CATCATTAACATCATCAGTATCATCTAGAGTATCTTCTTCATCCAAATTAATCAAAATAGGATCTAAGATATGAATAGAATCATCATAATCATGCATGTGAACATCATTATTAGTAACAATCTATTCTACCACATTATGCCTGGGTTTATCTGTAGAAGGTAAAGATATTTGAGATTTAGCATGAGCATGATGCTTTTTATGATGTTCATTAGTAGATCGGTTTCATTTTGATTTATTTGAAATAGGTTGAGAACTAGCAGGAAAATTCATAGGGTCCTTCACAAGTTCTTTAGGAAGATCAATAGGATTATTAACCATAGGAGAAACAATCACAGGCTCTTTGATAGGTTTAGTAGAAGGAACTTGATTAACCGAGCTAGAATTCATAGTTAAAGGAGGTATCAAGGGTGTAGGTAAAAGACCATGATTAAGATCCCTAGGATGTGAACTTAATTCAAGAATTTTATGATGTTTATAAGCTTGATATGATCAAAATAGATTATCGGGTCGAGGAGGACATGAATTAGGTAATGAAGGGCAAAAGAAATCTAGAGCAGCACAATCTCTAGGCCTGGAAGGTTGATATAGACTATGATTAATCATCTTCACTTCTTCATCATGAATGAACTTAAGACACTTATGGATAGGTGAAGCAACAACATGCATGGAAGATAACCAAGGAAAACCTAGCTTAACTTGAAATTGATCAAAAGTAGGAACAACAACAAAGGTAGTTTTCACAATTTTTCCACAAAGTTCAACTGGTAAAGTAATAGAACCAAATGAAAGATAAAGAAAACCATTGCAAGTTTGAATCCACACATCTGATGTATCATAAAAGTCACATTGTAATATTTTTATAAAAATATTTTCTTTAGTGATAACATTGACTAAGGATGTAGGATCAACAAGACAACCACGAGTAGGTTTCTGAGCAATCCTAGTAGCAATGTAAAGGGGACCATCAGGAGCCTTAATAGTCTTAGAGTCATCAAAGGTAATCAAAATTTTTTGAGGTCTTTTATTCTTAAATTATTGTTGAGGTTTAGGTTGAGCTTTCATTTTAGGTTTAGGTTTTGGTCGAGGTTGAGATTGAACTTGACATTGAATCTCAGGTTGAGGTTGAAGTTGAGGTTGAGGTAGAGATATAGATTGAACAACATGCTCCACTTGATTAACAACATGATTGAGATCATCCATCTTTGAATCATACATAATTTCCATAGCAGATGGCTGAGCAATAGTATTAGTATCATGTGTAGGTAAAGGGTTCGTATAAATTTGAAGGTTCTGATTAGGAGGAGAGACGAATTTATTACCACTACTATCTAGATTATCAATAGATAAAGCCTTAGAATCAATTTGATCTTGAACTTTATGTTTTAAAGAATAAAATTTCTCAGTATCATGACCATTCTAATGATGATATTGACAAAAAGCATTTTGATCAAAAGATTTAGATGCAATCATAGTAGGTAAAAGAGGTCGAATAGGAGGTGAAGTAATCATATTAGTAGCTAACAACCTATTCATAATAGCATGTAAAGATTCAGAAAGAGGAGTAAGCATATGATCTAATCGAAAAGTAGTGGATACAAAAGTGGCATTGTGAGATGCAACAGCAACTTGATCAGCAACTACATTCGCTTGTTTGTTTATCTTGACATAGTTGTTGAATTTTTGAAACTTGTTTGGATTAGGAGCAGCATCACTCTTATCAGTTGGAACATGAGCCATTGGAGTGTTGCTCTCAAATTGACCCACTTGTAATTGATAATGATGAAGCACTACACAAAGTTGTTGAAAAGAGGTAAATTCAGTAAGCAGAATCTTATCTCTAATATCCTTTTGCAAATTTGAAATAAACATACATTAAATATCAATATGAGGAACAGGATAGGAAATCTAAGCATGCAAATGCTTAAATCTACCAATAAATTCAGTCAATTTTTACTTAGAATTTTGTTTACAATGCATCAAATCAGTCAAAGACACTTGCAGGCCAATATTATTTTGAAATTGTTGAATAAAGGCAATAGCAAGTTGTGGAAAGGAATCAATAGAATAAGGAGGCAAAGAACAATACCATTGTAAAACTTTGTCATGGAAAGTTCTAGGAAACAGTTTGGCTAAAATCCTATGGTCATGAGCATAATCACTACAAAGGATTTGGAATGTTTTAACATGATGAATAGGATCTCCTTTTCGATTATAATTCTCAAGATGAGGCATCTCACCTTGCTGAGGAATAGGAGTACGAATGATGTCTCAGGACAAGGGACTTCCCATGTCACGTGTAGGAATACTAAACTTGTTTTGAGTTAAGAAGTAAGTTGTTGTTGTAAGGATGACATAGTCTGAGCCAAACTAATGATTGTTGAATCATTAGAGGAAATAGGATGAGTAGAAACATAAGACACACTAGGTAAAGTGTAAGAATTTGTAGGAATAGAAGACACAACTAGAGGAACACTAGGAACTACAGTTGGAAGCGGATTGGAATAAGTAAAAGGAACATTATGATATGAAGGTTGTGATGTTGGAAGGGACACAGGAGGAACACTCATAGGAATAGAGGGAACCATAATAGTCACCAAAGGAGGAGTATAGATAGGTATACTAGGTAGAGGATGAGAAGGAGGTTCAACACTAGTGATAGGAGGAATCAACCCTAAATCTTGAGCTTATTGAACTAAAGGTTTAACATTTGAATGCACAAGGTGAGTAATACCATGCAAGAGGTTAACACCTTGATCACTATCACGGAGAACTTTCTTAAGAGCCTCTATAGCTTGAATGGAATCTTGATTATGGTTCTCTTGAAGAAGCCAATTACCCATTTTATCGAGTTCAGTGGAAATTTTGTGGACTTGCTCAGGAGGAAATCTTAAAGCATCATCCTCATCATGAGATGAGTGAGAAGAGTTTTGCTCGATAGTAGGATTGGAATCATGAAGAATCAGGTTATCATTCGGGATCCTAAGGAAATGAGAGCAAGATTCAAGATCAAAGGCACCCATGAGTCTATGACTTCTTCTAACTAGAATATTATAAGTAGGACTAGTGGTAGTAAGGCTCATAAACCAATGTAATGCAAATGAACTAAGCTAAAGACACATAAAGCATGAATATCAAATGTAATTAGCATGCAAGATCTAACTCAAAGGAAAAATGTAATACTAACAAGATAAAAGGAAAGCACAATAAGGTATCCAATTCCACAAAAGAAAAGAGAGTAAGTATGTTGGGTTCACCAAAATGAATAGTGAAGGTGAACACACACAATAAGACAAAGGGAAATCCAACACCAAAAAGAAAGAGAGCAAGCTGGTCGGTCTCACCAAAATGAATAGGGTTAAAATGGATTCAACACTATTCAGATGTAAAGAGAAAAAGGGGGAAATATGATATCTATCCCCTAACCCAAATTTCCAATGAAGAGATCCAATTTGATCAACCAAGAGGTTAATACACAATCGAATCAATTTATGGAGAATATGGAAGAGAGTAAATCTAATATTTCCCTATGAATGAAATTTATGCTTGGAATATGAAATAATTGAAATACAAATACTAACCTCAAATTAGGGCAGATCTGGAAAATGTTAAATTTTGATGTCCGTGTGTACTTTCAGGCAATTTTGAAACCTATTTTGGATAGGAAATGCCAAGACAAAGAAAACCCAGAAATATTTCTCCAAGACGAGCTTAGGTTGGGTTTGACCCTCATAAAAGGTAAAATACTACATTCTTTATTTGAAGTCCGATTTGAATTCTATTCGCAGATCTCGAAGGTTTGCCGAAAAGGGTATCCAAATTTTCTCTCAGATCCTAAATTCCACACCTGTACCTACAAGAAAATGGGGGGTTTTTTTGTAGGGGGGGTTTGCCCTGGTCAAACCCCAATTTAGGAATTAACCTTGAAATTGAATATAGTGTGCATAAACAAAGTAATTGAAACAAATCACCTCGCTTATGTTGAAGTCCTTGTAGAGGATTTGAATTTGCAAATCCACAAGTAGGAATGCTTCAATGGATGTAGGATGTCTCCAATCAATGGCATTTGATCTTCAACACCAATCTTGACTTGATCTTTGCATATGAGAAGGCTTGAATGAATGTGGAAGGATGGATCATCAAAGGGGGCTCCAAAGAGATTGAATCCTTCAATAGCTAACAATGGATCTCCTTGATGGATGAATGCTTGAACACTTGAATGCTTGAAGACTTGCTTGAATACTTGAATTTACTTGCTTGCACTTGAGAGCTCGCTCATGAAATTTCTTGAGATGTGATGTGAAAAATAATGGATGTGAAAATGAGAGAGGAAGGCCTCTTTTTATAGTGAACTAGGGCAAAATCTTCTAGAGGGGCCACCTTGGAGAATTAAATCCCAATTAGGTCCTAACCTTTAGAAAATATACCTAGATTAAATGCAATTATAGAATTTACCATCCCAAAATCCAAAATGATTAACCTGAAGGCAGGAAAATAAATATCCCGAAAACCTGAATCCCAAAAATTCTGGATTCTGTAAATTTGAATGAGGGGGGAAATATTGAGGTTGGACCTCACCTAGTTAGGTTTGACCTCAATCCTAACCTAGTCAGGTTTGACCGCGATCCTGACCTAGACAAGATCAACCTTGAATTTGACCCTGGGCCCAGATTCAGTCAGAGCCAAGCCAGGAGGTCCCGGGGATGCCTAGAAACCTAGAAATGATATCAGATAGGGAAAGAATGTCAAGGATAGACATAAAATCCTATGATGACTATGATGAAAGCTAGGAGGACTTATTTATGAATCCTACCTAGAAAATAAAGCCATGGAAGATGGAAATTAAGGAGAATCCTTGAGATCCTAACCCTAATTTCACCTAGAATGAAGAAATCAAGTGCCCGGAATAAGTGGAAAGTGGGGAGAAAGCCAAATACATGCAAAGACCCAATCAAGGCACTTAACACAACCCAAAACCACTTACTCAGAGGGCTAAAGTCTCTTATCATGGAAGTGCTTCCATTTTAAGATGATAAAGAAGATTATACCGAGGAGTTCTACAAACTTGCTATTCGGTCTGGACACCGAGAGCTTGGTAAGGAAAAGGTAGCTCGGTATGTGAATGGTCTGAGATTCAATATTCAGGATGAGCTTGGTATGCTGAAGATTGATTCTGTTGAAGATGCTTATCAGTATGTTCTGAAGGCAGAAGATAAGTTTAAGAGGAAACAACCTAATAACTCCTAAGGGAAGGAAAAGATTGATCACTCGATGAAGGATAAACCAACTGATGCAGAAGATGAATAGAAACCTGTGGAACCGAAGAAAAAGATAGGTAGAGTTATCTTGAAAGGTACTTGCTATAAATGTGGAGAGGAAGGACACCATTCTTTTTAGTGTACATAGAAGAAGGTTGACCAATGAACTATTGTGATGAATGAGAACATTCAGAATGAACTTGAATCAGAGAACTTGCTGCTTCAGTGAACATTGCTCAGTACAAAGGATGAACCTTGTCAGAGGAGTAACTTGTTTAGGACCCGATGCAAGACTGAAGGTAAACTCTATGATGTTATTGTTGATAGTGGTAGTACTGATAACCTTGTTGCTAAGGACCTGGTTTAGAAACTTAGTTTGAGTAGAATGAAGCATCATTGTCCTTATAGGCTTGGTTGGTTACAAGATGTTCATGCTTTGGAAGTTAGAGAACAATGCTTCATTGATGTTTAGATTGGCCAGGACAAGGATCTTGTGTTATGTGACATTGTAAAGATGAATAGTTGTGATATATTGCTCGGTAGACATTGGCAATATGATTGCAGAGCTATTTATGATTGTGTCCAGAATGTGTTTACTGTTGAGAAGAATGACAGGAAGTTTTCATTGATGCCTTTGATGGATACAATGCTTGGTAGGAGAAGCCTGAGTATTGGTAGCTGAGTTGAGATTGTGGATCCAGATAAAATGAATGATCAGTATGGAGAACCGACCTATACATTGTCAAGAAAAGACTTGAAGAGACAGAGGAAACTGAAGTGGAAGAATTTGCAAGTAGAAAAGGTGGAGGACTTGTATGTGAAGAACCAGTTCGGGATTTATGTGCTGAATCCTCAAAGATGTTCTTCTCACATATGAACATATTTTAGAACTTGGGGTGTCTGATGCAGGGGCATCCAAGGTTAAGGCAGCGCATTTTGTGTCCTCAATGAAACTACATGGAGTGTTTGTGTTTTGCCGGTGTTACTCAGTTGTAGCCTTGATCGACGGTCTCGATCATTGAAGGAAGCTCAGTCACTGAAGGAACTCGGTAGTCTCTGGCACTTAGTGAAAGTGTTACTCGGTCATGCATGTGGTGCTTGGTTGACAATAGTGCTTGGTGATGTCTGGTGTGCTTGGTGATTTTACTGTCGCTTGATAGTTCTGGCTTACCGATTGGAGTTCTGTGTGATTTGTTGAGTTGACTTGGTGCATTTATTGTTGGTAGCCATTGTTATGGGCTGACATGCTGAATTAAATGTTTGTATACATTTGTAAGCCAACTTGTATGGCATTTAATTATTTGTTTTCGAGAGTTAAGGGTTTCATCTTGCCGACTTGTGGCTGATGATTAGTATTTAAGGAGTGCTTGGGTAGATGTTTAGGGACATAATCAAGGAGAGAATTTGGGAGATTTGGAGGACTTAGACAACAAAGCAGATCTAAATGTTAGATGTGAAGCTTGAGAGTGAAGTTGTGGAAAATTTATTGATTTCCTTGCAGATTGGATTGTAATCTGATAGTTGTTTGTAGCAGAGCTAGGGGTTTTCATACTTGGGAACAAGGAGATTGCTTGGAGGCTTACGAGCTCAAGTTTAGATCTACCTTAGGATTTCCATTAGCTTCTGATTATTTTCAGAGTTGAACTAGCTGAGATTGTATTGGATCTGGTTGTGGATCTTGCAAAATCATTTTCTAATTATAATTGGCCCTAACCCGAAAAGCCTTACAGTCGGGCGTGTTAATGAAAATCAATGTTAAACAATTAATTTGTGTTGCATTGTTGAGTAATCTTCTGTGTAATTCTGTTGGCTGCAAGGTTTGCATTGTCCTTCATTGGATCCACCTACTTTGACTACATCATGATGACAAGGAAAATGGATGTATTACTTGGGGGCTTCCAAAAAATGGTCAAGCCCCTCTTTTAGCCTTTCAAGTTATACTAGAAGCCTATAAAAAAAGTATGTTCTCTTAACCTATGTGCATATAGGACTAAAAATAGTAACAAATAAATGAAATCTATAATCATAAAATATTTGGTCTACGAGGAAGAATATGTTAGTGTACACATGAGATTGAATGAAAGAGAGGTGGTGATAGTCACCAATATATTTTTCAAGAAAAGTAAGAATGAATGATAAAGAAATAGAGTTGCAATAAATAAATAAGTTTTATAACTTGGAATAATATTACCGACCAAGTGCAAGAAAAGAAGAGATGAATTTGGAGATTTCATCGATAGCACAACATAATCAACACTGGAGCACTTTGCAACAACAAAGTCTTTTGCAACCAAGATCCAAGAAATGAGAGAGTTGAGGAGATTCAATTCTTATAAGTTTGAAATTAGTTTTGGATGAGGATAAAATGGAAGCTCAAAGGTTATATTTACATAAAAAAATACATTTTTCTTAATGAACACTTATTACTATAGTTGATAATAGATAGTTGGATAGAAACCTATCTTTTAAATTTTCTAGGATGCTAGTATGTTGTACTTGCATCTTAAGGATATTTTTATCAAATACAATGCATGGTATTAGATTAATGGGGGTGGTCTCAAAATAGGGGGTTGTACTTTTCAACCAACTATGACACTAGAATGAACATTTTAAAAAACAAAACCTCACATTCAGACAACTATTGTTGCTAAAGCATTAGGAATTTGAAGATGATGTAAACTAGTGAATTTTGACATTTGAGATTATAAATATTTTTTGTGAAATTTTTAGAATTTATTTATATTCATTTTCCCATCTTCTTCAAAAACTAGTTTTTAACATGAAGCAACATTTTTAAAAAGGGACATTCACATAGTCTCGCATAACTTTTTTTTCTAGAAGGGATTAAAATGTGATTATTTTGAATATAGGTCTGCAACACCAATATCTAGTCGTTACAATTGGTTTCATTTTATTATGTTGAATATTTTATAGCTCATTAACTTTTTAAGTGGCATTACTTATAATTTAGATATATGTTCACTTAAATACCCCCATAACTTGTTCTATATGTATCAAAATTCATTTCTTTTTTTGTTGCAAAGAGAACATCAATACTTAGTGCCTAAATATTTTTATTTTTTTTTTACTTATTTATCTGGGTAAGTGCAAGAAGTTGGGTACCGATTCAGCGGAAGTCTTGTAGAATTGGAAGATGTCGCTCCAAACAGGCACCCAATTTAGGTTCAGGCGCCCGATCCAAAATTCAAAAAATGGGTGCCCGTTTCTTTTTTTATGGCTAGAAATGCATTTTAACTCTCCGATTTTTTTTTTAAGAAACGAGTGCCCATTTTTTTAATTTAAATAACGAGCACCCATTTCTTAAGACATGAGCAGGAAACACACATCTACCTCAAAATTTGTTTCAAAATACGTTTGGTTTAGGTTTGATGAAACTAAGCCTATGCCTTGACCTCCAAAAATTTGGTTAAGAAATTAGAATGCTAGATTTCTAACTTGACGTAATTTTTTGAGGGCCTTCCTAATCTTATTTTTTTACGAAACAAAAACCCATTAGAGTTCTCATTGTCCTGATTTAAAAAAATATAAATTTCATAGTGATATGATTATTTTTACTATTTTTTCATTATTTAATAGTTAAAAGTGGTACCTAAATGTAAAATAGTGAGGTTCACTAAAACTTTAATAACTTTTTTGCTTTTAGGTTGTTTGGAAAATAAATTATATGACATCAATTTACATACAATTCTCTTGAAGATAAAAAAATAATTTTGAAAAATATGGAATTTTCATTAAATTATGGTGGTCGTACACTAGAGGTCTTAAAAATATATCTTATAGTCAATTAAAAATTAATTTAAAAAATATTTTTAATAAAAAAATAAGAAAAAATATGCTCATCAATCTTTGGTGTCTTAGATATATTTTCCCAGAAGGATTTGTAAAAACTCATTTATTTAGGTCAAAATATGGTGGTCGTACATGACTTTGGTATGGTCCTGAAATAGGCATTTTGAAAATATGGTTTTTAAAAATTCCTACTAAAAAGAAATTATACCATGTGAGTATTTAAATAAATTGCATATTTGAAAAGTAGACTCCAAGAGCTACATTTTATATTACTAAGGTTTTTTTAGATTCAATCTCTAAGTGCCTCAAATTTAGACATCAATTGACAGGAAATTTGAAACAAGGGGAAAACACTTCCACTTTTTGCCCAAAAGTGGGACTCCACTTCTTGCAGCCACCCTACTATTTTTTCAATAAGCATTGAACATAGAAATTGATATATGGTGAAAAACCTATGTTTAGTAAAACTAAAAATACAAAGACATAATAAACTCAATATATATAAAGATCATAATCATTGAAAAGCTTATTCCAAGTAGCACAATCTTGCATCTATTTTTAATAATATTGTTCTATTAGAGCCTTCAAGCAGAGCTTCAAAGGCCAAAAATGTGTAGAAATGAGGAGCGTTTGTGGGAGAAGCTCATGGAAGGTGGGTTTGACCGAACAAATATTCAACCGAACATATAGGTGTTTGATCAAACCCATGTTTGAACAAACATATGTCAGACAATCATTTATGTAATTGCCTAGTTCAATCAGAGATGGATAATATCAACTATCCATGTTCATTAGAACCCCCGATCAGTCAAACATTTTTTCTAATTGAACATGCGGGTGTAAATATTTTTTTTTCATTTAAGAAAATCAGAGATAATTCACATTTTTTTACAAAAAAGTTTTTTTTGGTTCATGTAGATTTTTTAAGGGTATTTTGTGAAAGGAGATGGGAAATAAAAGGACAAGGGAAAATAGGACTAAATGAAAGTGGTCACCTGATAAAGATCAAATAAATTGGGACATTACATCGACATACTATCATAGAACTAGAGTAGGTATGCATCTTTACTTTTATCTCTCAAGATTCTCTTGATCTCTCTACTTGCCTTCTCTCTCTCTCTATGCTTGTTTAGGTCCTCTCTCTCCCCCCTTAAGTCTACTTAGGCTCTCTCTCTCTCCCCCTCTCTACCCTTAAAAGTTTTTTTAGGACCTCTCTCTCTCCAGTCTCTTTTTAGTCATTTTAAATCTCTTTATATAGTCTTTTTACTCAATTTTGATCTCTCTAGTCTTTTTTAGTCTTTCTATGTCACTTTATAATATTTTTGGGCATGTTTACTCTATTTAGGTCTCTCTAATCTCCTTATAGTCTTTTTAGGTCTCTTTATAGTCTTTTTGCATCTTCTTTCTCTATTTAGGTCTCTTAGATGTCTCTTTTTAGTTTTTCTAGGTGTCTTTATAGTCTATTTACTCTATTTTTAGGTTTCTCTAGTTTCTTAATAGTTATTTTGGGTCTCTCTCTCTCACACACACACACACACACACAGCATGGCTTAAGGTGATGATATTTCCTATTGTTTAGTTTTATAATATTTTATTACAATTTTGTATATGTGATCTATTTCAATTTTTGTATCTTAATGTTGAATCTGATATTTAGATGGTGTATGGGGATGTAACTAGGACATGACTAGAATTTGGGGATGTAATTGAAATGGGTCAAGGGGATGTAATTAGGACATGAATAGAACTTGAGGATTTAATAGAAATGGCTTAAGGGGATGTAATTAGGACACTGATAGAACTTGGAGATGTAATTAAAATGGCTTAAGGGGATGTCATTGGGACATGACTAGGACTTCAAAATATAATGGAAATGGCTTAAGAAGATGATAATTCTTATGTTCAATATCATTTAGTTTTATGAATTTTGCATTGTAATTTCTTATGTGATCTATTTCAATTATTGTTTCTTAATGTTTAATATAATGTTTAGATGGCTTAAGAGGATGTTATTAGGACATAGATAAAAACATGGCCTAAGGAGATGTGACTTATATGACCCTAATATTACATCTTGTTCTTGAATTTTGAATAGATTAAGTTGCTAATTTTTACTTATTGATGTTTAAACTAGTGTAATTGGGACATGGATTAAGGGGATGGTATTTCAATTATTGTTTTGTTCTTGACAATGTTAAATATATTAAATTGAGCTAAATAGATTAAATTGATTAGTTTGACATTAAATAAATTTATTCAACACTAAATTGATTAAATTGACATTAAATTGATGAAATTGTATCTAGTTCTTTGTATTAAATAAATTAAATTTCTAAAATTTATAAATATTTATAAATATTGATATTGTGATTGATCAAATCTAGATATAAGAATATAAACATCTAATGTAGATAGAAATATCTATAAATATCATATAGACATATAATCTAGATATAAACATATAAATATATAATATATGTGTGTTTGTGTGTATGCGTGTACACACACACATGCATACATATACATATATATATACGTATGTATGTATGCACGCATGTATGTATATATACATATATACATGTACACATATATACATAGACATAGACATGCATACATACATGCATGTATGTATGTATGCATGTCTATGTATATGTTAATGTTAACATATTCATAGACATGCATACATACATACATGCATGTATGTATGCATGTCTATGTATATGTATATATGTGTACATGTATATTACATGCATGTATGTATGTATGCATGTCTATGTATATGTATATATGTGTACATGTATATATGTATATATACATACATGCGTGCATACATACATACATATATATGTATGTATATGTATAAAAACATAGACATAGACACACATGCATACATATACATACATATATACATATGTATGTATGCATGCATGTATGTATATATACATATATATACATGTACACATATACATATACATAGACATTTATACATGTATGTATGTATGTATGTATGTATGTATGTATGTATGTATGTATGTATATGTATATGTATATGTATATGTATATGTATATGTATATGTATATGTATATGTGTATATGTATATGTATATGTATATGTATATGTATATGTATATGTATATTTATATGTATATGTACATGTATATTTATATGTATAAAAACATCTATATATACATACATGCATACATATACACATACACACACATACATATATATATACACATATATGCACATATATATATATGCATATATATACATATATTCATACATACATGTACATACATATACATTTACATTTACATATGCATATACATTGTTGGATAACTGAAAGGGGAGCCGAAATAGTTATATAATCAGTTAGCTTAGGTCCCTTAACAATCTTCAACCTTAAAATATTCTCGGTACTTAGTCTTTATAATTAGAATTAAACATTTGACTGACCATAGCAGTATTCATCAGAAAATCAATAAATAGCATACAAAACATTCAATCACATATTAACACCAATTTTTAATGTGGAAACCCAATTTGGGTAAAAACCACTATGGGAATTATCACCCAAAAAATAATTCACTCTTCTGAAGTGAGCTCAATTAAGAGCCAATCCTGTTAGAAATTACAAACACATTTTCTAGATGTGACCCTGCTAGGGGATCTTCACCAAAGATCGACTAGATCTATCACCCTATAATGAGTGGCCTTATTAGGGAGCTTATAAAATTTGTTACAATGCCACCTTACAAAGGATTTAGAAATTAGGACTGTTAAATCCACTTGGTTAAGAGATTTTCTGCTACAATGGTTAGAAAGTAATTGTGAAATGATCTGATAAAATATGCAACTACCTTTTCCTATTCAGCTCTCCTTTCTTCTCATTTATCTTCTTCACATTTTTCCTTCTTGGTTGATCAAAAAATACTCTTCATCTCATCACTATTTTTCTCAGTGTTTTCTTCAGCACTAATTTAGCTATCTTCTCTGGCTATCTTCAAATAGATAATTCAACATCAACATCAGCAGTATGATCATCATGATCATCCTTTATATAGATATTTTTTGTCGCTTAATCCTTGTCACCACTTAATCTCATCCATTCGATCAAATCTTTAGCCCAGTAAAATGTTTTATGATTCTTTCCAGCTATATCTTTACCTTGGAAATTGAACTTTTCTTGGATCTCAAACCAATCATCAAATCTTAACCATTTATCTTTACCTAACGATTTTGATCTGTTCATTTCATTAACTATCTTTGTTCCTTAGAATCTTCTAGATCAATCAAGATCTTCACATGATGTCATCTTTTCACTTGATTTCTTGTTTAACCGACCAACTTCATCTACTTGTTTAAATCCATCTACCTCGGTATCATATACTCGGTTAACAAATTCACTCAGTGAACTGTGACCGACCAATATTTTTATTTACCAATAGCCATTTCCAACTCAGTAGAACACACTGTTTACGTGTCCTTCACTTTACAACTTCAATCCTTTGTTACCATCCATTATATCTGACTTGTACATCATTCTAACTCTTCATTAAATCTTGTAAAACAATCAAATCAATATTACTTTATCATAGACCAATTCAACAATTGCCCATTTAAGCTCTCATACTTAACATCACTTCTTTATTTCATCTTTTGTCTTTACCAACCATTTCTTTACTCAACATCACATATTTCAAATTCATATGGAAACTTGAAATCAGTAATTCAATAGGCTTGACATCAATGACAACATAACAACTGATCCAATCCTTCTACATACCTTTCATTTCTCGGTTGACCTTATTCATTCTTAGCATCACAACATTAGTAGAATAACAATCTCATCAGCAATTTCAGTTAGGGTAAAAATATCATCCTTTGTCATTGATGGAAAAACATCTTATATATCTCATCTCGCATCTAAAATATACCATCAAAATCTCATTCTCCCCCTTTCTTCTTACATAGTCATCTCTCCTTAGTGAATATTTCTTCTGATTAGCATTTCTCTAGATATATCTCAACATCATGTGATCTCCCTCTATATCATTACTCTCTCCCTTAATCATTCTCTCCCCTCATAATTCTCTCCCCCCTTTACAACAATGCCAAAGGTACTTGCAATACCTTATTCTAAAACTTAATTGTCCTTGTAGAAATTTGTACCATGTGCCTTTCTTGTACTAATTACTTCTATTTCCTCATATTTTTTTCACTACAATAAGTTGTTCCTAAAGAGTAAACATGTGCATCAACTCACAAATAGATAATCAGATAAAAAATGAATTAATGCAACCTGCATATTTTCTCTAATGAATATTAGATAGGGGAATGACCCCTAGTTTACCTCTTATGTACTCAAAAGTATCCTTAGGCAATAGCTTTGTGAATATGTCAGCAAGTTGTTCCTTAGATTTCACATATTCCAGCTTTAATTTTTTTTCCTGTACTTGTTCTCTCAAATAGTGATACTTCATTGATATGTGCTTTGTCTTTGAGTGCATCATCAAATTCTTTGGAATTTTTATAGCAGTAGTATTATCACAATAGATTTTCATGGGACCATCTATCTCCTCTTGTATCCCTTCAAGTCATTGTTTAATCCAAACAATATTAGAACAATTGATTGAAGTAGCAACATATTCTGCCTTGGTAGTTGACTGCGAAATGCAACTTTGCATTTTGCTTATCCATGTCACTAATCTTTCCTTTAAGAAGAAAGATCCTCCACTTGTACTTTTTTTGTCATCCACATTTCCTACCCAATCAGCATCAGTCTATACTTTCAATTCAAAATCTCCATCCTTTTTGTACCATAAACTATAGTCCTCAGTTCCTTTCAGATATCTAAAGATTCTCTTTACAACAATCATATGGGCTTCTTTAGGATTAGAGGAAAATCTTGCCACTATACCAACATCATGAGAAATATTAGGCCTACTATGAACAACATATTCTATCTTACCAATCATGAATCTATAAAAAGTTTCATTCACCTCGATAGAGTCATATTCTTTTGACAATCTGCATCGAGTAATCATTGGTGTACCAACCAATTTTGAGTCTTGCATCCAAAAAAATTTGAGGATCTCCTTGATGTATTTTGACTGGGTTATGTATATGTCATCCTTGATTTGTTGAATTTGTAATCCAATTAATAATTTGATCTCTCTAATCATTGACATTTCAATTTCCTTTCTCATTTCATCAACAAATGATTTACACATTGACTCATTTCCTCCAACTATGATATCATCAACAAAGATTTCAGCAATTAATACCTTATCATCATAGTCACTTTTCAAGTACACATTAGTGTTATCAATAGTTCTAATGAAGCCTATTCTCATTATAGATGAGTGGATTCTTTCATAGCATGCTCGGGGTTCTTGCTTCAAACCATACAGTGCCTTATGTAGTTTACATACCATGTATTTCTGAATTTTTTCAACAAATCCTTTTAGTTGTTCAATATAAACATCTTCTTCCAATATCCCATTCAAAAATTTTGACTTAACATCCATTTGATAGACCTTGAAACCTTTATAATAAGCTCATATGCAATTAAAATTCTCACGCCTTCTAATCCAGCAATAGGAGAAAATGTCTCATCATAGTCAATACCTTCTTCTTGAGCATATCCTTTTCATACAAGTCTAGCTTTATTCTTTATCACATCTCCATTTTCATTTAGTTTATTCCTAAAAATCTACTTTGTACCAATAACATTCTTATCCTTAGGTCTTAGTACCAGTGACCAAGTATTGTTCTTTTCAATCTGATCAATCTCTTCTTCCATTGCATTAACCCAATCTTCATTTTCAAGTGCATCCTTAACTATTCTAGGCTCAAATTCAGAAATCAAACATGTATTATCTCTCAACTTACTTCTTGTTATGAATCCTACATTCTTGTCTCCAATTATTTGAGTCGGTGAGTGGTTCCTTCTCACATACTTTTCTAGTATTGGTGTGGTTCTTTGTTCTTCAACATTTTCATCTCTCGATGGGGGCTCAATGGGTTCCTTAGTTTCTTCTTACAAATTAGGTACAGTACCAAAAAATCCTTCCTATACATATAAAAATCTTTGATAATCTGTTGGTTCCCTTTTTCTATCTTCTTCATTTCTTTCTCCAAACTCATCAATCCTTACATTTGCACTTTCCACAATTTTTTTAGTAGCCTTATTCAAACATTTAAAAAATTTTCTCTTTGTGGAGTATCCTAGGAATATACCTTCATCTCCTTTCCAATCAAAATTTCAATTCCTAGTATCTTTCATAATGTAACACCTACTTCCAAATATTTTAAAGTAGCTAACATTAGGTCTATGCCCATACCAGAGTTCATAAGGGGTTTTATTGGTACCTTTCTTCAATTGTAATCAATTGAGGGTGTAAATAGAAGTACTATTGGCTTCTCTCCATAATATTTGTGTAACCTCTTTCTCAATCCACAATGTTCTATCACAATCAACTATTGATATGTTCCTTCTTTTAGCTATTCCATTATGTTGTGGAGTTCTCAGTGTAGAGACTTGTCTTTTGATTCCATTCTCATTGCAGAAGATAGTAAATTCATTAGAGATAAATTCACTTCCTCTATCTAATCTTAAACATTTCAGTTGCTTACCTATTTCCTTCTCAACTCTTATCTTGTACCATTTAAACATTTTGAATGCATCATAATTTTCCTTTAGAAACATTACAGATATCATCCTTGAGTAGTCATCAACAAACAAAATGAAATACCGATCACCATAATAGCTTTTTATTCTCATAGGACCACAAAGATTAGTATGAGCTGAATCCAATATACCATTATATGAGTAAGACTTTCTTGAAAAACTTAATTTAGTCATCTTACGGATCTGACATTCCTTATACATAACTTTATCAGGCTTGCTCAATCTCGATAAACCATGACTTTATTTTTCTTACTAACATTGATCGTGTTATCGAAATTTACACGACATAGTCTTTTATGTCATAACCCAACATCCTCACTTCTTGCAATAGAAACACATTTTCATTAGAGTTCAGATAAAATAAGTTACCTTTACATTGTTCACTCGTTCCGTTCAAATCTCCAACAACATCATAGATCTTCACTTTTCTATTCTAAAACTCCAGTCGTTGACCAGTGTTATTCAATTGTGCAACACTCAATAACTTTTACTTTAGTCCTTAAACCCAATTAGCATTATCACATTTGATCATTTCATTCAACATAATGGATCCCTTTCCTCTTACAGAACATGGAGCATTGTTTCCAAATCTAACAAATCCTTTGTCATATTCTTCTAAGCTTTCAAACTTATCAATGTCACTAGTCATATGATGTGAATAGCCACTATCAATTATCCATGGGTCCATTTTTCTAACTTGAGAAATAAGAGATTTTTCATCTTAATACCTTTCTTCTTATGAATCATCCTTCATAGAAACATAGACCACTTCCTCACTATCTTTTGTGTCATCAGATTCATCATCGGTTATTCTTTCCTCAACTACGTAGCATGATTTATTTTCTTTATCCTTGAATTCTCTAAACCTTCGATATTGATTCTCCTTCTTGTCATTTTTATCATTCATGTCATTATTAGGACACCTAGATGTAATGTGACCAATCTTATTGCAATTAAAATATTTTAGAGGTAATTTACCTTTATACTTTCATTTTTGACTCAGTAGCCTCTTTTCCAGTAGTCCTTCCAATTCGTCTTATTCTTTTTCCTTGGTTAGTATACTATCATAGTTACTTCCACTTTAAATATAGTGATTATCTCTTTATTTTCTTGAACTACCAATGGTTAAAGATGATTTAAAATTTGTCTCAATCCTCGGTAAACTATTGTCTAAGTTACTAAGTTCAAATGCAGTCAACTTACCGATCAAAGCATCAAGAGTAACAACATTACCAAGTATGGATCTCAGTTCCTGAATAGCAGAGACTTGAATAGCATATTTAGGTGAAAGATTTATAATAATTTTTCTTACTACCTCTTCTCCATTTAGTGTTCCACTAGCACCTTTGATAGCACTAACCACTTCCTTAATTCTAAAACTGTATTATACAATGTTTTCTTCTTCTTCCATTATCATCTCATCAAATTTTCCTCTGAGACTATCAACCTTTTCTTTTTGTATATGTAGATCACCTTCGTAAACAAGTGCAAGTTTATCCCACATATCTTTTGTTGTATTAAAATCCTTTATGTCATTGAACTCAGCATTGGTCAGGGAAGAAGCAATTTCAATCATTACCAAATTGTGTTCCTTCTTTTCTCTCATCTTATCAAGTGTCATAAGTCCAAGAGGTGGTGGAGTGTAGTCATTATCCAAATGGTTGAGTGAAAAATCTCCAATTCTAGATAGGTATAACCTCATCCTACTTTTCCATGTAGAGAAACTTTCCTTGTTCAACTTCAATACTTCTCTCCTATACATCTTTGGATCTTTAGCTTAAGTCTTCTAATATTTTACCTCTAAGCACCAGAAGCTCTAATACCAATAGTTGGATAACTAAGAGGAGGGGTGAATCAGTTATAGAATTATTTATCTTAGGTCCCTTAAAAATTTTCAACGTTAAAATCTTCTCGGTACTTAGTCTTTATAATCAAATTAAACATTTGACCGACCACTGTAGTATTCATCAGAAAATCTGGTAATAGCATGCAGAACATTCAATCACATATTAACACTAGTTTTTGACGTGAAAACCCAATTTGGGTAAAAACCATTGTGGTAATTATCACACACAAAATAATTCACTCTTTTGAAGTGAGCTCGGTTAAGAGCCAATCCTGTTAGAGATTAAAAACACATTTTCTAGATGTGACCCTATTAGGGGATTTTCACCAAAGATCAACCAAATATGTCACCCTATAATGAGTGGCCTTATTAGAGGACTTTGAACATTCATCAGAATGCCACCTTACAAAGGATTTAGAAATTAGGATTGTTAAATCCACTCGGTTAAGATATTTTATGCTATAATGGTTAGAAAGTAATAGTGAAATGATCTGATAAAATAAAGTTTAAGAGGAAAACCCTAGATTTTATCTAGCAGACATGTCAATTTAGACTTGCAAGAAAAAATTTAAAACCTACAAAAAGGGTTTGCCTATAAAAGTCAAAACCTATCAAAAACCCGAATATTAAAATTATAAAAAACATAGAAAATAATTTTAAACCCCCAATCATGTAGCAAAAAGGCTAGACAAAGCTTGTGAATACATTTTTTCTGCAAAAAAGAGAGGTTGAACAAGTAGAGTGGAGATGTTGATTCGAGGTAGTAACGTCAAAGAACAGAGATGCCTTTGCATGAATGAAGATGTCAATTTGTGACCTGTACTTGTAATTTTTAAAACACTCAATTTTTTGTCAAAAAAAAGGGACATAAGCTTCCCAAATTATATATGGGGGAATATTCTATTTAGTTTAAAGAAAATAAATTCAAAATAATGCATATACTACCATATCACCTCATGCATCTGATAGAGTCAAAATGGAGGCACCAATCTCCATTTGATTTTCCCTTTTATATTTAAATGTGGTATGTTCTCACTTAAAACAACAATGATAGATATGCAAAATATTTCTAAGGATGGATGGATGATCAAATGGATTCTAAAAACCTATAGTGATTATGAATTCTAAGATGACCACTAAGTGGTGAATGAAAAAGATGTGAAATGCAAACTAAGATAGCACTATAATTGCAATGAAGAGATCTAAGAATCAAACTAGAATTATAATAATAACATGAAAGTGGATGGATTGAATGAGGTGTTCAGGCTCCAATTTATAGGATTTTAAAGGAAATGGACTGCTGAGATTTAATGGTAATGGAGGGCTAGTATTTCATGAGGGAGACGAGGTGGATTCCAAGTATCAAGGTGGTTGAGCATGCAAGAGGTGAGGTTTTTCTCGCATATGTATATGAAACCTTGGAATGATTAATGAGGTTGACAAGTGGGATCATGCATTAAAGATGATTTGTGCTCACATGTGTGAGAAACATGAGGAAAGGAGAGGGAAGAACTCATTCAAAAGGAATGGATGTGTAGGTGGGGACACGTGTAAATCTAGAGTGGCTCAAGGTGGCTAAACATGTGTGTGCAAGGTGGCCTTTTATGAGGAGGTAGAGGAGTGGAGACAATTTAAAATTCAAATAATGTGCTCACATGTGTGACTGAATTTTAAGTTGTAGGAAAAAGGCTAGTGGGTGTAGGAATCAAGGTATTAGACTAATTAATCTATGATTAATTAATGGGTAGGATTTGGAAGGATATAAAGTGGTTAGGCTATAGCTAACATTGGCCAAAGGGGGAATATAATATAATTAATTATTAAAATTAATTATATTAATGGGATGAATAATAATTAATTAAATAAATTTAATTAACTTTATAGTCTAGAAAGGGATACGGTTTGTATGAATTAATAAATTCATAAGGGATACATCACAGTACAAATATTAAGTCTTCTTTGATGGTCTTTACGAAAAACTTTCACTAGGTTCTTAACTTAATACCCACATTTCAAACTACAAGTCCTAACATGACTTTTCATTTTGTTTTCCAAGACCAAACTTGTCTTCAACAATTATGAGTGGTGTCGATGGTTGAGGGAGGATAGAAATGACTTGGTACTAATTGATGCTTCATCTTCCTTCCTCTCTCTTTTTTAATATAAATAACCATTCTTTGTAGGATGTCGAGAAGATAGATAACACACATATGTTCTCATATATATTATATAGAACTAACATTATACATCTTTTGTATGACAATTGGGTATGTGCAAGATCATGAGGGGCCAAAGTATGCCCTTAAGTGGCAATGAAAAATCAGCAAATCAGGGTTAGTCAACTTGACATGAAAATTTCAACTACCTATCAACCTAATATCAAAAAGTTGTAAGAATAGAATCTGTAGAAAATTAAATGTAGTTTCTAAACTACTAGGCCTTTTTTGAAAAAAAAGTTAGTATGATTGGTGAAAAGTATAGATTTCAATGCAGCAGTACAAAAATTTCTAGAAAAAAATAAGAAGTAGGTTTATGTCTGACCACCTTAATTATAATCAAATGATAATATTTTATTATAAGATTTTATATATAAGTATTAGACTCATGCCCGGATGTGATGCATATTTTTTTGTAATTTTAATCCAAAAAAACAATTAATAATAAATTTTTTGCTACAACATTTTTAGAATAAAAAAACTCACATGTCTGACCACCTTAACTCATTCAAAACTTTACAAAATTCAAAACAAAAAAAAAATTCCTTATAATAGGCGAAGCATAGAATGTAAAACATTTTTTAGATTTCAAAAATGTTATACCGTCTGAAAGTTATAGTCATTTTTCAATTAGTATATAAATCAACACTTTAGAGGTAACTCAATCAGAATATAACTAATAATTACTTACCGAATTCAAAATTTGACAACAACTATATAGATAGAAAGTTGATAATCTCCTTAAGATACCCTTTTTGTTTCATCAAATTCGAGTGAAAAAAAAGTCATCAGCTACATGATCGAAGTCTAGAACTCAGAGAAATAGGGGAAAAATACATTTTTGAGACATTTCAATAGTTGACCATGTAGGTTTGGTGCACATAGCAATACCGAGCCTAATCAGGTACCTGAAAAGGCCGGCATAATTTTCATTTTTCACTTTTCTCTCCCCTTTCTCCCTCCCATTTCTCCATCCTTCATATGATTATATATATTAGATTATATCAAAATCAAAAACTATATATGATATCAAAAAATATATATTAGATTATATATTATATATATTAAATATTATATAATATCAATTATATATTTAATATTATATAATATACATTATATATTAATATTAAATGTTACATTATATATCATATATTATATATTATTTTATATGTATAATATATTAATATTTATTTTACAACTATCTACGAAAGGTTGGAAGATTGCAAAAAAAATCATGGATGGCCATTGAAAGAAGAAAAGGAAATGAATCAGCCATTTAAAAAATTCATGGGTAGCTATTGAGGAAGAGAGAGTGAGAAGGTGGCAAGGGCTGAGAGAGGAAGAGAGAGAGTGAGAAGGTGAGAAGGAGAGAGAGAGAGGGGGGGGAAGGGGAGAGAGTAGGATAGAGAGAGAAGGGGAAGGAGAGAGTGATGAACTACAACTGATTTGAATAAATTGTATGACTTGAAGATCTGTGATTTGAGATCACAGAGTTGCTGATTAGATATGTAAGATGATTAAATCAGTAATATGTTGTCATTGATGTCAACTAGTTTTGACAATACTCATCTTGTAAGTTACTATACCCAAACATCTGTAGTAAGAAGAAGAAAAGAGATGAAGAATAGATATATCTACATGAGGAAGATGGAGATGACAGATAAGGATAAGGAATACATTGGGTAAATTTTGAATGAGTCTATGACCTTATGTTATTGACTTGATTATGTTGCATTCATCTATGATGAAGGATAGAGAAAAATGCACAAAATAGTGTGGTCAGTTAAAGAATCATTTCAGTATACACCGACGTAGTGTAGTGTATATGGAGAATAGTATAAACTAAGCTTGTGTTCACTGACGTATTTCTTTGTTAACCGAGCAGGAGAAAATAACTAAATGATTAGTTTAGCCAACAGAATTTGATGAGCTGTAAAGTGTTATGATTACAGAGTTGGAGATAATGTTTGATTATGAAGATCAATGGCTAACATAATTTGAAGAAGATTTCAGGGATTGAAATAAAATGTGACTGACACATCAGTCGAGGAAGGTTTAAGCGAAAAAATCAACAAAGGAGATTAAACAGCAAAATCTGATGGATGGAATTAAAATGGTTTACTTGTCTATTTAAGAGACTAGGATTTCATGATGAAATCATGTCGAAAGAAGGAGACTGCAAAGATATCATGTGAACAAGCTTCATTCATGCCTAATCAGATTGGTTAAGGAGAATCGAACTGTAGAGATTATCGAGCATCAGAAAGCTATAACTGAGAGAAAGTAAGTTACTGAATATTGATTGAAACAAAATTGATATATTGATCAGAGGATTTGAATGAGCTTAACATAGATCTGATAATCTACAATTGAAGTTGTGTTATAATCAGATCACCTATTTTTACATTTTAACCATTGTAAACAGATAAATCTCTTAACAGAGTGGACTAAAAAGTCTTGTAATGTCATTCATAAAGTGTACATTTGTTCTCCTGTCAACCCCATAGTGAATGTTGGTTGGACGATAATGGTTGGTCTAAAATCCTCTAACAAGGTCACACCTCATAGTGTGTTTGTAACCTTTAATAGGGTTGGGTCTTCACCAACCTTACTTCAGAAGAGTGAACAATTTTTTGGGTTGCCGGTCCCAGGTGGTTTTCCCCTTTACAGGGTTTCCACATTAAATCTCTTGTGTCATTTGTTGACTTTGATGATTGTTTGTTGTCCTAATTTATATGTTGCATATTGGATTTGATCAGTAATCATTATATGTTATTAATTGGTAATTGGTAAAAGCACAGATATAATACTATTTTATGTTACTGAGCTGCAGAAGTTTTAGTGAATTGTTTTTGAATATGCATTTTTTGATTGGGACTATGGATGACTGATTCCCCCCCCCCCCCCCTCTTCATTATTCTAACACACACACACACACACATAGATTAAGATACAGAGAGAAGGGGAAGGAGAGAGAATAGGAGAGAGAGAGAGAGAGAGAGAGAGAGAGAGAGAGAGAGAGAATGGGATGGGGAGAGAGAAGGGGATGGGGAGATAGTAGTAGAGAGAGAAGGGGAAGGGTAGAGAATAGGAGAGATAGAGAGAATGGGAAGGGGAGAGAGTGGGAGAGAGAGAGAGAGAAGGGGAGAGAGAGAGAGAGAGAGAGAGAGAGAGAGAGAGAGAGAGAGAGAGAGAGAGAGAGAGAGAGAGAGAAGGAGAAGGATAACCAATTCATTACAATATTAATTAGTAAGGAGCAAGGAAAACTTAAATAACATTAGAATAGGCATTAGAAATCCAAATTATAATTAGGAGTTTTAAGAAAAGTGAGTAAGGTCCTGGATAGGGACATTACAGATCCACACATTGTTCAGTAGATACTTCCAAGAACCCACATACACGGGAGTAGGTTTGAAGTAAGACTAAGATTATTTATCAGTTCAAAAATATTACTATTTTTACTTTTGATTAACATCAAATGATTGGATGTGAAATTCACAAATTTGATTATATTACCAATGGTTCTATTTCAAATTCTGGAAAAAATGGACATTTGACATATGTTGATAAATTTCAGTCAACACCATTTTAAAATAACACATCAATTTATTTTTACACATTGAGAATATCATCAATAGGAATTGAACTAAAATTGACATAGGTCATAGGAAATAAGCCCCATATATTTATTTTCTTCTACATTTTGAGTTTCTTATTACAATCAGGAGAAGAATATTACTCTCCAAATGGTTTTGGACAGTAACATTTGTACCTCCTCTTCACAAATATTTCTTCCCTCATCTTGCTGCCTATTGATACAGACAAAGTGAATCTATGCATTTCTGCCATTTAATGGGAGAAAATTGGCTTCCTAATTGATATGTGTCTAAATAATACATGCAAGAACCTTTTCTTTGATATTGCTCACTACCACTTTACAACAAAAAATGTTTACAAAAATTGGCATGTACTTGCATGAGGACATTATATATTATAGAAATCCCACATAGAAGCAGCTAGCAAGCCACTCAAAAGGTAGTAACTAATAGCAAGTGGGATAATGCAGATGCTTTAATAAACCACTATCTTCTTTACTCAAGCAACATCCGGTTCATCTGCTCGATTGGGGCATGTTTGGGAACAGACAGTCTCCATTTAAACTCAAGTCTCTAGAAGCAGTTATATTTTTGTCAAGGGAGGAGATACACCCATTGGATCTGCAATAACTTTATGCTCACTGGAATTTCCATTTCTCTTCAATTTGGATACTCTTAAAAAAATTACATCTACCCTTTTACCAATTTGGGAAATCAATGGGTCTATTTGTGGACCTACAAGGAGTTGGTCACCTAAATGAGAACCTTAAGATGAATCAGGAACTTCTCTATGAAAGATATCAATACCTTGAGAAGCTCTCCGCTTGTCAGTTGAATTAAAACCTTGGACCATAGATGGCTTCCCTTTGTTATAAAATGAGGAGTGAGACTGCCTTGCCAAAGGTGGCAATGAACTTACATTCGAGGGATAATGCCCAACATGAGTAACCTGGTTTCCCAAGTCCCGTAAATGCAAGGCCATTGACAAATAGGCATTTCTAATAGAAATATTTATGGTGCTAGAATGAAATGCATGACCAAATTATTTTCCTAATAATGAACCAATTTCAGGCTTCATTTCACATTGCTCTGTGGATAATTCCATAGCACTTGTTACTTCTCTATCTAAATTTTTGGTGTCAGTGTACATGTGCACTGAAGAGCTTCTGTCACTACTTGAGCTACTAGAAAATGGTGAGTACTCATCATCATCATCTGACATAGGCTCACATGCATATCTTACTTCTTTCCTTTGCCACTTTCCCCTTCCTAGCTCTTCCTCCTTATCTGTAACTTTTATCATGGGTCCAAGAAGCTCTTCCCACTCTTTCCCATTAATATGCAAATATTTTTGTCTGTAACAGTATTTTCTGCATTTCTTATGATATTGATCCAATTTGATGCACCTTCACTATTTGATCCATACTTTCCTTTCATTTTACTTGCTTTTCTCATTTTGCACATCATAGGCCAGGATTTGACAGCGGGTATGACCTCGGTATTGTTGGCATTAATGATAAATTTTACCATTTAGCTGTTAATTTTTTGTCATTTTTCCTGTATGATTCTTTTGTATATGAATTTTGGATATTCTTTAGGAAACTTTTCATTTTTTCCTATAGGATGCCTTTGTATACAAATTTTGGAGAATCTTTATTAAAGAGTAGGTAAGGATGGCTAAGCTGAGTGTAGCGGAGAGGGAGAGGACTAAATTGAGAGAGAAGAAGTGGAGACTAATAATGATGAAAATATTTTAGGGCTTGTGGAAATATGGAAATTATAGTCTTCCTCCCACAGTAGACATTAATGAAGTTCTATGTGCCTTAGCAGAGGAAGCCAGCTGGATTGTTGAAGCTGGCGGTACTACATAAAGAAATGCAGTATGTATTTTTGGGCTAAATTTTATTTTTTGTTTCTTTTAGGTCTTTAAAGTTGGCTGCCTAAATATTTTTATTAAATTTCATGGAATGCATGAATATAATATGATTCCAAGCATGAGCATGAGTCCCTATAGGGGCATGGTTGTGCCTTTTATAGGCGTCGTAAACCATAGCTACGTAGAAATGGAGGATTTGAATAATAGTTCACACTTGGAATGCTCAAGTGTGTCCTAAGGGGTCCTATGACCCCTTTGGACACACTTGAGCATTCAAATGTGTCAAAAGGGGTCATGGGGACTTTCTAGGGTTCCTAGTATGCCTTATCACGCATTAGTGCACCTACTAAGTCCCCATGACCCCTTTCAACACATTGGAACCCTCAAGTGTGTCTTAAGGGGTCCTACAACCCCTTTGGACACACTTAAGCATTCAAGTGTGTCAAAAGGGGTCATGGGGACTTCCTAGGGGTCCTAGTATGCGTTACCACACGTTAGGAGCCCTAGGAAGTACCCATGACCCCTTTCAACACATTGGAACCCTTAAATGTGTCTTAAGGGGTCCTACGACCCCTTCAGACACACTTGAGTGTTCAAACATGTCAAAAGGGGTCATGGGGACTTCCTAGAGGTCCTAGTATGCCTTATCACACGTTAGGACCCCTAGGAAGTCCCCATGACCCCTTTCGACACATTGGCACCCTCAAGTGTTTCTTAAGGGGTCCTACGACCCCTTCGGACACACTTGAGCATTCAAATATGTCAAAAGGGGTCATAGGGAATTCCTAGGCATCCTAGTACACCTTATCATGCATTAGGACCCCTAGGAAGTGCCCATGACACCTATGGACACATTGGAATACTTAAATGTGTCCCAAGGGGTCCTACAACCCCTTTGGAAAAACTTGAGCATTAAAATGTGTCAAAATGGGTCATGGGGACTTCCTAGGGGTCCTAGTATGCCTTATCATGCGTTAGGATCCCTAGGAAGTCACCATGACCCCTTTCGACACATTGGAATGTTCAAGTGTGTCTTAAGGGGTCCTACGTCCCCTTCAGACACACTTGAGCTTTCAAATGTGTCAAAAGGGGTCATGGAGACTTCTTAAGGGTCCTAGTACGCCTTATCACACGTTAAGACCCCTAAGAAGTCCCCATGACCCCTTTCAACACATTGTAACCCTCAAGTGTGTCCCAAGGGGTCTTATGACCCCTTTGAACACCCTTGAGTGTTCAAATGTGTCAAAAGGGGTCATGGGGACTTCCTAGGGGTCTAAGTATGCCTTATCATGCATTAGGACCCCTAGGAAGTCCCCATGACCCCTATGGACACATTGGAATGCTCAAGTGTGTCCCAAGGGGTCCTACGACCCCTTTAGACACACTTGAGCATTCAAATGTGTCAAAAGTGGTCATGGGGACTTCTTAAGGGTCCTAGTACACCTTATCATGCATTAGGACCCCTAGGAATTCCCCATGACCCCTTTCGACACATTGGAACCCTCAAGTGTTTTCCAAGGGGTCCTACAACCCCTTAGGATACACTTGAGCATTCAAATGTGTCAGAAGGGATCATGGGGACTTCCTAGGGGTCCTAATATGCCTTATCATGTGTTAGGACCCCTTGGAAGTCCCCATGACCCCTTTTGACACATTTGAATGCTCAAGTGTGTCCCAAGGGGTCCTACGACCCCTTTAGAAACACTTAAGCATTCAAATGTGTCAAAAGGGGTCATGAGGACTTCTTAGGGGTCCTAGTATGCCTTATCACACATTAGGACCCCCAGGAAGTCCCCATGACCCCTATGGACACATTGGAATGGTCAAGTGTGTCCTAAGGGGTCCTACGACCCTTTCAAACACACTTGAGCATTCAAATGTGTCAAAAGGGGTCATGGGGACTTTCTAGGGGTCCTAGTACACCTTATCACATGTTAGGACCCCTCAGATGTCCCCATGACCCCTATGGGCACATTGGAATGCTCAAGTGTGTCCCAAGGGGTCCTACGACCCCTTCAAAAAAACTTGAGTGTTCAAATGTGTCAAAAGAGGTCATGGAGACTTCCTAGGGGTCCTAGTACACCTTATCACGTGTTAGAACCCCTAGAAAGTCCCCATGACCCCTTTCAACACATTGGAACCCTCAAGTGTGTCGTAAGGGGTCCTAAGACCCCTTTGGACACACTTGAGCATTAAAATGTGTCAAAAGGGGTCATGGGGACTTTCTATGGGTCCTAGCATGCCTTATCACACGTTAGGACCCCTAGGAAGTCCCCATGACCCCTTTTGACACATTGGAATGGTAAAGTGTGTCTTAAGGGGTCATACAACCCCTTTGGACACACTTGAGCATTCAATTGTGTCAAAATGGGTCATGGGGACTTCCTAAGGGTCCTAGTATGCCTTATCACACATTAGGACCCCTAGGAAGTCCCCTTGACCGCTTTCAACACATTGGAACCCTCAAGTGTGTCTTAAGGGGTCCTACGACCCCTTCAAACACACTTGAGCATTCAAATGTGTCAAAAGGGGTCATGGGGACTTCCTAGGGGTCCTAGTACGCCTTATCACATGTTAGGACCCCTAGGAAGCCCCCATGACCCCTATGGACACATTGGAAGGCTCAAGTGTGTCCCAATGGTTCCTACGACCCCTTCAGACACACTTGAGCATTCAAATGTGTCAAAAGGGGTCATGGGGACTTCCCAGGGATCAAATGTTCTTACATCAATTTTTATGCCACTGTTAGTTTCTAGAACAGATGATGACATCTACTTATTTAGTATAGTTAGACTGTCGAAATTACAAGGAATCTGTAGAAAAATCCTGTGCGGGATACTTTCAAGAGGACTTGGGCTCAAACTGTCTCTCATCAAATCAACTATGCAGGTATTTTTTCAAATACATTATATATATATATATATAGATATATATATATATATATATAGATATATATAGATATCTATATATATATCTATATATATATATATAGATATCTATATATATCTATATATATATATATATATATATATATATAATATGTACTATATATATTATATATATTAGTATATAATACATTAATATATATAATATATTATATATATTATATAGATTAGTATATAATACATTAGTGTATATATAATATACATTATATATATATTATATACCTCTTTTTATTTATAAAAGTTCAATTTTTCATTTACTCCCACCATTTTTTCATGTACCCGATAAAATTGGGTACTCGATTATTGCTTGGTATAACTTTGACCAAAATATTCCCTATCCCCACAGACCAGAGAAGCATAGGATTTCAAACTTTTTTCATGGGTTGTAGGAAAAAAAAAGTGATTTTGGGCCCATTTTTTGTTTTTTGTCAACTTGTGGTCTCACCATGGGAAGCAGCAGTCGTCGAAAGGCTAAACGCAAGAGGAAGGTGATAGAATTAGAAATTCAAGCATATAGGGAAAAAGATAGGGAAAATCACCGAAGAAGGAGAGAAGGTATGTTAAACATTAATCAAGGTGACCCTGTAAATGTAGTTGCCACATTAATCAAGCATTGTCACAAGGGGGACTCTTCATTCTACAGTGTGTAGATTCTTTTGGTTGGTTGAGGAGGGAACTATAGGAGATAGATTAGATTGTTGTTTCTAATGCTTTACGGATATTATTTTTTATCATTTCAAACAATCTATAGAAGTTAAACCTCAAACATAATAAGCTCCATGAACAGGGTATTCCAGAGTAAAGAAAAATAAATATCCTAATATTCAATCTTTGTTATTGGGTTTTGGGAGGGCTAATAGAATATTAAAAATAATTGAATTTTAGTAGAGTGTTGACTGGCTTAATCATGATTAGTTTCACAGTTAAAATTTCAAACATACCACTAACAGTCATTGCAACGGAACTGGGTCAAGAAAAGAAGTGTGCATACTTTCCCATTTGGGTCTTCTCTTATTTCAGAATGAAAACCTAATTGTTTCCACTACAGACAAGGACATGTTCCCAAGGACTACTTACTCAATCTGTAAAACACAACTACTTGCAGGCTGCCCAGTGTACCATAATGCATTGTGTGTTTCATGGTCTACAAGTGACATGATTTCTAAGTTTGCATGGGAGAGTAAAAGGGTTAACTTTTTCATTACTAAAAATGGTGTGGACTATAAGTTGGTGGTTCACTTTCATGACATTGTAAATGTAAGTGACAACCCCATTCCGCCCACGGAGTCACTGGAACGCTTGCAACCACGTTCGACCCAAGTGACCCCAAGGTTCACTAAGCATGATTAGGTAGTGATATTTTGAGGCTCATATCTTTGACCTCGTGAGAGATATCAACAAACCATTAGGGGATATGGGATCATGATTCCAAGTTCTACAATAACCTCTCTCAGTTTTTAGCGATTCAACATTGTTTGCATTTAGCAAGGCGATCTCAGTCGATGCTAAAACTTGCAGTGAGGGTCAGTTGAAAGTAGCTTAGTAGTGTATCTTTCAAACCGTCCATCCTAGCATCCAACCATCTACTCCATCAGCTCCATTTGGCTAGGTAAATGCCAGTGACAACCCCGTTCCACCCATGGAGTCACTGGAATGCTCGCCACCACGCTCGACCCAAGTGACCCCAAGGTGCACTAAGCAGGATTGGGCAGTGATCTTTCGAGGATCATTTCTCAGACCTCGTGAGAGGTATCGACAAACCATCAAGGGCTATGAGATCATGTTTTTGAGGTCTACAATAATATCTCTTCATTTTGGGCAATTCGACTTCATTTGTATTTGGCAAGGCGATCTCAGTCGATGCCAAAACTTGCAGTGAAGGTCAGTTGAAAGTAGCTCAATAGCGTTTCTTTCAAATCATCTATCTTGGCATCAAACCATCTTCTCCATCAGCTCTAGTTGGCCAAGTAAACACCAGTGACGACCCCATTCGACCCACGGAGTCACTAGAACGCTCGCCACCACACTCGACCCAAGTGACCCCAAGGTGCACTAAGCACGATCGGGCAGCGATCTTCTGAGGCTCATACCTCAGACCTCGTGAGAGGTATCAAAAAATTGTTAAGGGATACAAGATCATGTTTCCAAGGTCTACAATTACCTCTCTTGGTTTTGGGCGATTCGACTTCATTTGCATCTGGAAAGGCGATCTCAGTTCATGCCAAAACTTGCAGTGAGGGTCAGTTGAAAGTAGCTCAGCAGCGTATCTTTCAAACTGTCCATCCTGGAATCGAACCGTCTGCTCCATCAACTCTAGTTGGTTGAGTAAATTCCAATGACAACCCCATTCCGCCCATAGAGTCACTAGAACGCTCGCGACCACTCTCAACCCAAGTGACCCCAAGGTGCACTAAGTATGATTGGGCAGCGATATTCTGAGGCTTGTATCTCAGACCTCGTGAGAGGTATCGAAAAATATTCAGGGGCTACAAGATCATATTTCCAAGGTCTACAATAACCTCTCTTATTTTTGGGTGATTCGATTTCATTTGCATTTGGCAAGGCAATCTCAGTCAATGCCAAAACTTGCACTGAGGGTCAATTGAAAGTAGCTCAACAGTGTATCTTTCAAACCGTCTATCTTGGCATCGAACCATCTACTCCATCAGCTCTGGTTGGCTGGTTAAACACTAGTGACACCCCCGTTCCACCCACAGAGTCACTGGAACGCTCGCCACCACGCTCGACCCAAGTGACCCCAAGGTGCACTAAGCATGATTGGATAGCGATCTTCTGAGGCTCATATCTTAGACCTCATGAGAGATATTGACAAATCATCAAGGGCTACAGGATCATGTTTTTGAGGTCTACAATAACCTTTCTCAGTTTTGGGCGATTCGACTTCATTTGCATTTGGCAAGACGATCTCAGTCGATGCCAAGACTTGCAATGAGGGTTAGTTGAAAGTAGCTCAGCAGTGTATTTTTCAAACCATTTTTCCAAGCATCAAACCATATCCTTCATTGGCTCTAGTTGGCTGGGTAAATGTCAGTGACAACCCCGTTCCACCCACAGAGTCACTGGAATGCTCGTGACCACGCTCGACCCAAGTGACCCCAAGGTGCACTAAGCACAATTGGGTAGCAATATTCTGAGGCTCATATCTTAGACCTCATGAGAGGTATTGGAAAACTGTTAGGGGCTACAAGATTGTGTTTTCTTGTTCTACAATAACCTCTCTCAGTTTTGGGTGATTTGACTTCATTTGCATTTGGCAAGGTGATCTTAGTCGATGCCAAAACTTGCAGTGAGGGTTAGTTGAAAGTAGCTCAGCAATGTATCTTTCAAACCATCCATCCTGGCATCGAACCATCTGCTCCATTGGCTCCGGTTGGCCAGGTAAACACCAGTGACAACCCCATTCTACCCACGGAGTCACTGGAACGCTTGCCACCACTCTCGACCCAAGTGACCCCAAGGTGCACTAAGCACGATTGGGCAGCGATCGCTCGTATCTTGGACCTCATGAGAGGTATCAACAAATCATCAGGGGCTATTGGATCATGATTCTAAGTTCTACAATAACCTCTCTTGGTTTTGGGTGATTCAACTTCGTTTGCATTTGGTCAGGCGATCTCAGTCGATGCCAAAACTTGTAGCGAGGGTTTGTTGAAAGTAGCTTAGCAGTGTATCTTTCAAACCATCTATCCTGGCATTGAACCATCTACTCCATTAGCTTCGGTTGGCCATGTAAATGCCAATGACAACCCCGCTCCGCCCATGGAGTCACTGGAACACTCGCGACCACACTCAACCCAAGTGACCTAACAGCACAAGTGCTACATTTCTCTATAGATTTAGTAAACCCCAATATGATAAGTTATATACATAGTGAGTATATACATAGTGTGTGTGTGAATTTTGTACCTAATTTGTAGACACAACACTTCAGTAAAACATTAGAGGTTAGCAAAAATGAAAGCTGTAATGAATTGAAAGCTAAACTAACTAGGCAATTTACTGCCTTCTAATAGGTGCGAGTATGATGTTCTTAGATTTATTATCAAGATCAGTGACCTTGACGACACCTAAATGAAGGATTTGAATGCAAAACTGATATGAAATATGAATGCAATTAATCTATTTTATTTTATTTTCTATACAATGATATGATGAAAACTGATATCAATCTATGATATGTAAAAACTTGATATGCTATGATGATCTAACAATATGAAACTAATATGATATGAAAAACTATGCAATGTTGATCTCACAAAAGCTTGGATTCACAAAGATGATTCTTCAGTCTCCCATTCAGCAGCGTGATTATGCAATTCTTGTGGATGATTTGTGAAGAGATGAGCCTTGATTTTATAGAAATCCAAGGCTTTGGAGGTGCATGAAAAAAAGCCATAAACTCAACTTGATTTTTGAGTTATCTGAAAATAAAGATAATTTAATTCACAAAAACTATGCAAATCATGCAAAAATAGCTTTTTAACTCAAATTAGAAGTTTAGATCAACTTTAAAACTCAAAAATGATGTTGAGTTCCAAAAAGTCAATAACTTGCATTGATTTTTTGATTTGGAGTTTAACTGCTCTTTGATTGTGCACATGGATAATTATGAATTAATAAATAAATAAAGTGATTTATTCTCAACTTAACTGATTTTGAAAAATAAAACAATTGATTTATGGGTTAATCAACTATTTTTCAAACTTTTATTCAAAATTACAATATTAAAAATTGACAAAATGATTTAATTAATTAAAAAAAAATTTAATCAATTATTTGTAAGATTTTGGATTTATTGTCAAAATTAAATATCATAATTAGGAATAATGGAATTAAATTCAATTAAATAATTAAGTGGTAGTATTAAATCTAATTAATTAAATATTGAGAATATTCAATTAATCAAACTTTAGGATAAATATGATTTATCACCAAATAATTATAAAATTAAAGATAATTAAGATAATTAGGAATATTACTAAGAATATTCCCTGATGCAGAATTTGAGATAATCAATTAGGATTCGATGATGTGTCGATGTGCCTTTGGTTAGGACTTTGATGTCAATTTCGTTTGATGTGTCGATGTAAGAGGTTAATTAACTTATAGCCCATTTTTGGGGTATTACATTTTGCCCCTCTTTGAATTACCATGCGAAGCGCAGTGGTTCAAAGATAGTCTATGTATGATGTTGAAACTGATGTTTAAAATTGAAATTGATATTGATATCAGAGAGAAGTTGATTGAAAGATTTGATATGAAGATAATAGGTCTTGAATGACCAAAGATAATGTTAACTATAACAACGATGAACCGATGATTGTAAAAAAGTGTCCAAACACCTGATTTCGAACCTTATGATTACAAAGAAGTCAGTGACCGATTTCAGACTCGATTGTCTTAGAAGAACCACATTGGTATCACATCTGAACCCTTCATTTACTGAAGAACCAAGGAAATAACACTAATGAACCGATGGTTACGAAAAACTGATACAGTTTACAAGATTAGGAGAATACCAGATTGCTGTGGATCTTGATGAATCTGATATGCCCCAAGCGATGATAGATTTGCCCCGAGTGATGAGGTCTTTTTGATGAATCAGTAACTAGACGTGGTTGTTGTCTTGATTATTGAGGAAAGATATGATTTCAGCAAATATATGATTTCAAATTAGATTACAGACTTTGAATGATATGCAATACCATGGCCCCTTCGGGATAAAAATTGAAACCTGACAAGAAAAGTCAGTGTTCATAGTTTAGAAGCATGTTAATTGATTTGAGAAGTGGTTAAACACGTTCAAGAATGCATTCTGCATTGTTTGGAGGTCCTGGAGACCAAGTTTGACTAGGTTTGACCATGAGTTGACCATGGTTAACCAAGTTGAAATTTTGATAGTTTGATGTAAGATAATTAGTTAAGTTGAATACTGGATTTCTGTGATGATTAAAGGTCGATTATGCAAGTAGTTAATAATATGAATGATCTCATATTTTCATTTTGATCCTGAAAAAGGATTCTACTTGCTATATCGTTGGATCCAGACCTTCGTGTAAGATTCAGCTCTTTTTAGATTTGAATAGGTGATAAAAGAATCATTTAAGCATTGAATTTTATCCAACCATTGTGAGATCATGCAAACATGCAAAATGCAAAGAGACATGTAGAATGAAATGCAACCTCAGACCTAGGACCTAGTCACTGATCATATGTCGATTTGTTATCATCATTGAACTTTTAGGTAATTAGAAAATCAATACAATGCCCACTAGCTATGAAACCATAGACATATGAATATCGATTTGTATGTGTAAGAATCAAGACAACACCCACTAGTCAACAACCATGGATATATGAATATTGATTTTGTTTTCGGAATGTCGGATTAGATATAAGCACCAAGGCACAAGCACCAAGATGACCTGAATATCATGTCCATTTTGATATAGCAATTTGTATAAGCATCAAAACATAAATGGCGTGATGACCAGAATACACCTTGCATTACAAACACATCAAATAGTCAAGAGATTATTCTAAATCCAATGTGAATTACCCATAGTGACCCTTTATCATTCACATCCTTAGGTAAGATCATGTTTCACAGTAGGAGAAAGAACTCACTCAAAAAGACAATAGTTAGATCAAACTTCCTTGGTTTTCCTGGGTATCAATGGTCAAGGTACACATGGCCATCCAATTCAAGATAGAGGCTCTTATAGTTGGACACCATTTCAATCCAGAATTTCCAAAGTTGGTAGATTTTCACATACAAGAAGAAAACAAAGAAAAGATTATGCCCCCAGTCATCACTCTCTAAATCCTGTAAAGGACATCATCGAAGAGCTTGTGGAAACCCAATATGCAAAAATCTCAATGCGAATCAGTAAGCATACAAGAAGATAAAAGCATGTAAAAAGCATAGATTGTTTTCAATTTGTTTTTTATTGCATTGTTATAGATGCAAAATCCTTTCTGGAGATGAGACTGACTGACTGACTCAAATGAAGCTTCAAAGGACTCTGATTGGATATGATACATCTAAGATACACTGAAGACCATAGGATATGACATTGATTGCCCCCAAGTTTGAACATTGATAGGATATAGACGCTTGAGCCAATTGGTGTACAAATCGACTTATTGAAAATAGGAATGCAAAAAAAAACTAGGAGATATGTACAAACTAAAGCAAGAATGAAAGCTAGGAAAGACCAAGATTGCGCTGATAGATGGAGCATTTTGAAACAAGTGGCACCCATTTTCTGGGTTTTCACCATCTTGGCAGAGATTCTATTTTTGCTACCAAGGTGCTTGTTTCCAAGTTTTCACCAAGGCACTTTTTTTTTTCTCATTTTTTTGTATTTTTCATTTTTTCAATTTTTTTGATATTTTTGATATATTTTACTTTTTTTTTGAATCATCAAGGCACCTATTGCTAGGTTTTCACCAAGATGTTCATTTTTTCAGGACCTTTTCCAATTTTTAAGATTTTTTCAGGACATTTTACCATACAGTGAATGCCTTAGGCATAGAATTTCTTCAGATGCAGAACATTGATTGGTTCTCAAAGTTGTTCTCCTTCAGTCATTGAGAGTTGATAGGTGCTAGAGCCAAAAGTAGCAGTGATTACAAAGGGACCCAGCCAGTTGGGTTCAAACTTCCCCTTGTGTTCTCGATGTGATTGATTTTTAGGATTCTCTCTTAAGACTAGATCACCAACCTGAAATTCTCTGTCTGACTTTCTTGTTGTAGCCTCTAGACATTCTCTTCTGATATACTCTAAGATGATCATACGCTGCTTGTCTACGCTCATCTAGTAGTTCAAGTTCTTACAACCTAGATACTCTGTAGTCATCATCAGTTACCAGACCATGCATTCTGATTCTTAGTGATGTGATTTTAACCTCAATAGGTAGTACCGCTTCAGACCCATAAACTAAAGTGAAACATGTAGCCCCAGTAGGTGTTTTGATACTTGTTTTGTAGGCCTAGAGAGCTGGATTGATCATGAGATGCCAGTCTCTTCCTATTTTATTAACTGTACGATGCAAGATTTTTAATAAATTCTTATTAGAAGCCTCTGCTTGTCCATTCCCTTGAGGATAGTAGATAGAAGACCAATGTTGTGTGATCTTGAATTTGGCACATAGATCATCTAAGTCTTTGTTCTTGAATTGTCCACCGTTATCTATGATTATGGAATGAGGTATCCCATATCTACATATGATATAGTTCAATATGAACATAGATATTTGCTTTCCAGTTGCTTGTGTCAAAGGGACTGCTTCTACCCATTTTGTAAAATAATTTGTAGCTATGATTATATGGGTATGTCCATTAGAAGAATGAGGATGAATCATCCCAATAAGATCAAATGCCCATTGATGGAAAGGCCATTGTGTTGTAAAGGGGATAAGATCCCTCCCTGGAGCATGAATTAGGTTGCCATGTACTTGACACTTTTGACAATTCTTAGCAAATTTGATAGCCTCTTTCTCCATTTCAGGCCAATAGTACACAGCCCCAATAAGTTTTCAAGCTAGTGTTAAACCGTTCGAGTGTGACCCACAAATACCATCATGGACTTCCTCTAACACACGTTGAGACTCTTCCCATTCTAAACATCTAAGTAGCATACCATCTAGACCTCATTTGTACATATCCTGACCAATGATGACATATCGGGAGGCATTATAGATAAGGTATCTCTTTTCATGGCGGTTGAAGGTATCGGGAATGATTTGGTCTTGGAGATAGGAAAATAGGCTTTTGTATTTGGATGAATCATGACCCACAATAGTGCAGATCATGCGGGTTTTAGGTGAATCATATGTAGGATAAGATAGTGCTTCCACTAGGAGCTCATAGTGTAGCTCATCTTCAGGCTGCTGTAATAAAGTAGATAGTGTTGTCATTGCATCGGCAGCCTTGTTCTCCGTTCTAGGAATTTTCTCAAATGTGATAGATATGAAATGCTTCTTAAGATCATCTACCATTCTCTTGTAAGGAATGAGCTTTTCATATTTAGTGTGGTATACATCATTGACTTGATGGATAACAAGTTGAGAGTCTCCATGAATGTGTAGCTATGTGACTCTCCATTCAATTGATATTTTCATACCATTCAAAAGGGCTTCATAATCTGCAATATTGTTTGTTCAAGGAAACTTTAATCTAAATGCTTTTGGGATTGAGTATCCTTGAGGATTTATGAACAATATGTCTACTCCAGATCCATTCTATGTATAGGAGCCATCAAAGAATAACTACCATTCTCTAGAAGAAAGAGTCATGATAGAGGAATCCAGAAATTCCATTTGTATAGGTGTATCATCAATCATAGGTGCATCTCCTAATTGATCAGCAATAACCTATCCTTTGATAGCTTTTCATTCCACATATTCAATGTCAAATTCACTTAAGAGCATGACCCATTTAGCTAATCTACCTGTGAGGGCAGCTTTGCTTAGAAGGTACTTGAGTGGATCAATCTTAGCTACCAAATGTGTGGTATGAGCTAACATGTAATGTCTCAGTTTCTATGATGCAAAGATCACAACTAGACAAGCTTTCTCAATCATTGAATAGTTCTTTTCATAGGCAACCAATGTTCTACTGATATAGTATATAGCTCTTTCCTTTTTATCCTCATCATGTTGTGCAAGTAATGCCCCCAGTGATGTATATGTTGCGGAGACATATAAGATCAATGGCTTCCCATGAATAGGAGGCATCAAGATTGGAGGATTTGATAGATATTGTTTGATATGATCAAATTTTTTCTCACATTCTTCATTCCATGCAAAGGTCACACCTTTATGTAATGTTTTTGTAAAAGGCTGTGATATGTCCGCTAGTTGTGATATGAATCTTCTGATAGATTGAACTCTTCCTTGCAATGTCCTCATCTGGCTGATATTCTTAGGGAGTTGCATCTCCATTATAGCCTTTACTTTAGCTGGATCAACTTCAATGCCTTTCTTTGAAACTATGTATCCTAAGAGCTTTCAAGAAGTGACACCAAAAGCACACTTCTTAGGATTTAGTCTAAGACTAAATTTTTCCATTCTGTCTAGAATCGTGCTCAGGTCCTTTAGATGTTCAATTCTAATCATAGATTTTGCTAATGTGTCATCAACATAATCTTCCATAGTTCGATGCATCATGTCATGGAAAATAGATGTCATTGCTCTTTGATATGTAGCACCAGCATTTTTAAGTCCAAATGGCATGACATTCCAACAGAAGGTACCCCATGCACATGTGAAAGCAGTTTTCTCTTGATCCTCTGGGGCAATTTTTATTTGGTTATATCCAGAGAAACCATCCATTAAGGAATACATCTCAAAACCCGCAGTCATGTCCACTATCATATCAATGTTAGGTAGTGGAAAATCATCCTTAGGGCACGCTCTATTCACATCTCTAAAGTCTGTGCACACTCTAATTGAACCATCTGGTTTAGAAATAGGTACAATATTAGAGATCCACTCTGCATAGTCAATAACTTGGATGAATCCGGCTTTCAGGAGCTTCTCTAATTCAGCTTTTACCAAGAGTGTAACATGAGGATGCATCTTTCACAACTTTTGCTTGACAGGTTTTACATTAGGAGCTATAGATAAATGGTGCATGATAAGATTAGGATCCAACCCTAGCATATCTGAGTATTTCCATGCAAATTTGATCTTTTTCTCTGTTAGGAATGTAGTAAATTTTTGCTTCTCTTCTTCTGATAATGATTGTGCTACATGTACCAATTGTGGTTCCTCTGTTGTACCCAAATTGATGGATTGAATGGGCTCAATTAGAACTGGAGATCTATCCTGTAAATGACTCAGAAGGACATCAAATATCTCATCCTTAGGCACCTCAAAGAGGTTTTCACCTTTGAATACGTCTTTTATTTTTACTTTTGTAGGTTTTGAGACTGCCACAAAGTGGTTTTCACCCTTAGAACTCCTTTTCTTTTTATTCTTATTCTTATTTTTCTAACTAAGATATTTGATGTCTGACTCAGTCATGCTGACGCTTGGTTCACTAATGGAAGTCCCCATAGGCTCAACTACATTTAGGTATCAAGAAAGGGCATTTTTATTCGAGAAGGTATAAATACCATGGCTCGGATTTGTGGAGGTTTGATCAATAAGGTCTGGATATTGGATAGTCAAAGTAGGGAAATATTGGAAGATAGTGTTTACAGATATGGATATGTCATCATTGGTCCTAACCTGATGCTCAATTTCAAAGGTGATATTACAACTTAAGACATTCAATTCATGAATAGGCTCAATGTCATCCTGGGAGTCCAATTCAGCCATAGGTGGATCAGACTCGATAAGTTCATCATTTCGTTCTAGACTTACGTTGGGTTAAGGTGCATATTGGTGAATAACATCAACATGCTTCTTAGTGATAAGCTCATCTGGTTCTGGAATGACTCCCCATTCATAGTCATTAGATTCATCTTCTGATTCAGGATCTCTAGGAAATCGTAGAACATGAGTAAAGTCAGGGTGCATACCCCAAGAAGGGTTACCCTCAGATTTGGATTTGTATTCATACTCATGGGAATCTGTCTCAGAATCACTACCACTTCCCTCTTCTTGACTGTTTTCGAGATTAGTTGGTTCTTGTGTTGCAACTATCTCTTGCTTAATAGTAGGTTCTTGTGTTTCTACTACATTAATTCTTTTTATTGGATCATCTTTATCATCAAGAAGGTCTTTGATCTCTTTAGGCAATTTTTCATATGGGATGAGTTCTGAGCTATCTGAATCACTATCCGATGGTTTTGTTTCTTCTTTCTTAAGAAGAGGTTCTCCTAGTGTGATCTACTCTATGACATGAGAACAATTACCTTTGAGGTGGAAGGGTTTCTTTTTAAAGCCTAAGCCAAATTTGTCTTTATTTTCTCTACCAGTATGTGGGAGA
Source organism: Chamaecyparis obtusa (assembly GCA_027943335.1). Classification (NCBI taxonomy): domain Eukaryota; kingdom Viridiplantae; phylum Streptophyta; class Pinopsida; order Cupressales; family Cupressaceae; genus Chamaecyparis; species Chamaecyparis obtusa. The sequence continues at coordinate 204,457 of BSBK01002603.1, read as the reverse complement.
GGTGCCACAAGACCTTTTCCTCTGACTCCTAGAGGTCCTTTACCTGAATATCCCATCTTAGCTATCAACTTATTTCCTAGACCATATGACTTAGAAGGGATCTGTGGTGCTGTAGAGTCGCTATTTTGAACATTGTGGGATTTAGATTCATCTTTGTATAGCCATGATAGCACATCTTCATCCTCTTCAAACTCTTGCTTGGATACTTGTTCTACCACAAAATTCTTTTTATATTCTTCAAGAGGTTCTTTAGAGTCTAGTTTGGAGTGTTTCAAAGATTTGCCATAAGACTTAGGCGAGATAGGGAGAGATGTCAAAGATAAGATTGGCTTGATAATATATTCTCCCATACTATTTTCTTTGATATTAACCTCTTTTGCAAGATCTTCCATTTTGGATGTTGAAGCAACATTTAGTTGTTTAGTAGAAGATTCTCTGTTATTGGGAACAAGCTTATCAGCACCTTCCTTCAATGTATTGCAAGTTGTATTCAAATCTGCGGGGATAGTAACCTCTACTCCTTCATAAGGAAACTTCAAACATTGATGGTATGTCGAAAGAATAGCTTGCATTTCATGTATCCATGGTCTCCCTACAAGAATGTTGTAGGCCAAAGGTAGATCAAGCACTTGACATATGGTATCTTTGATAACTGGACCCACTCAGATGGGTAAGACAATGGTGCCTTTAGAAGATCTTTCTTGTTCATCATAGGCTTTTATGGTTATCTTCTTTCAAGGATCAATAGCCAATTCTAAAAATCCCAATTGTGTGATCAAGCTGTAAGAACAAATGTTTAGGCCAGCGCCCCCATCTATCAACACATGTTTGACTCTACGGTTCTGGATCAAGACTTCTATATGCAAAGGCTGATTATGTGGGTGACTCAAGAAGTTGTCATCTTCCTCTGAAAATGAGATATATTGTGGAGATGTAAGATGTCCAACCATAATCTGGAACCTATCTAAATCAAGGTCATCAGGAACATTGGAACCGAGCAAAGCTTTGTCTAGTATGGCTCTCTGAGTTGGAGATATTTGAAGCAACTCAAACATGGAGATTTTGGCATTAGTGTGCTGGAGTTGTTGAACAATGCTATAAGATGTAGGCCTTATATCCTTTGGATTGGAAGATTTGGAAGTAGCCTTCTATTTAGAAGCAGATGAAAGATTGAAGGGAACCTTAGGGACATTTGATGAATCTGGGATTTGTCCTTTCAGATGTGCTTGGGCTTGTGATTGAGTAATTGCGTTGGTGGATTGATTTTGTCTATCTCTTCTTACAATTGTGATGACATTGCAATGCTCTGAGAGACAGGGTTCAACCATATTGATGGTAGCATTATTTCTAGGGTAAGCATAATTGACTTTTGCCCCCATATTAGGTTGAGAAGATGAAACTTCTTTACCATGTTTCAAAAATGGTTATGTGAATGTTGTATGATCATTATTGCTCTTAGGATAATCAACTATGATGTCTCCCCTATCGATCAGATCTTGAATGGTGTGTTTCAACCGTAAGCAGTTATTAGTTTTGTGACCTTTACCTCGATGGAAATCACAGAATTCATTTTCTCTCCACCATTTTGGCTTAGGCTCAGAATCAGGTGGTTAGATTGCTGGCAAAGAGATGATGTTATTAGCCAGTAAATTTTTCATAGCTGATTCTAAAGATTCTCCAAGAGGAGTGAACTTTCACTGTTTATCCCAAGATTTGTATTCTGGCTTCTTTTGAAATGGTTTGGATGACTTTTGTTCTGAAGCTTTAATGGCTTGGGAACCAAGAGTTAGGTTGTAGGCTGGTTCCTTTGATGGGGCACGGATAGTATCAACAATGCCATCTGTGATGATGCCTTTGTTCTTGTTCCAATTTTTGTTCTTGTCTTTAGAACTGGACCCAGATTCATACTCATCTTTCTGAAGTGTGATTTCTCCTTTTTTCACAACCACTTTTTTTATTTTGACAGCATTATCCACCATCTTATCAAAAGATGTATGATCTTTCATTTGTAGAGGATAATTGATTTCCGGAACAAGGTTATTGATGAAGATTTCTAGTTTTCCTATTTCTGGAATAGGTCTAGCATATAGAGAGAACTTCTTCCTCCATCTCTTGAGAAATGTAGGAATGGTTATCTTGGATATTGCTTGAGATTACAGATATCAATCATGGTGACTGGATGTTGAATATTGTAGGAGTATTGTTGATAAAACAATTTGATCAATTCCTCAAAATTTTTGATAGTGGAAGGTACTCGAGAGAACCATTGAATGGCCGCTCCTCCCAAACATTGAGGGAAGAGATGCATCATATAGGTTGGTTCATGCATGAATTCCATTGATTGGGTACAGAATTCTCTGACATGGTCTTGAGGGTCAGAGTGTCCGTCATACTTATCATACTTGGGCATCTCCACTCATTTCAAAAATGGTGGCATATACAAGTCTTTGTCAAAAGGAAAGGGGCATAGAGCTTCCATGGAGAACTCCTTGGGTTCCTTTTCTTTCTCAAGGTTGTTAAGTTTGACTTGCATAGCATGCATCTATTTCATAATAGCTATGAGTGGAGTTTCTTCCTCATGTGTAATGATATTTTCCACATTAAATTTGGGAGGAAGTTTAGCTCCTTGATGAGCCAATTGTAAAAAGTATGCCTCTCTGTCTTCTTTCAAGAAATGCTTCATCATTCGTTTGAAGTTATCATCATTTTGATATTGAGCAATCTTCAGGTGTGGGTTCCTGATCTGCACCATGTTGAGATTGAGTTCTTTGAGAGCCAAATTTTTTCCCTACTTGAGACATGGTAGGAGTTTGTGGACTCCCTGGAATAGATTAATGTGGGGTTTGTTGGGTACCTCTATGAGTTGATGAAGGAGGAATGTAACCAATTTTTAATTGAAGGTTGCCAACACCGTTGTCTTTGTAAAGACCAGAATCATGGAGTTGCTCAAAAGTTGGACCTATGTGAGTCAAAGGTAAAGTATGAGATATTTCCCTAGATTTCTTATGGGAGGAAGCTCCAGTTTCCACCATTAACCTTGGGTGAAGCAAAAGAATAAGATGAAGACAACTGAAGAATAAATTGAATCAAGATGACCAGATGATGCAACCTTGTCAAGGTTTGATTGGTTTGAAGATAAAATTAGATGTGGGTGAAGGATACTATGCCCTGGATGTATGGGTAGATTCCCAAAAGATAGCGGACAAGATATCACAACACTTAGTCATTTTGATGATTGATTGGAGATTGATAGTTATGACAAGGTTTTGACACAAGATGATAAAGACTCTAATCGATTAAACAAAAGGCTGAATCGGATTCAAAAGGCCACTTTAGGAAAATGATTGGATTCTCATTAGTTGTTTCTTTGTTCCTAACATAGTGATTTGTTCGACAGATTCTGGAAATAGGCTGAAAAAGCTAAGTATCTGGCAATTTTGACAACTTTCAAAAATTTCCCAAACGACACTCTGCAGACTTGTACGATAGTGGGTATACTATGAAATGACAGTTGAAAAGCTCATACGAAAGTTTCAAAACTCGCACGATAGTGGGTATGCTATGAAACGACAGTTGAAAAGCTCGTATGACAGTTGCAAAACTTGCACGATAGTTGCTAGCAGGATTTGACTTTTTTTGAATTTGACTGGCAGAAAGACCCGTACGACACTGGGTTCTTTACCATACGAAAGTTGGGCAGTGATGAAATGACATTTGACAAAAAATCGTATGACTTTCTGACCTCCTGAGATGACTTTTGACTCCAGAAAGGAATTTCACTTCAAATTTTGCAAATTTAGGGTTTTCAGTTTCAGATTGTTTGCAAATTTCAATATCCAGATTTGAGAATTGTAACAAATTTGTTCATTTTCAGTAACCAGATAGATAAACAAGCACGCAAAATAGCAAGCAAGTGATTTCAAGCATGTCTGAAAATAATGAACAAGGGCAAAAGCAACCTTGTGCAGGAACAATCAAGTGACTTATTTGTTCTAATCCTCAGAAGTGCTAATTGTGTATGTTCTAAAAATGTTTTGCAATAATGCACATATACCCTAGAAAATGAAAATTTGGCCTCACTAGGCTTTCTAGTAATGGTTTGACTCTGCAACTTTTATGATCCAAAGGGGTGAACTCCAATCCCGGTGCACCAAGGTTTTGACATAGTTCAAGAATTTAATCAATCAAGAGTTGCTAGGGAGATTTGACAACCCAACAATGAACCACACCTGTGAAGATGTCTTCCACAAGGACATTTATATAGCGGCTGTCACTACCATGGTGAAAATGGCTATTATTGCTTGAGGTTCCATCAATGTGGTTGACCCAATTAAGGGAATGTCCACTATGGTTAACCCTCTCTAAAGGTGACTCACAAGATATACCACATGGAGACTGGTTCCAGATTCAAGGATTTGGGTTTTTGGTACTATCCAAAAGGAAGTAGAGCATAATCCCCTAGCCTTTTCACTTTTAACCCAAACAAAGCAGACAGATTAATCCGACATGCTAAGACCAAGATTATCTCATAAAGATCTATGACATCAACCCCTTATGATCTATCAACCTCTCCAGAGAGAGAATGCCTCGATCAAAAGTTGAAAACACACGGATCTAGTGGAACATGAGACTCCCTCAGTATCCTCCCCACCTACAAGGGATCCTTTGTTGAGAAGATTTTTGTTGGAAACCCACTCTCTCAAGATCCACAAATAGTGTTCATGGGGCCTAATTACTATGTGTAACAAAGATGCTAAAAGCAAACTATGTTCATTTTTTATAGCCCAAATGAAGTCTGTGATAGGAAAGCAATAAGAGTCACTCAAGCTAGACACATGAGATGTTCATTTTAGATCCAAAATCAAGGTCTTATTAGCTGAGAAGATTACCTAAATTCCTTGCAATGCACTTAGTATATTTTTACCTATTTTTAGCAATTCTTGCACTTTTTCCAATCAAAACCAGTAGGAGTCAATCAAAAATAGAGAATTTCAATTGTTAAGATTAGTCATTAGTCAAAATCTGAAAACCAAATATGACAAACTACCCTGAAAAATGAAATGATAGTTGAAATCTGATGTCGAAACTCATACGATAGTGGGTCTATTACCAGACGACAATCTGAAACTCGTACGACAGTGGGTATTCTCCCAGATGACAGTCTAGAAACTCATACAACACTAGGTGTTCTGTGAAATGACAATTGAACTTTCAAACAATAGTGTGTATAGTATGGCATGATCCTTGATCTGATAGACTATCGTACGATAGTGGGTACAGTGCAAAATGACTTTTGTCAGAAACTCGTACGAATATTGTATGAATAGAAATTAAAAATCATATTTTTGCACAGAAATTGAGGAGAAAAAAGATAAAAATTGATAGAATTGAATTGGAAACCTATTTCAAGGCCCCACAGTGGGTGCCAGAAATGTGTGTGTGAATTTTGTACCTAATTTGTAGACACAACACTTCAATAAAACATTAGAGGTTAGAAAAAATGAAAGCTGTAATGAATTAAAAGCTAAACTAACCAGGCGATTTACTGCCTTCTAATAGGTGCGAGTATGATGTTCTCAGATTTATTATTGAGATCAGTGACCTTGACAACACCTAAATGAAGGATTTGAATGTAAAACTGATATGAAATATGAATGCAATTAATCTATTTTTATTTTTTTTCTATACAATGATATGATGAAAACTGATATCAATCTATGATATGTAAAAACTTGATATGCTATGATGATCTAACAATATGAAACTAATATGATATGAAAAACTATGCAATGTTGATCTCACAAAAGCTTGGATTCACAAAGATGATTCTTCGGTCTCCCATTCAGCAGCATGATTATGCAATTCTTGTGGATGATTTGTGAAGAGATGAGCCTTGATTTTATAGAAATCCAAGGCTTTGGAGGTGCATGAAAGAAAGCCATAAACTCAACTTGATTTTTGAGTTATCTGAAAATAAAGATAATTTAATTCACAAAAACTATGCAAATCATGCAAAAATAGCTTTTTAACTCAAATTAGAAGTTTAGATCAACTTTAAAACTCAAAAATGATGTTGAGTTCCAAAAAGTCAATAACTTGCATTGATTTTCTGATTTGGAGTTTAACTACTCTTTGATTGTGCACATGGATAATTATGAATTAATAAATAAATAAAGATTTATTCTCAACTTAACTAATTTTGAAAAATAAAACAATTGATTTATGGGTTAATCAACTATTTTTCAAACTTTTATTCAAAATTACAATATTAAAAATTGACAAAATGATTTAATTAATTAAAAAATATATTTAATCAATTATTTGTAAGATTTTGGATTTATTGTCAAAATTAAATATCATAATTAGGAATAATAGAATTAAATTCAATTAAATAATTAAGTGGCAGTATTAAATCTAATTAATTAAATATTGAGAATATTCAATTAATCAAACTTTAGGATAAATATGATTTATCGCCAAATAATTATAAAATTAAAGATAATTAAGATAATTAGGAATATTACTAGGAATATTCCCCGATGCAGAATTTGAGATAATCAATTAGGATTCGATGATGTGTTGATGTGCCTTTGGTTAGGACTTTGATGTCGATTTCGTTTGATGTGTCGATGTAAGAGGTTAATGAACTTATAGCCCATTTTTTGGGTATTACACATAGTATTGAAACAATGTAGTACTAAGTGGCTCAAGTGGGATTACAAGTTGGATTAAGGGTCGTGGGATCTGTGACGTAGTAGAGTGGGTATATAGAGTATAATATCAGCACTTGTCTTTGTAATGTATCTTCAACAAGATATAATTTAAATCATAATGATAATCATAGTCAAGATATAACTTCACCATTCAATTCCATAAACATGAATAATAAATATGCATACAAAAGATGACGCAAATATAACATAAAAATGAACATGTTCTATATATAGAAAGTATCAAATGTATCAAAAGTATTTTCATATACAAATATGGCACATGCCATTTCAAGATGTCTACAAAATCAATGTTTTAAGGTGTACAATGCGGCATATATGCCATCTCAAAATGTGCCAAGTGGTATCTCTAAATGACCACAAAACTAAAACTACATCCTATGTCGTAGGAGTATCATCAAAATGTCACCTCTTTGAAGAAGTGTTTTGCTCTGATTGATCCTGCATCAAAAATGAGTTCAAACCCAAGTTAGATTGCTTAATTTATATGATTTGTACATATATATATAATTCATAATTCAAACACTAATTTAATTAAAATTATAACTAAATACAAACATCTGTACCTGGCCTCTCAGTCACCTACCACGATCAGGTGTCCTAACATAAGTCTTTGGTAGCGAAGGGACAATGCCACCATAACCAACTCCAACCTATAAATATATATTTGCAATAATAAGATTAGTAGAGTGGTGCAACATAGAGTAATAAATCTACAAAATAGGATGATAGCATAATAAAATTACAATTTGATTGAACTAAAATTAAAACTTACATCTATTGATCCCTCCTCTAGAATAGTGGGCCGGTTCAACAAAGATACGAAGGATTCTTGTGGGCCCTCCCTCACACTGGGAGTAACCTATGATAGTAAAAATATTTTCAATTATATATAAATATACTTCATCATAACAACCCTGGTTACAAAATACAAATAACCCCTTGTAAAAGTCTACGTACAATCGGGCTATCACTCCGAATTGAGATGTCTGTTAGCCTAGGCTCCCGAACCCATGTTGGGACATCATCAAGAGCCACACCCTATACAATAAAGTGCAAGTAAAATATTTATTACTACACACAAGTGGCATACATATGCATGCATAATTAATCTTAAACAATTAATTACCTTTCCTTTGTCGACACTTGATGAAGGAACCCCCTCATGCCCCCACAAACATCACCTGTAGCCTGCAAGAGTACAATAAGATGACAATATATCAGTAAATGTATGAATTTTATTGCTCTAATTCATAGAGATTTAAGCATGTACACCAAATGATATAAAAAAAACTAATGGGTACATAATTTATAATATATCATATAGGCATCAAGGTCAAATGAAATGGCCAAAAGTGTGGAGTCATCCACCTATCTCAACTCCTCCTTTGTCATTGACTAAACATAAATGAAAAAAATATATATACATAAGTGCATGCAATCATTAAAACTAATCTAAATAAATAAATTATTTTTAAATTAAATAAGTCATGTGACAAATTTATTTATAATGTTTACTCTTACCGTATCAACAAGAGTCCATGGCTCTACGTACACCTCCTGAGCACTCTCATGAGATGTAGATACTCCATGAGGTGTTGCAGCCTCTGCAGATGCGTCTCCTATATCCTCCTCATCAATAACATACTGATATGTATCACCATCAGTAAGCGGTCTGAGGCACATATTCTTGCATATAATGCAAGTACGGGGCTCGCATACATGTGAACTCCAACGAGATGTCGATGTGTAAGCATCATCCACACCAGGAGGCAACACTGACCTAGTCTGCATGATCAACTGATCACTCAGCAAATGAATGGCCCTGATAGTCTGTGAGGCAGCCTCTGTAATGATATCGGGATGCTGCACTGGAGGAGCGGCTGTGACATCAATGGGGGGACAAAGGTAGTGGCCTTTTTGTGCTGGGCAAATGGCCTAGTCTAAGGAGCTCCTCTGCCTACACCCATGTTGGGCTTCATGCTAAAATAATTAACATTGTGACCAAGCACAAACTCAGCATACAATTTTTTTATGAAATAGAAAGGGAGCTCCAAATTGCTATGGGGTGGTTTATCAAAAACCATCCACTAGCGATCCCAAAAATGTGTGCGCATTGCTTCATTTATGCACCATTTTATTGATAATTTGGGCTTTTTGGGGTCAACTTGTTATCCAATTTAATGATTCACAAAAAGGGAGGCTATATCTTCCTTACTTATATTAAGGGCCGCAATCCCATCATGGTCAAGCCCGTCATCAAATTGGGCATGCATATCATCATGCCAATGAAGAGTAGCATTATGTTGCCGCGTGAGTGTGTCAATGTTTTCAGCAATAGTATTTAGGTTGGCAAGCATGGGACCTAATGTAGGTATATTCTGATATGTGTTTTGGAAACCTCGTATTGTGTTTAAATTATCTTATATCAAATCTTCTAAAGATCGAGGGTTTTGAGATGGGGGATTGTTTTGGGGATCGTTATTTGGTGCAGGAGGGTTATTTTCTTCATTGTTGTCAGTCATTCCTGATTAAATAAAAAACAAATCTAAATTTTAATTTGATTTCATATATTATTATAAAAAAAATGCAAAACCCTATTTCAACCAAAAAATTACATTTAGCATCAAAATGAAATAAAATAATCAAAATATACAAAGAATATACTTACCGTATATACTACGGAGTCGAATTCATTGTCGTGGAAATCAAATACCTAAAAAAATTGAGTATCAGATATATGGAGCCATTTTACAAACCAAAAGCAATGAGAGAAATGAGAAACATGGCCCATGGGTTTTGATTTATGCCACAGGTTTCAGGTACCCGATATTTTTAGGTACCCAATATTTTCAGGTACCCGATAAGGATTGTGCTTTGGTGTCAGGTTTGCCTAGGTGTACTGACACCCAGGACTACTAAAAATTCAATAAGCATTTTCATGTGCTTTTGGACAAGTGAAAAGTGAATATTTTTCACATCGCCACTTTTTGGCCCTTCATGATCTTGCACATACCCAATTATAATTTGGTTGTTAATTATATTCTTCATTTTCATTATTCTTAGGTTTACCTTTAATTACTAGATTGGTGGTATGTGAGTAGTCACACTTATATCATTTTTTAGTAGTATTGTAATGTTCTCTAAATTTCTCTAGTTATATATCCATGCATATTAGTACTAAATATAGAAATTTGTTTCTCAAAACTTCCAAACATTCATCGTACCTTTCTACATGTTCTTAGATGGGAAATGGACAAACTATGTAAACTCTAGAGATGTTGCGAAAATAAAAGAGGATCCATTGGAAAGAGAACAAGAAGAATGTGAAGAACACCCTGCACATGAAATAGTGGATATTATTGATCGGTTCTTACTAATTTTTAGGTTGGCTTATAACTGTAAGAATTTTGATATCACTCTGATACCATGTAAGAATTTGCCTAAGGCAAAGAATAAAATGCCAAGATCTAGAAGCTCAAGAGATAGCACAAGAGAGATAGGAAAAATAATCAAATAATTGATTATAGCTAATTGAATTGAATAGAAAGTAGGAGTGCCTAAATATATAGGCAATGCATGATAACTAGAAGTTATGCAAGTGATAAGATATCAACTAGACATGGTGGAATCACATGTCCACCAAAGGTGGATCGTCCTCCATTGTACATCAAAGTATGTGAAACATGTGCAAAAATGAGAGGATGATAATGTGATAAGAGCACTAAAGGTGGATCTCACACACAAAGAGGTATGTGATGACAACTATCACACCTAAAGTGAAAATTCTCTTAACCATGTGCTAAAATGAAATGCAAACTCCTGGGTGTCACAATGACAACTAATATGAAAATGAATTATCCTTAATAAACTTAAGTAAAGTGTAATTAGTAATATTTAATTACACCAACACCCCCCTTAAGTGCAACTTAGGGGAATACACTTAAGCTCACAATGCAAGATGGGTCCCAGCTACTAGGCCATGTTAGGTACCCATGTACAAACACAAGAACAATGATGTCTCTCATTAAGTGGAGAAAGAGGGAAAACCTCATGGGAAAAACCCTCCCCCAAAAAGAGAGATGAATACAATATGCATGCATGGATGGAGTAATAAAAACCCCCCAATTATGACATACATCATGCATATACAATAAAAAATCCCCCCAAAGGAAGGAAACAAGGAGACATGATATCCCCCCCATAATGAGTAGTCTCCTCCAAGGATGGTAAGTGCTTGAAGACAAAACATAGTCCAATGCCTACAAACAACATTTCTCCTCTTAGGAAGAAGATACACCAAGTATAGATGTAAGAAGGCTTCCCATTGTGGATAGTAAGTAGGAAGGGGAATCCAAATGAAGTATGATGTCTCTAAAGTATGCCCAAGTGTCACCATGTCCTTGGTTGATGAAGATGCCACAAACCAATCAAGAGAAAACCCAGTAGAAGAAGGTGACAAACAAGGAACCAATGATAACTGATCCACGTGAGAATTTGGATCAAACTCCAAAGACAAAGATGTCTCCTCAAATGAAGTAGGAAGAGAAGCAAGAAAGCCCCCCCTCAATGTAGAATGTACACCCATGATAGATTCACCTGGATCAATGTGGAAACTACACCAAGAAAATTGAATCATGTTCCTCCCCTTAAGAAGAAACAAGTCCATAGGTGGATCAATGAATCCTCCCCAATCTAAAGGAAAAATCCTCAAAATGTATGATGTCTTAGAAAACTGAATAGGAATCTCCAACACATGAGTATGATCAACCTAAACCATGCAATGTGACATCTCAAGTGAAGTTTGAGACTCATGAAAACCAATCTCCAAAGAGTCAAATGTCTTCTCTAAAGTTAAAGAGGCCTCCTCCAAATTTTGTATCAAAGTATCCACAATCATGTCACCCTCAAAAGAATGATCAAGTAGAGAATGAAGATGAGGGTCATCGTGATCCCTCACAATAATTGAATAAGGATCATCCTCAACAAAGAGAAGATGAATATCATCAATGAAGTCTCTCAAATCTGAAATGTAGGACTCCACAAACAAACCTGCAATGTTTGTCAAGTAGGAATCCCATGGAACTATAACTGGAAGACAAGGAATATCTTGTTGTGCTAAATCACAAGAGTGAGTGGCTATAGGAAGACATGCATCATCAAGAGATGTGATCTCAGTAGGAGGAGAAGGAGCTGCAACTAGAGGTTCTGGACGTTTTGGAAGTGGAGGAATGTGTGGATCTCCATACATTTCCCAAAGAATAGTCCAAAAGATCAGGAATATTTTATGTCTCATCTTCATAGTTATCAAGTGAATCCATAACATCCATATCCATATTCAAATAGATAACCTTAACAACTTCTGAGTAAGAGTCACAATTGTAAGAAGGAATTTTAGGTCTATACTCATATAAATAGGGCAATAGGTTATGCTCACTAAGATGAGCAAGAACCAATTCACTCCATTGCTTATAGTTCCCTCTTGTCAACTTAATTAAACCATCATGATGTAATTCTCACATGAAACAATGAGACCAAAAAATTAATGCACCCCCAAAATGCAATGAGTCAAAGAACCCCCCCAAAATAGATGATTTTGGCACTTTATGTATAGTGTGTGTACAATTGCCACTTGCCAAAATGAACCAAAGTGGACTTCTGATTTTGATGATTACAACAAAAAATATGAAGCTATAGTAGACTCAAAAAAATAAGACACAAGATCTCTCAAGGATCTAACAAATTACAAGTGTGAAAAATAGGCCAAAATAGACCAAATTCTAAAAGTACTATGTCTACTTAGAATTTTTCCAAGCTGATACCAAATCTGGAAACTAGACAAAAAATCATGAACTTTCAAAAAAAATAGCACCTGAAAATGTGTCCATATGAGTCCAAACGAAGCCTCTAAAGTTGTAAAAATTAGAATTTTTGATTTTCAAAAAACATCAGAAACAGAGATCAAAAATCACCTGCACCATTGTGTAGATCGTGAAATTCTACCCCAAAAAAAAAAAAATTGCTCAAAAAAAGGACTCCGGATGACTTAGACATCGCTGTTTGAAAATCGCCTTTGAAATTATTTTTTCTGAATCGCCGCCGCCGAACATTGAAAATTCAAATGGCTCTAGATTTGGCTTCAGATGTCTGATTTAGATGAAACAAAATTTGATTTAGGGGTATTTGGATCTCCTCAATGTGATGCCAACCTCTGATTTACACCAGCAAGCTCCAATTTTGACTTGCAATAAAAATCTCTCCAAATAGGCTATACAATGAAATTCCTATGGCTCTGATACCATGTAAGAATTTTGATATCGCTCTGATACCATGTAAGAATTTGCCTAAGGCAAAGAATAAAATGCCAAGATCTAGAAGCTCAAGAGATAGCACAAGAGCGATAGGAAAAATAATCAAATAATTGATTATAGCTAATTGAATTGAATACAAAGTAGGAGAGCCTAAATATATAGGCAATGCATGATAACTAGAAGTTATGCAAGTGATAAGATATCAACTAGACATGGTGGAATCACATGTCCACCAAAGGTGGATCATCCTCCATTGTACATCAAAGTATGTGAAACCTGTGCAACAATGAGAGGATGATAATGTGATAAGAGCACTAAAGGTAGATCTCACACACAAAGAGGTATGTGATGACAACTATCACACCTAAAGTGGAAATTCTCCTAACCATGTGCTAAAATGAAATGCAAACTCCTAGGTGTCACAATGACAACTAATATGAAAATGCATTATCCTAAATAAACTTAAGTAAAGTGTAATTAGTAATATTTAATTACACTAACAATAACCCTTCTAATTAAGACTAACCTTTTGGTTTTCACGCACCTTACAAGGTATGAATCAATGCATATTCCCATGTTTAATGGAAAAAATAGATGTAAATTCCCTAGATAATCACCTTAACCTAATATGTTCTTGCTACATGATTATATCTTTGATCAATAAACTATTATCTTTGATCTCATATAAGTTTCTCTCTTACTAAAGAAATGGTAGAATAACTAACAAGAGGAATGTGAGGAACATCATGCACATGAAATAGTGGATATTATTAATTGATTCTTACTAATTTTTAGGTTGGTTTAGAACCCTTCTAATTAATAATAATCTTTTGGTTGTCACACAACTTACAAGGTATGATTCAATTGGCATTCTCGTATTTGAATGAAGAGATAGATGCATATGCCCTAGTTAATTACCTTAACCTAATATGTTCTTGCTACATGATTATTTATTTGATCGATGAAATATTATGTTTGATCTCATTAAATTTCCTCTCTTTGTAAGGAAATGGTGGAATAACTACTACACACACATGAGGATCACTTATACACACTTGTGGATAGATGGAATGGTTTTCTAACACGCTGATAAGAAACTTACCAATGCAATAAAAAAAAATAGGATAAATAGTAGATCAATTTCTCTAAGTTGCAATAGAGTTGAGATTAGCTAGGGAAAGCATATATAAGGATTTCATATTTTGATGTGAAACCTTTGCATTCAAGATTTTTAAAATCCTTTCTTAAAATTATGGGTTAGGCTTGAGAATACACATCCAATTAGATATGAAATTCTAACATATTTATTCAATATTCAGAGAATCCTACATATTTGGTTACAAGTTTAAATAAAACGCCAAATTCAAGCCCAAAATAAAATATTTGAAGTCTCAAACCATAGCCTAGTTTATGCTTTACATGCATAACTCATAGATAGAAAATGACTCTCAGTATCATCCATATAATAATTAGTACTTGAAAAATGACTTTAAGTTAAGTAGTCTACCATTGTTAAGTGGTGTTTATTTCACAACTCCAACACTCAATAAGTTGGAAACATTATACTCAAAAGAATCTCACAACTTGATGTAGTGAATACCAACACTGTGGCATTGGACAAAGGTAAGCAAATCATGAAATTTGAGCTAGTGCTATTGTTAACCAATACTATAAAGATTTTCAGCTCCCTTGTAGACATAAATAGATAAAAAAATGCTCTTTCATCTCAAATGTGGATCATCAGTCAACCAAAACATTTATTTATTGACAAGATAAATTAGAACTCTTTTGTTCTTGAAGTTTAAAGATTGAACGTGTCACTAATACCTCAATTGCAACTACACTTCATCAAATGGTCTAATAGTATATATGATTGTAAGCTAACCAATATGTTATCTAGTTTTGATGTATAGAGCCTATGCTTAGACAATAACCATTTTTTATTATTGAGGTCACTGATGTGAAGAAACATAATAGATAACCTACACACTCATTTCTAGGAGCACAAATTTAATAACCTTTTTGACAATCTACAAATCGAGACATCACAATCAAATATGATTGAAAGCTCTTAACTAGAAAATTATATAAAATGACTTAGAATTTGTAAAAGAAAGCATGATATGAAACCCAGCTAATCTTAGAACTCTAGTTTAAAATGTTTCTATCACTTGTGATAACATTTAACGGTCCTTATAACCCACTGAGGTCGATAACTTTAACACCTCTAAAACTGAGAAGGGCCATATTATATCTTTCAAGCCATTCTCTAATCACAGTGCTCACAATCATATTGTACTCATTTAGGGTTCCACTTCTATGCTTTTTTCCAAAGCGAACATTTCAGTGACGTACTCTATGGACAAGAGATTTTTGGTCAACCATTCAATGATCGCTAATGGTAAGAGAAAGATTGTTTGGAGATGGATTTTCCGTTCTATAAATAAAATAAAAGAAGGGTGGCCCTATATGTCTATACTTGTGCTTGGGGAGTGTTTCGTGCTCCAATCTCGGAGCCTTCCTACAACATATTATTATGAACAGTGAAATGTTGGATCACTTTCCTTGAAACCTCTGGCAGCCATGGTGATGGGATCATTTGTCATTGAATAGTTTCTAGATGGCCTACCACTATGTCAACCACTTTAGGATATTAATAAGAATTCAGCCATTTCTCACTGTTATCCTTGAGACTTCAGCTATCAAATGATTATTGTTGTACAAATATAGATGCCTAGATTGATGCTTTTGTTTCCTAGCATCATAGTGGGGTTCAAATTAATTGATTGGCCCACTCCTTTTTCTATGATGCCTGCTCTTGAGGTCCACATGTAGACTCAATACAATTTGATGGTCTATTCTCAATGAGTATTGCCTTACAGTCGATTCTAAAAGTGGAGTTCTCCCTTTTGAATATACTATGACCCTATCCATTGTGAAATGTGAGCCCAATTATTGATTCTTACACATTGGAGCATTAACTTAAGGCCACATGAGGACTAAGACTCAAATATTTAATAAATATGAAACTATTTTATATAGAAATTTAAGAATTATATTTTATTTGTCTTTGTTTGATGTGGGTTTAAGTTATTTTATAAGTGTACAATGCAAGATTGAGTATGTTTGAAATATATATTTGAATTTAGTATTGTAAGATTTAGTTATGGATATAGCTATCTAAGATCAATAAGTTTCGACAAGGGCATACAAGATTTTAAAATAAGAGAATACTTATATTTTATCAAAGGATGCAATGATACAATGATGAGAGATTAGATTATTCATATAATAGACATTCAAGTATTTCTTGAATATAGCTTCAACTTATGCAAATGTGCAACCAATGTCTAGAATAAAGGAGATGTAGTCATATTTGATGTATGTTTTAAGTTATTTTAAGGAAATATGAAGGTTGGTATGTTTGAAGTATTTATTTAAATTTAGTATTGTAAGATTTGGTTACGGAGATAGTCATCTAAGATCAATAAATTTTAATAAAGGATAACAAATATCTAAAATAAGAGAATGGATATACTTATTCAAAGGGTGCATATTTACAATGATGAGAGATTAGATCATTCAAATAAGAGATACACATGAGTGTTTCTAGAATACAACATCAACATGTGTGTATGCAAAACCAATGTAGAATAAAGGAGATGTAGTTATATTTATGCACTGAATCTCCACCAAACTAGGAAAGTACAAGTTATATAATGTTGGAAACTTGATCCAAGCTAAAATATTATTTATTTTTTAAGTTAAATGTTTTCACTACGTTGCTTTAGAAGAAAACCAAGTTAATGATAATATTTTTTTGTTGTTTAAATTTAAAAAAAGGAAAAATAATGACATATCATCTTAGAATATTTTAATCTTGCAAAGTGTTTTTTTACGAAGCTAAAACATAATGCAAGATGAGAAAATCTTAATTTATTATAAACTGAAACACAACATATAAAAGTTGGATTCAAACATGTAAATGATTGGCAAAGAAGAACCTAGAGGAGAATTCAGATGTCATTACCTAGAAATCCAATATGATGCATGAATATTTGAGTGGTTTTGTCATCCATATGACATGATACAATATATGACTCAAGTAAAATATATTTTCTCCCACAAAATCCATGCACAGCTACACAAAAAAGAGCAACTTAACACAGAAACACTAATCCAGGTGATATAAATGGTATATATATTTAATTGAATAAATATATTCATATTTACACAAATATTTTGAGCAGAATTTAGAAAAGATATGGAAGGAAATATATGTTAACCTCCACGTAGTGAAATATTTTTCCAAATACTTATAGTTGATGACAAGGAAAATGGATGTATTACTTGGGGGCTTGCAAAAAATGGTCAAGCCCCTCTTTTAGCCTTTCAACGTGTACTAGAAGCCTAGAAAAAAGTATGTTCTCTGAACCTATGTGCATATAGGACTAAAAATAGTGACAAATAAATGAAATCTATAAGCACAAAATCTTTGGTCTACGAGAAATAATATGTTAGTGTATATGAGATTGAATGAAAGAGAGGTGGTGATAGTCACCAATATATTTTTCAAGAAAAGTAAGAATGAACGATAAAGAAATAGAGTTGCAATATTACAAAAATAAGTTTTATAACTTGGAATAATATTACCAACCAAGTGCAGGAAAAGAAGAGAGGAATTTGGAGGTTTCATCAATAGCACAACATAATCAACACTTGAGCACTTTGCAACAACAAAGTCTTTTGCAACCAAGATCCAAGAAAAGAGAGAGTTGAGGAGATTCAATTCTTATAAGTTTGAAATTAGTTTTGGATGAGGATAAAATGGAAGCTCAAAGGTTAGATTTATATATAAAAAACATTTTTCTTAATGAACACTTATTACTATAGTTGATAATAGATAGTTGGATAGAAACCTATCTTTTAAATTTTTCAATTTTCCAGCATGCTAGTGTGTTGCACTTGCATCTTAAGGATATTTTTATCAAGTACAATGCATGGTATTAGATCAATGGGGGTGATCCCACAATATGTTACTCCTAAATGGACTAAATTTTGTCATTAGTATTCAGTTGTACAATCAGTAAACATGGGAAGTTAGTTCAATCGGTTATCAATACATAGTAGTCGCCGAGCATAAAGATCATCGAGTATAATAGTTATCAAGTACACAGGATTACCAAGCGCCAAGAATAACCGAGACTGAGAGACAGTATTTACTGGGTAATCCAGAGTTCACATAAAATTTTGGAATGGCACATTCTTCAAGGTGAACAATGTTTTATCGAGTAAGAAAATGGTTTACCAAGATCAAAGTGAATATTTGTTACGGATGTAATCATTTAAGGAATGATTCAATTCCTATGTAATGATGATCTAGGCTAATTTTGTGAACCGTTGATCTTAGTTTTTCTAAGATATTATAAAATGCTAATTAGGTCAAGGTCAGTTTGATATAAAAATGTGAGGATGTCATTTTGACAAGTATCTTCATGGAGTAGCCGCAATCAAGGACATCTAAAGTTCAGACAGGGTTTTGACAGAAGGATTTTGAAGGAAGTATTTAGTTTAACAGAACAGTTACAAGGCTACCAAGTAGTTTAGAAGGATATACTCATCATAGCAAGGTGATGTCTTTATTATATTTACTACATCTTAAATCAGCAATTTGAGTTGTATTACATACAGGTCATACATTGTTGTTACTCTCTAACAATTGTAGCATATTCAAAATCTCCTAATAGAGTGGACTTAACCGCTCTTAGTTAAATTTCTTAACCGAGTGCACACATATATTGGGTTGCAAAAATCCTTTAACAGAGTAGATCTAGCTGATCTTTTTGTTACTCCTAACAAGGTAAGATCACCGGAAGTGATCATTCTTGTAAGCCTTAACCGACAACTTTATTTATGCAGAAGTGAAGCTTTGTGGGTCTCATCCCCACCGCAGTTTTTACCTTCTAAAAAGGGTTTTTGCGATACCAAATACATGTGTCAATATGTATTGAAGTTTCATGAATGTTTTATTGATTTACTTTCATGCATTTACATTTCAGTTATACTATTGAATGTATGTTGAATGCAATTTACAAAGTCAGTTATTGAAGTTGATATTTACAAGGATTACTTTGAAATTTTTTAAGGATACTGATTCACCCCTCCCATCTCAGTATACACCTTTCCATAATTCCAAAAATTGGTATCAGAGCTAGTTCTCTTGTTGAGGAAGTTTAACCACTGGAGACAAAAGATCTTAAGGATGGAAAGGTATAAGCTTGACAAAACTATTGAGAATCGGAGAATATAGATGCAGACCTACATTAAAAAATTCAAAGAAGCCAAAGAAGCCAAAGAAGAACCAAGAAAGTTATTGATCAAGAGGAAGGATATGGCACTTCGATATAAAGAGATTGATTATCATGAAGAAGAGATAGATGATCCAATTGAAGGATCTGGATCTAGATCTGGTAGCATATATGATGGATCTGAAGGAACCATATCAGATCTATCTAAAAAAAATCAACATCTTACCGAACAAGTGAAAGAACTACAGATCGGTCAGGAATCTCAAATGGTTAGAATGATTGATGTTATGAACAATGCAAGGCAGGCTTAACAAGAAAGGAATCCGACTATTGATGACAGAAGATAAATGACTGAAAAGATGGAAGAAAAGGAATCTGAGATAATGAGACTCATCAAGCATCATTTTGAAATCTCCAATCAGATGGTTGTCATGAGTCAGGAAATCAACCGAGTTAACAGTGAACTTACTAGAAGATTGGAAGACATTGGTGAATCGAGAGAAGAAAATGAAAGGTTAAAGAATGAAGTAAATATTCAAAAACAGCACAATGAGATGATTAAGAAAGCTAAAGAAAGTACAAAAAGGATAGATGAGTTTCTATACAGTCAAAAAAGACTTGACAAAACCATTGGTTTAGGCTATACCGAGCATAGAGAATCATCAAGACAAACTGATCAAAAGAATGCATATGCAAAACCAAGGCCAAAGAATCTCTCATGTTATCATTGTGGAAAACTAGGCCACACATCAAATATTTGTAGAAGCAAAGAAAAGGGTATTCCAAAATCCACTCCTAAATTTAATGGTTATTGTTACAATTGTGGTAAGTACGAACATCAAGGACATG
Organism: Chamaecyparis obtusa; assembly: GCA_027943335.1. Lineage (NCBI taxonomy): Eukaryota > Viridiplantae > Streptophyta > Pinopsida > Cupressales > Cupressaceae > Chamaecyparis > Chamaecyparis obtusa. The sequence goes on along the minus strand of BSBK01002603.1, from coordinate 184,258 downwards.
AATGTAGCTCAAAGTTGAAAAGGTCACCTAAGAAACCTTATATGGAAAAGTATTTTCGCACTTGCAACATGCATGGACACATATCACAAGAATGTAGGACAAAGATGAAACAAGTTTAGAAACTGAGAGGATAAAACAAGACATGTCAACCAAGAAGGCAAGGTAATGCATACACTTGGGATTACAATACTTGGGTTAATTGCACAGCATGTGGTAGGTGTGGACATATTGCAGCTAATTGTATGAAAAGGTACTGGAAATGAAATTCTTGAAATCAATCAAATTCTGGAATGGCATGTTTGCACTGTCATAAGGTCGATCACCTAAGTAAAGATTGCAGAGACCGAGCACTAGAATTGAGTACTAGTGAAAGTGGAAACAAAATTGAAGAAATCATGAGAATAAGGAATCAAATGTAAAGAAAAGTATCAAATGACGTTGATGGACAAGGCACAACAATCGGTGACACCTCATCCATTGGATTGGGTGATTTCACCACCTCCACCTAAGCTATCCAAGTAAGTATGGAACTGAATTTCAAAAGGTTATATCTTACAACAGTTCCTTATATCTATTGTATGAATACCAAATCGGCATGAATTAAGATGTACTAGGGTATTATATTGTTGCTAACTTGAAACAAGTTTAGTCGGTTAAACTGGACAGAGTAAGAAATTCTAGTCGATGAAAATTTAAAAGACAACTGAGTTGCTTAGCCAACTGAGTATTGATATTACTCACCAAGCTATGGTATCTACAGTGTTAACCAAGTTATTTTATTGTTACCAAGTGGTAGCTGGCACAACATTTATTGCATCAATCAAGGTTTTTGTCTATAAATTAGTGAGAAATGAACTCATTTGTTTACAGAGCGAAGCAGAGTAAAGCAGAGTGAAACTTGAGCAGAACGAATCCAAACATTTCACAGAGATCTAAGTACATTATGAATACTTGAAGTCCAAATCAAGTAAGTTTGGAACTAACCGAGTTCTTTGTATCCAGTTCATTGAAAACCCTAAGTTAGAAACGACGATAGCTTCATCCTCACGAACCGTGCAAACCAAGGATGACAAGGGAAAGAAAGTTAATTTGATCAAGAACACAACTTTCACTGAGCCTCCTTTTAAAATTCATCTGGAAATTACAACTCAACCCAATGATAAGGTCGTGTTTTCTCTAATACTACCTAGGGTTCTTCTCGTAAAGGATGTTAGGTCATGCAACTTTGCACCTTACCACTTTAGCTACTCTCCAAAGGTCCATATTTTCAAGTTGACCCACATTGGACCTAAATATGTCTTCCAAATAATCTGAGGCCTCACCTGGTCATGCTCATCCCTTCAATATATTTGGCTTTGCAATTGGATCACTCGCGACCTAAGGCCAAATGGATCCTTTCCATGCCAACTTGGGCTTCAAAAATTCCCTTATTACTCATCAAAATTTACCTCAAAGTGTCTAACACAACAAAACTCACCTCAAATCCCCATGACTTGAGGATTGACCCTGGTGCTTCTGCACCAAACAGGTCGGTGATACATTCTACTTGTGCCTAAAATCTTCGCAATGGCTCTCTTGCACACCTCTCCATGTGTTTAATGCTTACCCCTTTTCCAAATATTTTCCACTACCTCTAGTTATTTTTAATGGTGTTTGAGTAATGTTTTCACATATGTACACCATTCCTACCCATGGGATTTAATGTGCACCATTTCTTCTTCTCTTCAGCAGTTTATTCCTCCAACAACCTCTTCCACGTTGGATAACTTCTTTAATATCTAGTAAAAGGGGGGGAAATCAAGTTCGTATGTCATGACAAATATGAAGTTGTGCGATAACTTACAAAACTCGTTATGCCTAAATTTGTTCTTTATTATGTAGCCAGTGAAAATCACCATAGATTTCTATTTCGCACTTGTAGTTAGGATTTGTGTGAACCGATAGTTTTTTGGCCTTGAGCCAAAATAAATTACCTATTATTGTATGAATTTGTTACATGTTGTGTATATATAAGTAGTGTAACATAAATTTCTAAATCACTATAGAGAAGATTTCTGTAAAAACTCTTATACGGAATCATTGTTAAATAAAATAATACTTTGCATAATCCAAATCACGTAAGAGTAGCGTTTTCACTTCATCACCAAGAGGTTGAGGAGCCATGACCCACTTTGAAGTTACTCAGTGATTCTTTTTTGTTTTTGTATGGAGTGCATTTGATATTTTTTCATTCATATTTTGATCAACTCTTCATTGTGTGGTATGCATTTAATTGTGTAGATTGATTAAATTATTATACTATTTATATGCTCAATGAAACTTTATTTGCGTTCATTATTGTTCAATAATATTTCATTTGAATTAGATTATGAATTAGTTAATTATTTTTTATGAGTTGTTATTTTCATTAAAGTTTGTTGTTTTTGTTTTTGTTGTTTCTACCGCTAGAAAGTGACAATTCTTATCGCTAGAATTTTATTGGTTTTCTATATGTTTAGTTTTGTGTGTTCTAGCTGCATCCATCCCTACTTGAATCATTATATTCATCCCTTGAGCAGACAACCACTATACCTTTCATTAGTCTATGACCTTGAATCCAAATTGAACTTAAACAAGCATTAATCTAACCATAGTTTAACCATACAATACTCCTATGAGAAGCTTTATCTATAAGTATATTGTATTATGTTGTTGATTTTTTAATAATATATTGAACGAATTTTGGACTGTGATATTTTTCTCCCAAAATGATTTTTCCCATATAAATCACTAGGTTGTAGTAGCATTCTTTTTATATTTATTTTTGTTAATTTTCTATAACTGTTGTAGAGATCTTTAATTTTTTGCATAACCCTCCTCTCAAGGTTGGTGTAGGAAGTTTCTCCACTACCTTAACTTCCTTTGAATACATACTATTTCTAGTATGAATAATCAACTAGATTACTTGGATGAAAACACCTCTTATGGCATTGATTTATTTAGCTTTATAGCTAATTAAAATAAATTTTCTTTCTTGATATTTGTGTAAATATTTTTCCAATAATTGTGTGACAAATATTCAGCATAAATGTATTGCTAATTTAATAAAATTTATCTAAACCCAAAGTGCCTTGTATTGAATAAAAGTGTTACACAAATTTGTTTTCATGTTGTAACATGACTAGATGGTTAGTTGGCAAGCTTGATGTGTGGAATATTGTTGTCACTCTATGGGTAATTTGATTACATTTTTCAAGGCATCAATTCATGTTGCTTGTTCTTTGTTTCTTTTTTCTTCACTTGTTGTAATTGATATAAAACAAATAAGCATGGATATTTTCTTGTTGTGTATAGTGTCTTTATGATTGGCTACATATTTTAGAAGGTAGTATGGTATGTACATTTTTTAGGTCACATTTTTTGTCTTGGTGATTGGGTAAGTACTGAAAGATAGTGGACAATAAATAGTAGAAAAATATTTTACTTAAAACACATTTGTATTATGTAGAACATGCATGATTCATTATGTGTATGTGATGTAACATGTATTGTATTGTTATTATAAGAAGACATAAAAGCACAAAGTTGTGTCACGTTTCAAGACAACTTATCAGCACAGTTGAATTTGAGTATATTTCTAACTAAAATTATTTTTTGTCAAACATATGGTCTAGCTAGATTCATTCTAATTAAGTTAGATAAGTTCTTCAACTTTTCCAATTGGAAATATCTATTAAATGCATTTTTTATACTAATTACTAAAGAAATAAAATTATTTCAGAAAAGTGATGTTTTTATAACTCCTACTCTTTTTAATGATATTTTTTTACAAATATAAAAATACCCTTTTTTAGAGCACAGAGTCAAGATTATCATCATATGATTTTTATAGTATTTTAATTAGATCTAATATATTATAATTTCAAAATACTGCAAGTAGGTATTTTAACATTCAAGAACAAGCTGCTTCAAAAATAGAAAAACATAGTAAAGCTTATCAAAAAAATTAAAATTTTATATTTAACACTAGAGGAGAGAGTTCTCTTCAAGAATGTGTAATTTTTTTTTTGAATGGTGTAGATTTGATAGGGGAAATTTGGTGGGAGATGAAAACTATCGATTTAAGGTATGTTAGACTTTGAGTAGTTATAACGGAGAAAATATACATTGAAAACTATTTTTTCTTCTTTTTTGCACTAGCTATACATTTCATCTATAACATATTTTGAAATCAAAGGAAAAAAATATTATATGCATATATTTTTTTGGTGGGAACAAGACCTTCGTTTTTCAGTATTTTTCAACAATAAAAAATGGACTTCAAAAATTAAAAAACTAACTGAATTTCTGTTCAAAAAAATTTAAAAAAATTATAGGCATAAACTTCATCCACTTTTACACATTTCATTAGTTTACATCATCTCCAAATTCTAAACATAAATGTCATTTTTATGTCGTTAAAGTTAAAAATTTTGTGTGTTGTTGACCTTTTCCTTTATGAAAGTGTGACATAACCTTTCACTCATATGTCTTTTTCATGTGTCTTTATGATCATTGGAATTTGCACATGGATGCCTAGGGTCATGAGAGATTAAAAAAAATATTTAATAGTTGTTATGTATATGGATGCCTAGGGTCATGAGAGATAAATGTATGTGTATACACACACACACACGTGTGTGTGTGTGTATGTATATACATATACACATACATATATATACATATACACATACATATATATATACATATACACATATACATAGTTGTTATATTTAATAGTTGTTATGTATATGGATGCCTAGGGTCATGAGAGATAAATGTATGTGTGTACACACACACACACACGTGTGTGTGTGTGCATACATACATACATACATACATACATACATATATATATATATATACACACACACACAAAAAAAAAAAAAAAAAAAAATGTTGCAAGTTCACTTACAAAACTAATGAGCATGAATAAAGTTATTTTTGTGTATGAAGGTTATCGTATTTGTATTCTAAACTTGATTCAAATCAAGTTATCTACCTATGTTGTTGCAATTTATAACTCCAAATGGGAAGATTTATGATAATATAAAATTGTGATCCTAATGTATATTGTTGAATTTTCAACTTTCTCAAAATTAGTAACATGAGTTATATTGTTGTTTCTATTTCTACTTGATTAATAGAAATATTGAAATCTCTTTTGTGGTGAATTTTTTTCAAAAAGAGTTTCTTCGTGTGTGTGTGTGTGTGTTTGTTTCTATTTGATTAATAGAAATCTTGACATCTCTTTTGTGGTGAATTTTTTTTTTAAAAGTTTCTTCGTGTATATGTGTGTGTATGTATGTATATATGTATGTGTGTGTGTGTGTGTGTATGCATGTGTATGTATATATATGTATATGTATATGTGTATGTATGTGTATATGTATGTGTATATGTATGTGTGTATGTGTGTGTGTGTAATATAAGTTGGGTGGTATGAGATTTTATACACACACATGCATGCATGCATTATTGCATGCATGTATGTATGTATATATTGATGAAGCTTTAAACCCAGCACGTTTTAGGTGCCTACAACATGACTTTGTCACTACACCAAATGCCTTTTTGGAACTTCTCCATGTATATTATTATTATGTGGACTTGTTGATTTCTTATTTTATTTTACATGCTTATTAATTTTTCATTCATATTTAAGATTAATCATATATATCTCTAATCAATTTAATTAGAGTTTTTTAATCCATTAACACTGTAATAGATTCATTCATCGGTTTTCTCAACACTTCTAACATCACAATAGATTGATTGTTGATGAACACTAAGTTTGTTTGCTTGCTCTATCTCTCCTCTTTTTTTAGTGGTTGAAATTTAAAAAATCAAATCTTATAAACTTCTAGAGAAATTTCTTTCTCTCCAGATTAGGTATGCTTACAAATTGTACATTTTAAAATTATCTATAAGACAAAATAATTTGTAGCACATAATGTGATGGATAAAAACTATTATAGAACTTCAACTTCAAATGTTGGGTTATTTTGCCTTCATATGATTATAATAAAATGTTGGTCTTTATTGTAAACCTATTTTTCCTTTATTGTTTGATTGTGTTACTCTATAAAACTTAGATGCCCAATTTGAAATTTGCACATTTGAAAGTCAAATCTCCGTACGAACAACTAAATCACTCACTATTTGGTCTTGTATCTCCTACTTAAACATCATTCAATGTATTTTGTCACCTATTTCAAAACATCATTCAATGTATTTTGTCAACAATTCCTAAACATCATTTGATTCAATAGTTAAAAAATTGACCATAAGATAATACTTTTTAATATGAATGACACCTTAAATTAATATTGACTTTGACTTAAAAAATAAAATAAAATAATGTTTTGACTTTGGAAGATGGTTAGCATTAGATCCCTCAAAAGGTTTTCTATGACTTGATAAAAATTGTTTACTTGGGTCAGAACCCAACTCTTTCAAAGAATTAGGTTGGCCACCTAATGTATGGAAACTCAGCGAGGCTTCTTGCGCGTCATACTTGGGAAATTAATGATTATGCCACCGACTGTTTGGTAAAACAACCTTGATTTCACTTTCATTTCCAACAAAATGACCGGAGAAGTTGAAAAAAAAATCTTTGTTTCCTACAAAGTAGCATTTCGTAGACTGGAAATATTTTATTATTAAGAAAGTTTATCTCTACAAGTTGCCTTCCAGATTGTATATATGTATATGTAAATCCAGAACAGTTAACAGTTATGAAGAACAAGTTATGTATTTTGGATTGAAGTGCTTGCAATTAATTTTCTTTTCTAAATAATTGTTGTAAGTAATATATATAACCAATCTTTCTAATTTTGAAATAAATGTTTGTACTAAAAATCTTTAAAAAATTAAGCTTCTTTGTTTATTATATTTTTCCTCTAAAAGAACTTTAAGATAAGCAATAAAAAAAAATTTAAATTAAGTTAAAAATTTAAATAATTTATTTTATTCAAATATTTCATCTCAAATTAGTTACTAGAAAACATACTTTCTAATTTCATACCAAACATTTCTATTACAAATCTTTTTAAAAATGAAAATTTTATTTTTATTATATTTCTTCCTAAAAAATAGTATTTATCTTATTTGTTTATTTATCTTAATATTTATTATTTTATTAACTTTAATCATACTTCTAATTTGAAATATATTTCTATTATACTCTTTCTATTTGACTAGATTGTTAAACCAAAACAGAATGTTTTAATTGTAATTATTGTAAAGATTTTTAGATTTCTTTTACGCTTTGTTCTACAAACATAAAAAGATTTGTAGTTAAATTTTATATTTACCTTCAAAAAGTTTAAGAGTACTTATAATTAAAAACTTTCAAATGCCCAAGAAAAACTTGCATTTCATTCAACTCTACATGCCTTTAATATACACATACAAGTCAATTTTGTTTATAGCAAATTGATAAATTTTTATTCCAAATTCATGTGATTATATATGATTACACACAATTATACCACAAGTTGTTATTGATAACAAAATATACTATATGAAAGTAGTTGATTGATTAGTGTGTACTTTAGAAAAATTATCATCTGTGTTTTATCTCCTACTAACAACTGTCTTAAAGTTGGAAATATAAAATAGCTACTTTGTCAGGATAAACAATATATTTCGAGTTAAATATGCAGGCTGCTAACTTCCAATGGTTAGATTATAAATATAAACATTTTTTCTAATAAACTTGAATGAGAGCAATGAAAGTGATGCATGAGTGTTTCTACTAATCTTTTCTTCTATGTTTTTGTATTTTGATTGTTTGAAATCCATGCATAATGGAGCACCAATATTGGATCTAATCCTCAAATCTCTCCTGCCATCTCATTCTCTACATTTTTTTTACAAGGTTGTTGTGCAAGGTAGTTTCATAACTATTTATCTATTTCAATTCTTAAAGCTAACTTGCTTTCCCAAATGGATAGCTCACACTTGACAGCTTTGAAAACTCAACTTGATAGCTAAGAATTGAGATCCCAACCTACCCCTTAATTTATAAGTATTTTGTGAGAAAATAAAATATTCAGATATATGAATATTCACCTATTTTGATGATCTCATGCATTAATTTCTTATTTTTAAAAATAAAAATTTAATCAAATATAATATTTTAAAATAAATTTAATCAAATATAGTCTTTTACAATAAATTTAATCAGATATATAATCTTTTAATATAAATTTAATCTTTTAATATACTACATTTTTCTAATAAATAAATGTTCATTTTTTAAATAATAAGTATTTAAATTTTTTAAAGGTTTTTTAAAAAATATTATCTAATCAATAATTTAAAATTAATTTTGATCAATAAAAATAAGAAAAAAAATGAACCAAATTGTTAGAGTAAATGGGTCATCTTCTATTTTACTCTTGACTTAAGTTTACTTAGGTGAACTTATTTTTTTATTATTTTTATTAGGTGAATATTATTTAGGAGGATATTGTTGAGTTCTACTTGGACTCAAACTCCTCCTATGATATGGTTGAGTCCTACTTGGACTCTAACTCCTATGATTTGGTTGAGTCCAATTTGTAATCTAACTCTTCTAAAGAATATTGTTGAGTCCTATCAAGACTCTACTTCCTTCGGGTTGAGACATTTATTTCAACATTGTCTATGCTTCCTATCAAGCTTTTGCCTATATAAACAGGGTACCTTGCTTGTATTTTCATAACATAGAACACATAATGCATAATGCATATTGCATATGATGCATATTGCATATAATGCATATTGCATATGATGCATATTGCATATAATGCATATTGGAAATATTAGGATATTTCATATATTGGAGATCTCTCTTGATTTTGACCATTCACATCAAGCTTCTCTAAATAACGGTATTCTGTTCATTTTATTTCTAATTCTTTGATCTAACTCTTTCATTTTGATTTTGGTTGTAATTTATTTTCTTAGATTCTAACATGGTATCAGAGCATATTTTGAAAGATTGGATTATTTAGAGATTTGTTAAATCTTGTTGTGTTTTCTCTTGTATTTTGCATGATTTAGAGAACAACAAAGGTTTATGAAGATTAAATCTCTATTTTGCATATATATGTTTTCTTGATCTGGGTGATTGCAACACCTTGAAGGATTCAAAGAGTGTTTCTGTATCATCAAAAAATGGAAGCACTTCCATTTAGGACGGGTTTAGCCCTCCGAGTAAGTGGTTTGGGGTCATGTCAAATGCTTTCATGGGATCTCTGGCTTGTATCTTATTTTTCCCCCTGTTCTGCCCCTTTCTCCACCTCTTTCCAACCTATTTTTGGCATCTTTACCTGAAACCCTGATATTCTTGACCTCAAGGTCAAGGTCAACCTTCTGGGTCAAGGTTGACCTCGACCTTGACCTAGGTCAGAGTCAATCTTGACCCTGACCCTGGGTCCAGATTTCAAAATCTAGAAGTTTCCAAAAGTTGGGTTTCAGAAAGTTTTATTTCCCGCTTTCGGGTCGGCTATTTCAGATTTCAGAACGATAAACTCTTAAATTATATTTAATTTAGGTCCATTTCTAGGTGTTAAGGTTTAAATGGGAATTTAATTCTCCTGTTTAGGCTTCTCTAGAATTTTGTGCCCTAGACTTGTATAAAAGGAAGCCTTCCTCTCTCATTTCAATCCATCTTTCAAGCCATATTTTATCTCTCTTTTGCAATCAAGCACTTCATCTTTCAAGCCATCTTCATCTCTCTTTTGCAATCAAGCACTCCATCTTTCAAGCAAGCATTCTCAATCAAGGGAGCATTTAATAAATCATCTACATTCAAGCATTCAAGTTCTCCATTGAAGATCAAGGATTCAAGCATTCAAGCCTTTGGTGGGATTTGGTTCAAGCATTCAAGATTCATCATTCAAACCCTAGATCTATCCATCATGGTGGTGTGATCTTCCTTCAAGATCCTTTGTTCATCTTTAAGATCTTTTCATTCTCCCTTCAAGGTGGATTCCAAGCATACAATCATGGAGGTTTTGATTTACATTTGTTAAGTGTTGAGTCCAAGCTTTCATATCAACATACTTGTTTACATTCCAAATACAATTGCATATCTATTGTTCATATCATAGCTTCGTTGCTAGATCTACTTCTACTACTTGCTAGCATTCTCTATTTCAATTCTATTTTAAAGGTTGATTCCAAACTAGGGTTTGACCAAGGACAACCCCTCATCCAAACAACAAAACCCTTTTTCTTGCAAGTACAGGTGCGGGACAACAAATCGCAAATTGGATCTGAGTACCCTTTTTGGCAAACTTTTGGGATCCGCAAACATAATTTCTGTCGGACAGTGCAAGTCAAGGTTGACATAAAGGGGTAAGATTGTGCCCTGGGGTAAGATCTTACCCCTGTCTTGGGTCAAGGTTGACCTTTCTTAGAAAAGTAGAAGGTTTCTAGGTTTTCTCTATTTCTGTGTTTCCAGGCCAGATCCGACTATAGAATTTCCCTAAACTAAGTACAGACACTAGAAAACAATGATTTCTGAATCTGCTCCTTTTCAAGATAAGTATTTATGTTTTATTAAGTTTTGTATGTCCACAACATTTTCCATCCCTAAACAACATCACACACACACACACACACACACATAGACATATAAATATAAAATATATATATCATAGATATATTTTTATATCTTACATTTTGGTGAACCCGCGATAGACAACTCTTTCTTTTTGGTGTTAGATGCTTTTCTTTCTTTCCTTAAGATTAGATTTCTTTTATGCTCTTGCATTTTAAAATTCAAAAAGACAAAAAAAACTATATATTCTACAAAATACAAAAATATTTCTTGCATTTCATTTGCTATGAAGATCTTTAAGATGCTTTGGTGTGTGGTTATTTTCTTTATTATCCTCCTCTTAGCATCTCTTTATCATACTTATGATGTTTATGAGAGTATCATCCACTTCATAATGTTTGTCACTCTTCATTTTTCACTTGCCTATGCTATTATGAGATTGACCAATACTAGTCTTCCTACTTTCAAAACTTTCATTAAAGATTTATGTGGCAGACTTATTACTCTTTTGGATTATGTGAAGAATTTGGTAGATGATACACCATCTCCTAATCTTCCTAATCTGATTCTTAATATCCCTAACATGCCTAATTCTCCATCCGTTATTCCTAGTTCTTCCCATACTTATGATGAGGTTCAAACTATGGTTCATGATGCAAATGTGCAAGAATTCTTGGATTTACCTTCCCCTTCTTATCCGATCCAAGATGATATTAAAGGGAAGATAAAAGCAACTTCTTCTAAACCTATTATTCCACCTTATACGACCTTTACTCATGAACACAATAAACAATCACTTCTTGTAGAAGCTTTACATGATATGTACAGTACAAGATATAATATGATGACAAAACAAGGATATAAAGGTTTAGGGCTTGGTGTTAATGAGCATGGAATTAAGTATCTAGTTCATATATCCCCTAAACAAGATATGCATGGTCTTGGTTGTTCACAATATCAATTTAAGGTGGTTGATTTTGATCGTCGTCCTCCTCTTCATGTTCTTCTTCCAACACCTACCTTAGATTATCCTAATACTCCTCAAGATGTGGCTAAGAAGGTGTATGTTCAGTTAATGAATTCCAAGAAATAAATATTTAAGCCTATGCTAAAAGATGCTCTATCCAAGTACAAATTTCCTTTTCATTACAGTAATACACATTTACTTACTGATTGTGTGCATTTCAAGTTATATGTTAGAGAAAGAGCTGCTTTAGGAATTTTATCCCACTCTCGTGCAATTTTACAATTCCTTCATAAATTTGATAAGGGGCATCCCCTTTGAATCTTCCATAATATAGATCTTTTATTCTCTTATCTCTTGACTGGGGCAAGATGTATTTCATCCAGTCTTCTAGGATCCATTATGCTCTTAGCATATATTTTATCTTGAGCTTAATTGGTATTCTTTCTATCTTTCCTCCCTTTGGTTTTGTATTATGTCCATAATCATCCATAGATTCTCTTTTATTATTCAAGATATCTTTTCTAAAGACATTTTATTTGCAAAGGTATCCCTTGCTTTCATCTCTAGGGGGCAAGGTCTTCCTTCTTTCTCTTTGTCTAGGGATCTGCTTTCCTTAGCTTAGTGGCATTTATTTATTTTGCAACATTATTTCATTATATTAACTAAGGTTTTGGCTATGGATATCCTTTTATGTGAGAGGTTGTTGTCCTAGGTCATCACCTCTTCTTTATTTTGCAAATTATGTTCTTTATAAATTCTTGTCCTTGCTATAGGGTTAGAGTTTGATTCCTTTGTTCAAAGATTCCTCTTCCTATTGATTACAAGGGGATGGATGATTGAATCTTTGTTAATCTTTGAAAGATGATATTTTATCTAAAAGCACTCCTCTATGGTGGGGGTCTTGTTGATAAGATATCTTTCTTTGAGGATCTTTTTTCCATAAGTGACATATCCTTTTCACGATTATCTATGCTCTTGGATGTAAGGGTCAATACCCTTCGCTAAGAATATAGTGTACATTATTGTTAAATAGGATATCTCCTTACTTTGTGAAGTACGTATCCTCCTCTTCCTTATCATGTCTAGTAGATAGCCATGATAAGGAGGGGGACATATATAGGGTCTCCCTTATGCCGCATTTTTCAATTTTTAATATGCTAAATCCTCATAAGGTAACGCACATAAGTTGCTAAATCCTGAGGACACACACATTTTTCAATTTTCAAATATGCTAAATCCTCGGAAGGTAACACACATAAGTTGCTAAATCTTGGAGAGACACGCATTTTACAATTTTCAAATATGCTAAATCCTCAGAACGTAACGCACATAAGTTGCTAAATCCTGAAGAGACACGCATTTTATATTGCATAGTGATACAAGAATGTGGAGCTATGGGTATTTCAAAAGTCATCAGAAGACACATTACAATTATAAAGCACAATTTTTGGGTGAACTATCAGGTTTTTGTACCTCTTGGGCTCTCCCTCCTTGGTGATTCATGATAAGGTGGGCATCTTACTATGCACGGTAATCACTCTTTTCCTTTACTCTCTTTTTTCTTTCATGCTAGTAGGATTAGATCATGAAGCTATGGTATTTATAGTGTTGCTCTTGTCTTTCTTATGTAATCATTTATGCTTCTATGAAAGCTTTCCAAATATGATATTAGTATAGGAAGCATTTCTTAGCAAGGTTTCCTTTGCTAATTGATTTGGGTTTGTTTTTGTACTAACCCCTTTTTTTGTGTCTTTTAGTTTTCTCTTTGTTTTTGCACCCTCGTGTGTGTATGTTGAGTTAGAAGCCTTATCTTGGGGGCTCATGTCCTTAACTAAGTGATATTCTATCTTGTTATGAATCCACTTGGATCTTTCTTCTCATTTACCAAGAGTTTGCATCGAATCCATACTCTTGCTAAAGTGGAGGCTAAATGTATCGACAGAAAATGGAAGCACTTCCATTTAGGACTCGTTTAGCCCTCCGAGTAGGTGGTTTTGGGTCATGTTATATGCTTTCATGGGATCTCTGGCTTGGATATTGTTTTTCCCCTTGTTCTGCCCCTTTCTCCACCTCTTTCCAGCCTATTTTTGCATCCTGAACTAAAACCCTGAGATTCTTGACCTCAAGGTCAAGGTTGGCCTTCTGGGTCAAGGTCGAGGTCAAGGTCGACCTCGACCCTGACCCTGGGTCCAGATTTCAAAATCTAGAAGTTTCCAAATGTCAGTTTTCGAAAAGTTTTATTTCGTACTTCCATGATGGCTATTTCAGATTTTGGAACAGTAAACTCTTAAATTATATTTAATTTAGGTCCATTTTTAGGATTTAAGGTTTAAATACAAATTTAATTCTCCTATGTAGGCCTCTCTAGAATTTTGTGCCATAGACTTGTATAAAAGGAAGCCTTCCTCTCTCATTTCAAGTCATCTTTCATCTCTCTTTTGCAGTCAAGCACTCCATCTTTCAAGCCATCTCCATCTCTCTTTTGTAATCAATCACTCCATCTTTCAAGCAAGCATTCTCAATCAAGGAAGCATTCAAGAAATCATCCACATTCAAGCATTCAATTTCTCCATTGAAGATCAAGGATTCAAGCATTCAAGCCTTTGGAGGAATTTGGTTCAAGCATTCAAGATTCATCATTCAAACCCTAGATCTATCCATCATGGTGGTGTGATCTTCCTTCAAGATCCTTTGTTCATCTTCAAGATCTATTTATTCTCCCTTCAAGGTGGATTCCAAGCATACAATCATGGAGGTTTTGATTTACATTTGTTAGGTGTTGAGTCCAAGCTTTCATATCAACATACTTGTTTACATTCCAAATACAATTGCATATCTATTGAATATCATAGCTTCGTTGTTAGATCTACTTCTACTACTTGCTAGCATTCTCTATTTCAATTCTATTTTAAAGGTTGATTCCAAACTAGGGTTTGACCAACGCAAACCCCTCATCCAAACAACAATACCCTTTTTCTTATAGGTACAGGTGTGGGACAGTGAATCATAATTCAGATTTGAGTACCCTTTTCAGTGAACTTCTGGGATCTGTGAACAAAATTTTCGTCAAAACAGTGCAGGTCAAGGTCGACATAAAGGGGTAAGATTGTTCCCCGGAGTAAGATCTTACCCCTGTGTTGGATCAAGGTTGACCTTTCTTAGATAAGCAGAAGTTTTTTGGGTTTTCTCTGTTTCTGTGTTTCCAGGCCAGATCCGGTTGCAGAACTTCTTGAAACTAAGTGCAGACGCCAGAAAATAGCAATTTCTGAATATGCTCCTTTTCAAGATAAGTATTTATGTTTTATTAAGTTTTGTATGTCCACAACATTTTCCACTCCTAAACAACATCACACACACACATAGACATAGATATATTTTTATATCTTACAATTTCTAATTGTATCAGTGTGTTCGAAAGGCTCGAGAAAGTCAAGATTGGCTTTCATTTCATCCTTTTTAGAGATCATTTGCAAAATTTACTAATGGAGGTTTGTAGCTCAGATCTAGAAGACAACATGAAAATGGAGCATTTTTGGGCCAAAAGGACTTTGTCATCGCGTTCGGAAGGCCTCAGCGATGAATTTTGATATAAAATTCATCCCATTTCAATACCAAGAGCTTCTATAAGAATTTTTTTCTCCTACAGGTCGTATGACCCTCTATACGCAAAATGAGGAATTTTTCAAAAAATTCAAAAAAATAAATAATTTTTTTAAGCAATGTGTATATAGTGTTGCGCTAAGTGCTTTAAGCACTGCACTAAGCCAGCAACGCTAGCCGCTATCATCTTATCCCACAATGCTAGCAGCTTAGCCAGTATCTCTGCTCCACCAGCAACTACCACCCAGCATCGTTGTCCACCCACCACCAGTGCACCGCTAGTGCATCGCTCCGCTGGTGGCTCCTCCATTTTGTCACCTCTGCTCCTCCTTGGCCCCCTTAAAAGTTTTTTTATTTAAAATGGGCGTAACTTTCACTTCGGGGGTGTCAAAAATTTTCAAATGAGATATCACTGGAAAGATGAAGACAAGATCTTCATGTTGAAGGAGGTTTTGATCAGAGTTTTTTTGTTTTACCCAATTTTTGCAAGTTGAAGTCTAGTATTGCTTATTTCTTCATTTGGCCATAACGTTTGCCTTGTTACTCCATTTTTCGAAAACAAATAGGTATCGAAAAGAAGGTGAATAACACTACACAGCTATAGGGCTTATTTTTCCATATTTTATCTCTGGCTCATTTTGTATAAGAATTTTTAATTTCGGTCATTATGAGCCTATTGAGCATTGTAACTTGGAAAAAGATTTGTAAATGCACTAAACTATAAAGTGCCCAACTTGCAATGTCATGTTGTTCTGATTGCTTTGGTTACATTTTTATGTGTGTTAGTACAATAGGGAAATCTCAAATTGAACTCCTAACTCCATGTAATTATGAATAATGGAAAAAATTAGTATAAAATTATCTAAGTGAAAAAGGTTGCATAGACTATGTGAAAGAATATATTCCTGCACCTACTAATGATAATTCTCTATAAGCATGGGAGATCAATCGTGAAAGATCTCTTAGTTACATTTGTTCACTAGTCTCTTTTGATTTCTAATTTCATCTTGAGTCATTCAAGACACCTAAAGAGGCTCGGGATGCTCTTGAAAATTTGTATGGTAAAAATGAAAAGATTAAGGGTTATCATATTGATAATGATCTTATGAATCTTGATCCAAAAATTTTCACAACATCCAAGACTACATCTCTAAGATTAAACAACTAAGAATACAACTCAAGGATTTCAAAATAAATAAGAAGGATATATAGTTGATTCTCAATGTGTTATCCAAGCTTGGTCCTAAGTATTCTGTATTTTTTTATACCTTTCATGGCAATAGGGTTTCTATGGGAGCTTCATATGTTGATCCTACTTTTGGTTCATTTTCAAATCTTCTAATCCAAGAGGAAGTGAAGCTGATTCAAATGGGTATCATCAAGACATCCAAGTCACAAGTATTGATTGCTACTGAGTCAAAGGTACAAAAAGAAGCAGGGAATCCTGATCAGAAAAAAAAAGAAGAAAAAGAGCAAGGCACATTATAAAGAATTTGAATCATCTTCCTCAAACAAGGAATCCTCCAAAAAGGAGAAGCCCACATGTGTATATTGCAAGAAATCTGGGTATGAAGGTCAATGTTATTTAAAATAACTGATCTTTTGAGCATCTTTTGACATAGAATAAAATCAATTTACCTTCAAAATGTTCACCGTCTTCATCTAATTCAAATAAACCAAAGGGGAAAGCACTTCTCACAATTGAAGATTCAAAGTCAAGGGTATGGATCCTTGATTCTAGAGCTGCACATCATATGGCTTTATCATAGAATATGTTCTCTTCATTTGAAACTTGTTCATCATCAAACATCTTGATGGATAACAATACATGTATATGAGTGTTTTTGGGAAAGGGTCTATTAACATAGATGAAGGATCATTCAATGATGTCCTTTGTGTACCTTCATTATCCACAACTATTATTTTTGTCTATCAAATCACACATGGTGGGGAAGGAAAGAGTGTTGAGTTCACTCCAAATTCTATAATTATTAGGGATTTTCATTGTAGAGATATTGTGGTTGTTGGGGAGGTAGATTATCAATCTCGATTATAAACCTTCTCACACTTTTCTTCTACTCTTCCTTTGGTTGATGTACACAGTCAGGCATCTAGCATGATCACTTTTGAGGAGATTTAATATGGTCAAGTGAATCTTGGCATTCTTTCAACTGAGGTTCAAGTGATTGCATCTCCTACATCAGTTGTTGTTTCTGATGATTCCAACACTGATATGGCTCCTATTTATTCAGTACAAAAAGACATTCATTATCTTCTAAACATAGCTCTTTGGGATGAGTACCTGATAGACATTGTTGGTTTGTTTTGTAAGTCATATCTTGAAAATTTGGAGGACACTAATGGTTGCATACATCTTCTCTTTGATGATCTTCCTTTGTCTTCTTCGAATGATGTGAGAAAAAAATTTGACCCTCATGATCTTTACCCACATGATCATTCCTCATAGTTTGACATGACTATGGTCATTCTATTAAGTAGCATTTAGAGGAGGCACCTTGTTCTTCACATAAGATTTATTTGTCTTTGGATTCTATTCTACATCCATCTCCACTAGTTTTGGGACTATTATCTTCTACAACGTGTCCTAAAACACTTGATTTGATGGTAGAAAACTTCAAGACTGACATGGGGACACTTGAGAAGAGTTCACAGACATCATGCATCTTCATTATTCTTCCTAAATATTCCTTTCAGGAATGGGAGGATATCTTGCATACCTTTGTGGTTTTATTTCTTCCTAAGGGGAAGAATGACATTTGATGATCATGGACCACCTTCTACATCCATTTTTTAGCATCTACCATTGACAACATATTGTGGAAAGATACATTGTCTCTTTCATTTCAATTTTTTTGCATCCTTCTTGGGGTGAAGGCCACTACATCATAGAAATTGATGTGTAGAGTTTGTTCCTTCCTTTCTCTATTTTGGAGAGGGGTTTGCTCCCACTAGGTTTTCTCTTTTTCTCCACTTATGAGGGTTTTCATGTTATAGTTGTACATGAATATCTAACATGGCCTTGTTGTAGAGACTCATAAAGCATTTGTAATACATTATTGTACTCCCTAAGTTGCACTTAAGGGGGGTGTTATAGTAAATGGGTCATTTTCCATTTTACTCTTGACTTAAGTTTACTTAGGTAAACTTATTTATTTTATTTATTTTATTAGGTGAATATTATTTAGGAGGATATTGTTGAGTCCTACTTGGAATCAAACTCCTATGATATGGTTGAGTCCTACTTGGACTCTAACTCCTATAATATGGTTGAGTCCAATTTAGACTCTAACACTTCTAGAGGATATTGTTGAGTCCTATCAGGACCCTACTTCCTCCAGGTTGAGACACTTGTTTCAGTCTTGTCCATGCTTCATATCAATCTCTTGCCTATATAAAAAAGCTACTTTGCTCGTATTTTCATAACAGAGAACACATAATGCATAATGCATATTAGAGATATTGGGATATTTCATATATTGGAGATCTCTTTTGATATTGAGCATTCACATCAAGCTTCTCTTTAAGTAATGGTACTTTGTTCATTGTATTTCTAGTTCTTTGATCTAACTATTTTATTTTGATTATGGTTGTAATATATTTTGTCATATTCTAACACAGTTTTAATATAAGAGATATATAAAATTATAATTTATTATTTGAATTTGAAGTGAACAATATTACCAAAATTGTTTTTATACTAAAAAATAAAAAATTAAACTAAAATATTGTCACAACCCATTTTTATTTTTTTTAACCATATTAGTTATATCCTAAATTAAGGGGATGAGTTGGAAGCGGGCAATTATTCCCTCAACATAGAAATAATTATGGCACACAAGAACTTTTATTTGACTCTTAATTTCCTCCTAAACTAGCGGCATGGAAGCCCCATCTACAGATGTATCTAGAGAAAAATGAGAAGTTAGGGGGAGAATAAAGGGATAGATAGCACGCGTTCAAATCCCTGATATGAGCTGAGTGCTCGTCAACCTCGGTGTAATGGTTTTGTTAAAAATTTAATTGGCATTCATTGCATTCTTATCATGCCAAAAACATAACTAGATATGCGGATTAGGTATTAAAAGAAGAGCCTACAGCCTAGAGATGGGAGTCCAGTCTGGTGCTAGTAGGATATAGATATGGCATAATTTCTATTCTTTTCGA
This sequence comes from Chamaecyparis obtusa, assembly GCA_027943335.1. Classification (NCBI taxonomy): domain Eukaryota; kingdom Viridiplantae; phylum Streptophyta; class Pinopsida; order Cupressales; family Cupressaceae; genus Chamaecyparis; species Chamaecyparis obtusa. The sequence continues at coordinate 164,933 of BSBK01002603.1, read as the reverse complement.
CACCACTCCCCAATTCAATCTTTAATGGAGGACGGAGATGTGGTATTGAGTGTTTTCAATAGTCATGTGATATTGGACAATGGTATTGTAATGGTGACATTGTCAAAAATAGGAGGATCTATGACCGACATTCAATATGACGGTATAAACAACTTAATGGAGACTCTCAATTTGGAAACACACAGAGGGTACTGGGATCTCAACTAGAATGAACCAAGAGGTCTACTAAAATTGGATTTGATGGATATTATTAATGATCACCTTCCCTACAATCTTTTGTTGTGATCGGTGTCTTCACAAATCAAAAGTGGAATATTATGCTTCCTTCGTTACAGAACAGTAAGGAAGGAAAATAAAAAGAAGTCCTAGCTTTGGAACGATCTTGGTGTTAGCTCGACAAATCCAGACAAGGCGTGTTATCAGGTTCCCTTTTCTTTTGAAAATTTTCTAAAAGGCCTTGTTGAATTTATGTGTTTCTCCTGTGGTTTTGGATTTAGATGTGTTAAGGATCTAACTTTATTAAGAATATATTTATTTTCATTGCGTCTGTTAATCTTGTTAAGATGTAAACGGGGTAAAATGTTTTGTTTCCTAATTGAATTCTATATTGCTTTGCTATTTATTTGGGGTTTTTTTTCTATGCTTATTAATTTAGCGTGTGGCATAGATGCCATTTCTATTTGTCTGTAAAAATCTTGGGGCTCATTTTCAATATCGCCATTCTCTGTGAATCAAGTGCTCTAGTCACCTTAAATTTTTGACAGATGCAGCCTATGCAATATGCTCTCCATGTCAACTTATGTGCTTATGAGCCGCAGTTGTAGTTATATCCCCACTGATTTAATAGCATTAGATTTGTTGATTGGGTTCCACTTTGATCTGTAGGAAGGCTCAAAGCTTTAGTTTTATGGCATGTCTTGGGAATGTTAGGCGAATACTGAACTGTTGGTTATTGGTATCATGTCTATTGAGTTCTATGATTTTTGGTTTTATCGTTTGGGCTTTTAGAGACCCTGTGCGGCTTAAACAATGTCGATTCTCCCTATTATTAAACAGTTTATCTTGCATATTGCATCGTTATTTCTTTCCAGTTGGCCTTTTTCTCTACTAAACATATCTTATCTCTGTCGCCTACCCCATGTTTTGTCTGTGGATTAATTCAACTGCTTGCCTAAATAATTAAATCTTTCTTTTGGGTGTTGTATTTGTGCACTTAATTAGTACTAAATGTCTGGTCTCTTACAATCATGTTCCTCACGCCAATTCGATATGATCTCATTCGGTCTTCTCCATGTTAATTAGATATTTAATTTTTAATTTCCTTGTCAATGGTTGCGTTAGGCGTCATTTTGGAAATTGTGAACTTATTTATTTGGGATTGTAATGTTGTTTTGAGATTTCTTATTTTATAGTGTGAATAATGACCACACATGTTCCTGGTTCTAGTAATCAAATTTACAGTTTCAAGCTTACAAAAAAAACAATATCTCATTAAGAGAGAATCTCTTCATGATTTGAATGAAAATGACTTTTCCATCAAGAATTACAGAGCCAATGATTTGGTTTTGAGCTTTTAGGAAATTCTAGATATTTAGCATAAATTTAATGCCACTCAATACCCTAGGTAATGTCAAAATCCTCAAAATAATTCATAGTTTTTGTGTGCTTTCCAAGACCTCTTCTTCCATCATTGAGTTTGTAAGGGAAACCATTAAATTTGGTACCAAGAGAAATTGAGTAGAGATTTACTTCCTAGAAATATGATTTTGGAAATAGTTATTTACCATTAATGATCATTGGGTGGAAATATTAAATCAATTATGATCACTATTGGAAATGTATTTCTTACTTTAGGAAATAATTACCACAACCTTGATCTGCTCTTAGAAATTAGGCATTCCTAACATTCGGGTAGGAAAACTCTTTTGATAAGTTTGGTAAGATAAAAACCTTAATAAATTTCCTAACTAGAATTTCCTTATACTGAGTACAGATGAATGATTATTGTAACAATATGATGGAAAGAAACCAGAAACTAGCTGGGAAAAATGAATATCTTTCTTTTTTATCTAATACAATATATTATTTAGAAATCTTAATAATTATATGTGGTTTGGAAACAATGGTCACTAAATAATGATTTCTACAGTTGATGTCTCGGAACTTTGAAAGAAAGAATAAATTATTCATTTGAGCATCAACTTATTTACTTTCTTACTATTATAAGAAAATGAGGCCATAATTCATTGTGAATTTGAGATGTGTAACTTTTGAGAGTAAAGAGCTTATAAGAAGATGTTTGATCTTTCTAGATGTAGAACTACATTACATATAATGAGAATGTTTGACTTCATGAAAAAATCTATTAAAGTATGGTGGTGTCCTCTTATTTAGTATCACCAACATATGTTTTCTTTTGAAATGGAATCAGTTTTATTTATGATGTATTACTTTAGTAAGCCATGATAATGATGTATTTGAAAACTGAATATGGATGTTTTATGCAACACAATTCCATTACTCCTGATTATTTTTACTTGGTTAGTTTATCTCGAGCTGGGCTAGGTATCCTTCGTGTTAGGAAGGATTCCAAGGAAGTGTTAATGCTTCATGGTAGGGTGGAAACACACTCCCACAATATTCTCTCCCTTGCTAACTTTTGTGAATAGGTTTCTGAAGCTTCTTTCAGGAAGGACCTTCTTTTAGGGTGCTACACTTATTTGTATTCGACATGGTGGTATTTGGTAATTTTGTTGTTTACTTTTTCCATTAATATGGAAGTACATATTTTGATCTAGTCTTTATCTTTTACTGATGTGATTCGACAGTTGGTTGAAAGCTTCTTGGGTTGTTATCATGTTATGATAGTTTTGTACTTTCTTGTATTTGATGTGACATCTCTTATTATGTCTCCATTAGGACGTTCGACGGATGGTCAACTTTCCGCTTATCTTTGGACATAAGTATATTTTATTATTTTGATAATTATGGTCATAATTGTATTTCTTGTATTCCTATATTGTAGGGAATCTATTGATATCTTGTCGAGTTAGCATTCACCCTTTGACTTATTGACCAACTCCTATATTTTTGGTATTTTTTGTTGATGTGGTATTTATGTCGTAAGATTAGTCTTTACAAATAGTATATATAAATAGCACACATGTACACACACATACAAAGATTTAAAAATATGTTTGATAATGGTCATGTGATGCTCCCAAGGACAACTCACACTTGACAGTTTAGCTTTGACAGCTCAACTTGGCAGCTAAGAATTGAGATCCCAACCTCCCCTTAATTTATAAGTATTTTGTGAGAAAACAAAAATATTCACATTTATGAATATTCACCTATTTTGATGATCTCATGCATTAATTTATTATTTTTAAAAATAAAAATTTAGTCAAATATAATCTTTTAAAATAAAAATTTAATCAAATATAAGTATTTAATATAAATTTAATCAAATTTGATCTTTTAATATACTAAAGTTTTCCAATCAATAAATGTTCATTTTTTAAATAATAAGCATTTAAAAAATTTTAAGTTTTTTTTTAAATATCTTGAATCAATAATTAAAAATTAATTTTGATCAATAAAAATAAGATAAATGTGAACCAGTTTTAATATGTGAGATATATAAAATTACAATTTACTATTTAAATTTGAAGTGAACAATATTACTAAAATTAGTTTTATACTTAAAAATTAAAAAATAAACTAAAATATCATATATAAATAGCACACACATACATACATGCATTTACACAAATTAAATTAAAGATAGTATTGTATTTATGTATAACTTAGTTTATGAAAAACATGGGCCATTATATTATTTGATTGAAAATAATCTTCTAAGTTGCTTAAAGGGTATATTACCTCTAACTTTTTTTCTCAACTTTTTCTTTTAGGTCTATGATAATTTTGGAGATCATATTTTTTTTACAAAGTGTCTTTCATAAACTTCATAGGTTAACAAACTTGAAGAAATAAATTTATCTCTATATAACAAAGGTTCAGAAAGTTACAAAGTGGGAGTAAAAGCACACCATTTCACCAAAATAATTTTAATTTGGTAAGGTTAAATTGGTTAAAGTCCTAGATAAGTGAGAGCCTTCTTTGGGTGTGGATTGTTTTCCACTAATTATACAAACCAACTTTAAGAGATTAGTTTGTTACAAGAAACCATGAAGCTTTAAGAGATTAGTGTGTTACAAGAAATCATGAGAAAAATATGATTGTATTTAAATATCACATGTGCTTGGAATCATATGTCTAATGTAAACATTTATAATTTTTCTTAAATGTTGTTGAAATTCTCATTTATAATACTACATATTACATATTTATATGTAAAAAATATCATTTTTTGTATTTTTAATAAAAAGGACACTATTCATTAGAAAAAAAATTATAAAACTTTCCACATTGCATTATAGCTTTCCTTTATTGTTTGGTTCTCCACTCTTATCTTTTACAGATTAAATCTTAAAATTGCATTATATGATCTACAATTGAAAAATGATCATATCCAAGCTTCATCCCCCAACTTACATGTGTCAAAATATTATCACTTAGAATTGCTTGTATGACTAAAAACTAGAATTTAGTGACCCCTCAACGTGTTGGGAACGAAAACTAGAATTTTTTGACCCCTAAGATCGATCGATCGATCAAGGCCCCACAGATTTCCCAAGATTGACAATCAAAAATTTGTTGGCTTTTCGTGTCAGAAATCATTAATCTTCCAATGAAAATTGGTGACATAAAAGGAGGACCACCCCACGCCTGGGAACCCAATTTGGCATGACCTGCGTCACCACTCACTGTTCTTGCACCGACTTGTAGGACAGAATATATTGATTTCACCTTCAATCCCGACAGAAATGCAAACACAAATTGACTGGATGCTCTGGATTTCACCAGTGTAGAAACCCCCAAAAAAGATCAGTGGCCAGAATTTAGAATTTGATAATGGCATCCTGAACATGAATAGAGTTGTAGTTCAGAAAAATAAATTTTTAAGACATATGGGACCTTTATGTCCCCTGGATGCCTTATAAGTGAATATCTCACGTCTCTTCCCCATTGTATTCAACAATTCTCAAGCCAAATCTGTTCAGAAGCTTGAAAAAAATCTGTTTAGAAAAAGCATGAAGAAAATCTTTTGTGTGAGTATGGCTCCGCCAAGAAGAGGAAAAATTAAGGCTGCCATTTTCAGATCCATGGCCCATTCCATTACTCTCTGTTATGGCAGCCTTACAAGAAAGATGGGAAGTGGGTTCTCTTTCTGTGGGAAGGTGGCTGGGAAGAAGCATGCTGTGAGATCCGCCATTGAAATAGCTTCGTTGCATGAGCGTCTCACTAAATTGGGTCTCTATATTCTGTTCCTCGCTGCACAACGGAAGTTTCTGCTCTGATATGGGTTGGAAATTTTCTGTGAGATGTCTGGAATAATGCAGTATTATAATTGAGAAGGATGTTAAATTTGGAAATTTGTTATATAGAATGTATTATCTGTTTGATTTCACCTGCTGAGATCACTTTTCCCTCTATGAGAATGTAGAAATATAGAACTTCTTTTTCCTCTCTATAATTTTGGCTTTCCAGAGCTTTTCAACAGTGTAAACAGTTTGTCAATTCAATAGCCAGATCAAAAGTTATCACTTCCAAAAGATATAACTTTATTTTGGTCAGATCAGTTACAGTGCTGTTTAAGGAAGAACACTCAATATGACATTATTTACTGGAATGAAGGATTTCAGGAGACAAGTCATTACATTCTTTATTCCATTATTTTACTGTTGATTTTGTCTGTGTCACCATTTTGTGTTTATATCTTTTAACACAACGATGGAGCTGAGCTTAAACGTTATAGTCAGATGACATTGTTACTCATCAAATCCAAAGTTATAAAATATTAAATAAATATGCTTAAAAACCTAAATCAATTGAGTTTCTTAAAACAATTAAATTTCTATTTATGCTAATGAATGTTGAAGGTTTCTGAAATTGATTGCATTAATTTTTGTGTTCATATTTCTGATTATATTTTATGATCTATTAACATAATTTTTCTTATCTAACTCACTGTTTGGATTACAGATCATAGAATATGATCTAAAATATCAATCTTAAGATTCTCTTATTAATCTCACTGTTCTGATGATAGATCATAGATTATGATTTGAGAAGTTGACTTAAAAAAATTTTCTTATTTAGTTCACTGTTCTGATAATGGATCATATATAGAGTATGATTCAAAACGTTGACACAAGAATTTTCTCTTCTCTAGCTCACTGTTCTGATGATGGATCATGGAGTATGATCTAAAATGTTAACACAAAAATTACACACATTCTCTTCTCTAATTCACTGTCGTGATAAAATACACACATTCTCTTTCCTAGTTCACTGTCATGATAATAGATCATACTCTATGATCCAGAACTTTGATACAAAATGTCCATGCATTCTCTTCTCTATCTTACTCTCTTATGATAAATCATAGAATATGATCTGAAACATTGACACAAAAATACATAATCAAATCTAAAAACTTTTAATATTCATTAGAACATCCAAATTATTACCATTCTGAAATAATCTAATTTTTCTTATTAAAGTTATCTGTGTACAGCAAAGCCTCAGCAGAGAATTAGAAAGTGAAAATACATGAAGAATTTTAGTGGGCATTTTGTTAGTAATTGTCTGCATCGTCGCACACAAGTGAGAAAATATTTTCCACTACCTATAGATAATCTATTTTAAGAGCTCATTTTCTTACACAAAGGTAAAAACAAAATGGAGAATGATAGAAACAGTAAAAGTGACAGTTGTATGGATTGTGAAAATCTGGTCAAAAATCGAGAATGGTAGAAATAGTAAAAGTGACAGTTTCATAGATTGTGAAAATTTGATTAAAAAAATGGTAGAAGGTATTCATATCATATATGATAGATTAAAATATTATTTTCTTTTAGATAAATATAATTTATTGTATTAAATAATATAGTTTTAAATGTAATATAGTTGGATGATATATAGAGTAATAAAATGTAAAATATATTTAAAGTATTAGTGGCTTGTCACTTTGCTTTAAAAAATATATATATTAAAATTTGGATTTGAATCTTGATTCATGTTTTTAAGCGATACAATAAATAGACATATATATTTGATGGTCATACATAAATTCTATTTAGAAAATAAATTCTTTTTAAGAAAATAAGATTACTAATATTGTAAGATTTTGAGAATCTATTATGTTGATAATCTATCATTTTTGGTTTCTATTGTATGATATTTTTTACATCTATGTTTTCGATTACACTCTGCACAAGAATCACATAATATAATTCAAAAGATTGATGCAAAACTCTCGTATAATCAATCCAAAAATAACATATTATCAAAATAATAATAAATTAAACTTTACATAATTTATAACCAATATTAACTAAAAAATATTCTAAAAATATATTTTTAATAAATAACAAAACATTATGAATTAACAAATTATAAAAGTGTTGCTACATCTGAATCTTCTCATTTACATATATGCATACAAAATGCTCACTTTTTCTTGCATATTTTGATGGTAGGTCAATCTTAATTCCAAATCACCTGATGCTCAAATTTTCTTGTCACTCAAATTTCTTTTTTACAATGATTTTGTAAAAATGTCTATGAATTGATTTCAATACTTATAGCTAGTTCTTTTATAATTTGATACATAATATTGTGATATGCATGATTTTTAAACAATGTTACAACAAAATTATAATAAAAAACTTCTTAAGTCTATTTTATTTTCTCTCTCATTTACAATATCATTACTTAAATTCTTAAGATAGCATCCTAACTTAATGCAATATACAATAAAATTCTAAGTATAATCTTATTAATTTCATTTTTTGATTCTTGTAAAGTCTTATCTTATAAAAATTCAATAGTGTATTTCAACAAAAGGATATTGAGTTCATAAATTGAGAATCCGAACCACCAGCATTCACCAAGGTCTCAAGAAACTATGGACACAAACCCTTATAAGTACATGTTCCTTTCTAAATTGTCTGTTACATACAATAGAAAATATTTTCGTGTATGGCTATTGTAATTCTAAGCTTAGTAAGCCACAATTCTAAGCTTGGTGATTGATTCAAGGATACTTACAAGCTCCACTCAATTAGTTAAATTGAAAAAATATCAAGACTCTTAATGGCTCGATATTATACAAATCACAACCTTAAAAAAAAATCATCAAGGAACCTCTTGATATCATCTTCTATAATTCAATAGGATTTCAAAAATTATCCTTCTCCTTTCAAGGATTCATTAACTCCTACTTTGTAATCCCAATGTGCTTTAGTCTATTTATCTATAGATAATATATATAACACATTGATTTAGAATATATCAAAAAATTATTTCTTCTAGCTATCCAACTTAGTCACAAATCATCAAGGAACCTCATGATATATTCTTTTATAATTCAATAAGAATTTGAAGATTATCTTTCTCCTTTCAAGGATTCAGTAGCTCCTACTTTGTCATTCTTTAAGAGTATAACATTCATTAATGTGATTTAATCTATTTATCTATAGGAAATATAAAATGCATTAATTTATGATATCAAGAAACTCTTTCTACTAGCTATCCAACTTAATCATTTATGATTAATCGCTAATTAATATTATGAATCATATAGGAATCAAAATATGAGATCAAATATCACTAAATTATCTATTCTACATTGCTCAACTTAAAGGTGAATCAAAGTCTTAGGCCTTTTTTCTCCTCTAGACACCATCACTATGGGTATTTGCTTCACATGGGTGTCAATGAGTTGCATGACTCTTGAAGTATATTTTACTAGATTACCAACACAGAGTCTTTACCATCTTACTTTATAATGGAAATATATACCACTCATTAAAATTGAGATTAAGATTTGTTCGCTACAACTAACACATGTATTGGATCATTTACATAGGCACAACCATGTACTATACACAACATCTAAGAATTTACTAGACATATAGTATAAAATGAGAGGAATACAACCTCTTGCATGGGCCCAAGATCATGCAACCAAGAAATATTTTTTTGTACCACAAAGAGTTGACACTATCTAGCTATTATTAAGACAATCATCATTTAGCCTTCACAAGGATGATCATCTTTTAGTATAATACATGAAAAATTGTTTTTTAATAAAGGAATTTTTATCATCCTTGAAAAATAATGTTATACATTAAATGAGGATGAATCAAAGAGTTTAGAAATAATTTAGACTATCCTTTTATAATTATTTGTTAGGATTTTGGCAGATATGAGAAATGAACAATATTAAGATAATGCAGAAATAAGAGAAGACATAAATACAATAACACATAGATTTAACATGGCTCACCCCCTATGGGCTGCATCCATTAGAGAAGCAACTGTCTACTTATTTTATTATCCAACGACTTGAGAAAATTATAATATGATAATTTCACACCACACAACCACTTATTTATCAAGCCTAGTGAGGATACATGACGAGTGTACACTATTTTCTTGATCAGCCACTACATACCAATAATCTCCCACTTGCAGACTAATCTTGTAGCAGCATCCTGGCCCCTATAGCTCCCACTTGATCAAGACCCACCTAGATTTGATTGGTTCTCATTCCCACAATGATCCAGATTGAATATAATACAAAATGAGCAGGAATTCACTTTCTCTCGAGTTACTTCCTTGGTCAACATATTTGCAGGATTTTTGCTAGTGTGTCTCTCCTCTAGCTTTGAAACTGCCCAATATCCTCTAAAACAGTGTATGAAATGGTATCGAAGTTGTATGTATTTGGTCTTAGATTGAAGGGATGATTTCTTTGCAAGATGAATCACACTCTTATTGGCACTGTATAACCTAATATTCTCTTGTGTCTTGCCCAATTCCTTCATAAATATTTGTAACCAAATCACCTCCTTACAAGCCTATGTATCAAAAACATATTCTGGTTATGTTGTTGAAAGTGCTACATAACCTTTTGCAATCTGAAAATCTAACTAACCGCTATGCCACCTATAGTAAAAACATACCCTATAGTGCTCCTCCTACTATCCTACTAAATATGAATCAACATAGCCTTGTAAAGTGGAGTGAGAACCTCCAAAATATAAGGATTGAGTTGTTGTACCTCTCAAATACTTGAGAATTCATTTTAATGCATTTCAATGCCCCTTTTTAGGAATTTTAATATATTTTCTCGCAACTCTCACTGCATGTGCAATATCTAGCCTGATGCACACTATGGCATACATAAAGCTACCAATTGTTGAAGAGTATGTAACCTTAGACATGAACTCCATCTCCCCTTGTGTCTTGGGGCTCATCTCCTTGGACAATTTAAAATGACTAGGTAACTTAGGTGTACTAATAGGTTTTGCATATGTGTGTGTGTGAGTGTGAGTGTGAGAGTGTGACATAGTACATTGGTATCATTAAAATTAACCTCTTTTGTGAGACTCTAGCCCACACTCCTCCTTCCTGAAATGGTAGGCCTATCTCCTCAATCCCCCTCTCCCCCACTCAGTGTTATCTATGATTCCCTCATGCCAACCAATCCTCCTAGAGCTGTAGGTACTAATACTACCCTCCTCGAATGTGTTCTTTGTGAGAAGGAAGGTGTTATGAAGATCTCTAAAATTGCCAAAAAAAATATAGGCATCGATAATACGTAGCCTCTCATCGCCTCTTGTTGGCTAGCCTTTATGCATCTATCGTATCTTCCATGCCTTCTGAAAATCCCATTGGAGTTATAATCTGTCAGGATATCTCCCTCTTCCCCCTATAGTGTGTAGCTAAATCTAGTGTCTACCTCATCTTAGGATGTAGCCCCTCTAGCTTTATCCTCAACCTTGAAACCTTTTTCCTTGTTGTGTCTATCTACTCATCCCCTCCTACCCCAATTCACTCCTCCCCATTGCTTTGTCCTTCATGCACCTTCTCAACTTCATCCTTGTATACATCTCTCTCTCTCTCTTTAACTTGTGTCTAGCATGGCTTATAGGCTATCTCTATGTGTCATCTCTATATCTCGCTCTACCTATAAGGTTTCTACCTATGGTTGTAGGTTTTCTCTATGTGCTATGGCAATATATATCTCTAACTCAAGGCTCATTGACTAAACCCTTGTCTCATCTCTCACCCAAGACATAAGATCCCTACCAACCTATAACATGTCATATGCTTCTTATACAACCACCCCTATTTATCATAGGTCATGATCCTATCTTATGGCCCCCTATCTCCTTTTCTACCTACACTACATGTGCCTTTAATTGTTTCTAGGCATGTGCATGTCCCTATCTAGGAGCAATTTGACCCTTTGCACCACTCAATCTCTAAGGCTATTTTCTAAATGCTTGTGATGGACTTTGATCTTGTGCCCATGCCTCTCTTGACCCTAAAGAGTCATCCATAGGGACATTTCCATCTCCATCTCAACCATCATCATCATCCCTCATCCCCCCATCTCCCCCAACATCTATCTCCTCTCTTGAACCCTTCTCATCCTCCTCTAGCTATCCTAGTATGGTCAATCTAATGGGCCTATGTTGAGCCCACCATGTTGCATACTCTATATACATACCTACATCAATCACATCCAAGTTTCATACCCATACTACTAGGTCTATGCCCAAAATGTTTGATCATGCTATCAAGATATCTATATGCCCATCTCATACTCTTGCCACTTGTGTAACATGAGGGTGCAACAAATCCCTCCCTACCATATCCTATCTCTTGTTGAGTCATCTAAAAACACATCTCAATTGATACCTATCCACAACGTTAATGGTATGTCCCAATATCTAGCACAAATGGTAGATACCATGTATCCTCTTCTCTCTATTCCTCGCAGAGCCTATAAGGTGTCCAAGTAAATTCCAATAGCTTATCCAAAATTCCAATCCACGCACATGATCATAGTGTAGATACCCTCAATATTTGCATGCATAGGGCTCTTGTGCCTATTTTTCCTTTCCCTCTAGTGGCTAAAATATTTCAATGTGCTCCCATGCCCATATGTGAAGCAGTGTCACTCATATGTCTAGGTTCTTGTACCTTCAATATACACACATGTGTATATCATGGTGAAACTAAACTAGCGTGACATATCCCCAAAAATATGTGATCAAATAATATATCATGTGGTATAATGATCTCACCTAGAAAATAGAAAATCCATTTCATCCTAGGTCAGGCATCATCTATCCACCAATCAATCCTGCCAAATCTAATGGCAATTGGGGTAGATCTAGAACTAGATCCATTGTTGGCTTCCATCTCATTCATGTCTTGTCCATAGGAAACCTCTGCATTTGTCTCTTGAATACATGTTTCATATAGTAGTCTTTATCCTTTACCTATTATACAGGGATCACTCATTAGATCAAGATCTGTAGAATCCTCCATATATCTAGTAATGTGATCTATGCCTCCCCTGTAGGTAGATGGAACAAGGATTTCTCATTGTGCCATCACTCTAATAATTCTTTGATCATCCCATTGTGGTCACAAATTTGTGGCCACTTGTACCCACTCCAACCTGCCATAACAACCAATCCCAAATCATCCTCTATCAACTCAACTCAGAGCCTCATCATGTCAAGATAGTGCTCCCTTGATATGAATGTTGGTACAACCTCCTACATCCATAACCATTATGTCATCATTTTTTATCCTACATTATCTTAGCCATTTCTCATATTTTCCCATCCCCTGGCCATCAAGGGCAATCGACCCCCCCTCTTAGCCTTGTTTCATTTAATACATAGTATTTATTTGCTCCCACAAAAATACCTTCCTTATACATTTCCCCTTATCCTCATCTCCTCCTAAATAGAGATGTCAATCCACATGTTAGAGATGTTGAATGGAATAGGCATAACTTATCGTAGATGTCGATTCTTCAATTTCCCTTCCACATCACCCTTTTTCCTATCCCATAGAGGCATCAATCATATGGCCAGTGCTTGTGAAAGAATGAATCTATTTTTCAATGTCTTCCTATATGTGTAACCCTTGATCACTGCCTACGCAAGTGTTAGTAGACTGTGAGGATGTTGATATGTAGGCCAAAGACACTGGTCGATCTATCAATGTATTTGTCCCATGAAATTTTCCCCCTATTCTATAAGCATTACATGCATATCAAATGCTATTCTATGAAACCACTAATTTGGATAGGGTACTCATTGGTCTTTGTACTCCATTGGCCACTGGAACCGCATCACTTGCTCACCTAGTTGATCTTTGATTGGGATTTTTTCCATCTTCTCTACTCAAATATCCTTCTTAACTTCACTTCAAAGTACACAAATGATCCTTCTAGACCCTCTATAGCCTAATTATACCCCTTCTTTCACTCCTTCCACTCTTGGCCTCATGTGCCTTCTTCTCACCTTCTTCCTTGTCATTATGATCATGAAAGCCCTACATGTAACCATTTTTATTTACCTATCATCCCCTTTATTTTCATTCCTTTTCAATAAATTGCTCCAATTTTATTTCGTGTCAATTTCTCAAAGGGGAAAATACCCTTTCTACTATTTTTGCTTTCCTACAACCTAACTGACCTTCCATTTTCCCTTCCTAGGGAATCTTCTTCTCTTCTTTTACATGATGTCATTTTAGGCACCACATCAAATAAGGGCAAAATGTAGATGCCTAAATCCATCCCTTATGAATTCATTAATTCATACAAACCAATTCCCTTTCTATACCTTAAAAAATTTTAAATTTAATTTAATTAATTATTATTCATCCCATTAATATAGGTAATTTTAATAATTAATTATATTATATTCCCCTTTGGCCAATGTTTGATTAATTTGAATTTATCAAACATTCATATCCTACTATCCTAAAGTTTAATTAATTCCAATTAATTAAACTTAACCTATAGTCTAACCCCTTAATTTCCTCCCAAATATTACCCACTAATTAATCCTAGATTAATTAGCCTAATACCTTGATTCCTACACCCATTAGTCTTTTTCTACAATTTAAAATTCACTCACACATGTGAGGACATTCTTTGAATTTTAAATTGTCCCCACTCCTCTATCTCCTCATAAATGGACACCTTGTTCATAAATGACCACCTTGCACACACGTGTTGCCACCTTAAGCCACTCTAAATTTACACTTGTCTCCACCTACACATTCATTCATTTTGAATGAATTCTTCCCTTGTCCTTTCCCCATGTTTCTCACACATGTGTGAGAAAAAGTCATCTTTAATGCATGATCCCCACTTGTCAACCTCATTCCTCATTCCAAGGTTTCTCACACATGTGTGAGAAACACCTCACCTCTTTCATGGTCAAACACCTTGACACTTGGCATCCACCTCATCTCCCTAATGAAATCCTGCCCCTCCATTACCATTAAACCTCAACCATTCATTTCCTCTAAAATCCTATAAATTGGAGCCTTCTCCTCATTCCATTCATCCACTTTCATGGTATTTTCATAATGTTAGTTTGATTCTTAGAGCTCTTCATTGCAATTATAGAGATAGCTTAGTTTGCATTTCATATTTTTGCATCCACCACTTAGTGTTCATCTTAGAATTCATAATCATTGTAGTTTTTTAGAATCCACTTGATCGTATCTATCATTGTTGTGTAAAGTGAGAGCATTCCACATTTTAATATAAAAGGGCAAATCAAATGGAGATATGTGTGTCCATTTTGGCTCTATTGGATGTATGAGGTGATATGGTAGTATATGCATTGTTTTGAATTTATTTTCATTACCAAAATAGCATATTTCCCTCATATACATGATGGATTCATCTCAATTCTCCAAGATAATCACATCATTACATTCTTCATCTATTCATACAATTGATAGAATGATATTTTTGGGATAAAAAAAATTGTGTATGGTCCCAAATAGTTAATAAGTGGAACACCATATTGTGTCATGACCTACCACAAAAAACTAGAAACCATCCTAAGGTTCAAGCTTCAATGGGAAAAACTACCACTCAAATGACTTGTGAGCTTGCAAACATGAACCTATCACTTATTTGTAGTGAAACTAACCTAGAAATTATAAAACAAGTGGCAGTTTTCTATCAAATTGGAATTTGTATATTTAATCAATGGTTCATCCTACTAAATCCCTACAATATGTCTTACACCATCCCATAACTTCTCCAATATTTATGACACATAATTTTATACTTGGAGATTTTCTTGAGATCAAAAGACTCCTTGTATTTAAATATAAGGTGGTGATTATAAATCTAATAAATATCATAACTCTTGACTTAAGATAATCAACTTTATTATGAATGTTGTCACTAATTAAAATTCTCCAATATAAGTAAGCTTTACCTTCAAAAATAATTCTCATCGAGAGAAACAACTAAAACGCATCATTGTATGTTAGGTGATTAAGCAAGGTTATCATGGATTCATTTATCCTAGTTCTCTTAGAAATTATTGTCTTTATTTCTTCTCTTTCGGCCAAATTTTTCTCATTGGATTCTTAATCCCTAAATTTTTTATCCTTCCACAAGCCTTCTCATTCAATCATATCTCCCTTTTGTACCTCTTTTTAATTCAAGAAACCAAAAGAGATATGTCCTACATACACCCAAATTTTATTAGATGATCAGCTCTAGGCTATATCATTGTTTTTTCCACAAGTAACTATCAATTCTTTGATTTTAATGGTAAGGGGGGAAATAATTGCTTCCACTAACTCATTTTCTAGAAGTGTTATTGCAATATTATTTCTCATTTCTACTTTTCTTCCAAATATAAATATGTCCCAAACCCATATGTTTTATCATGAGCTATTCTAAGACCAACCATAATAGATACTCCACAAGTTAAAATTGGTATTCTATTTGTTTATATAAAATATAAATATTTCTTATATATGAAACCTCTTGAAATTTTTGGAAGTGTTCATTCTCAATTAGAAAAACCCATTATACCTCCTCGAAACCATAGATCTATAACTTTGACTTTTCCACCTCAAATTCCTAGGCATCCCTACTTCAAATCCCTAGAAACCTTCAAAAATTCTAGTTGTGTAATGAAATTAGCTAAATTAAATTGAGCCTTAACTCTACAAAACCACATTTTTTCTCACAATTTACGAACAAATAGAAGTGTAGAATAATGGTACCATAATTTCTTAGAATGTTATGTTTATGTTCTCATTGATATATTTATTAATAGTTGTCATTAATGTCAGTATATCCTATGCTTAAATGTGGACTGGATGCTTTGATGATCTGGTAGAGTGTGCTCTAGATGATGTGTCTTAAATATTTGTCTTTAGTCATGTTCATGTTGATCTCGTTTATCCTAAAACACAATATGGTTTATTTGTTTGGGTCTAAACCTATGTGGAAAGTGGTCATTGTGCTTCAATTCAAGTATTTGCATTGTAATGTATAGATCATATTTCTTGGTTCTGAAGATCTCGATGATGGTGTAGCATGTTATTGTCAGCGAGGCATGTTGTATTGAGTGAGGTAGTCCATGTTTCATTCCTTACCATCATAGTAATGATTGAGTGTAACCTATTTCAAATTGAATTAGGCTAACCTAGTTGTTGGCATGGCATGGACTAAAAGATAAATGATTCAATTTATTGTTGTGTGCTTGTATACGAGTAACATGCAAAGTTAATGTGAATTTGACAAGGAAATATTTGTGTATTAATATATATGTGATTTGGATCAATCGGTAGGAAACTGTTATATCATTTATGTATTTCAAATTATCGGTGATAGTGACTTCAGTGGTGGATTCATTTTCATTTCTTATATTCTGGTAGTAATTCTTTCTATTATTGGTAGTTAGCCCAACTGGTAATGAGTCCTTGTAGAAATCACCTTAACTAAAGTTCTTTTCATGAAAATTAGTTTCTATGTGGTTTCTCCCATCTTGGGTTTTCGCGTAAATATTGGTGGTCATGGTGTTTGATGATTTTGTGCCTTCATATTCATATATGTTATAAGTTTCTATTTGCTTTAAGTATTCACCGTATTAACAATGGTTAAGTAAACTATTTGATTATAACTAATTAACCCATCTCCCCCCCCCCTAAGTTATTAGACATGTTCAACAATTAGTATCAGATCCAAGTTCCTTGGAGAGATCTTACCAGATTGAGGTAGATATGGTGGAACACAAATTGACTATCCATATGTTTGATGGATTTGATTATAGTTACTGAAAATTTAAAATGAGAGGATACATTATTTCTATATGTTACACTACTTGTAAATTTGTGGAGACAAGGTATGTTGCACCTTAGAACGACCCTACTACTAAAGATGAAATTCCATCCTATGAGGAGAATGAGAAAGCAAGGTATGCAATTTTTAGTGTTTTATCAAAAATTGAGTTGACTAAGGTTATTTCATTGAATATTGTTTATGATGTTTGTGAAAAGTTAAAAGATTGTTGAACTAATCGCCCACGTCCCCCTTCAGGATTCGTGACATGGTTTAACAACCTCTTGTGTCTTCTATAATTCTAGTAGTTGTGTAGGGCATTAACAAGTCGATCTTTTGGTGCAATGGAAACCGCTAGTTGTAACAAAGATATCTATGAAGGGAATGATAGATTCAATTTATCTAAGAAGCTAATAGTTCAACATCAATATGAGAACATGGGGATGGAAGAAGGAGAAGATATTGAAAGTTACTTTCAGAGGGTTGTTAGTGTTGTGAATGAAGTCAAGAATCAAGGAGGTACTATTGTTGATGAAGATGTGATGGAGAAGATCTTGATCACCTTAATGGACAGCTATAGTGACAAGATCTCGACTATTGAGGAAGCTTATGATTCAAATAAGTTTACCAAAGAATAATTATTTGGCACCCTGACTGTGTTTGAGTTGAGGAAATTTGGAAAAGATAAGAACATATCTTAGACAGCCTTTAAAGCTACAAAGACAGAGGATTTTCTGGATGATGATGATTCAGATGAGATGGAAGAAAACTTTGCAAGAAATCTAAAGAAAGGTACTAGAAAAACAAAGGTATGTTACTCCTCAAATGTTTTAGATGTGGAAAAATTGGTCATTTAGCAACTAGTTGTCCAAAAAAGGCTAACCAACAAAAGTTTAAGAAATTCAATAAGAAGGCCTACTATGTTAATGAAGATGCTAGTATATCAGACAATGAATCAAATCAAGAAGACTAGTTTTTTTTTTGGAAAAACAAGTAACATTTTCTTTGAATTTGATGACAATATTGAGACTGCATTGTTTGTTAGAAGGAATAAGAATGAATGGTTGATTGATAGTGGATGTTCAAATCATATGACTAGTGATAAAAGAAAATTTGTGAAACTTGATAACTATGATGGTGGTCCTATTAGATTTGGTGATGATAAGGCAGCATATATTGTTGGAATTGGTTCTATTACTTTTTATGGAAAGCATAACACTGAAAAGGTTTACTACGTGAAGGGTTTTTTTCCATAATCTTTTGAGTGTTGGACAGATGTGTGAAAATAGCTATGATGTTGTATTCAAGAATGAAGGTTGTGAGATCTGGAAGAAGTCTAGAAATGATATTGCAAATGGAAAAATAATAAGAAGGAACAAGTGTCAACTTGAAGGAGCTACAGTAAGTTGTTTTTTATCTCGGTCTGATGACAGTTGGCTTTGGCACCAGAGGATGTGTCACATCAATTTTTGGTAAGGATATTTTCATCAAGTGCAATAAGCAATTTACCAAGACTGTATAAACCAAACATCATTATTTGTAAAGGATGTCAGGAAGGAAAGAAGACAATAGAGTCATTCAAGGAAAAAGATCATTCAACTATTAGTCTAGTGAATCTCGTACACACTAACCTATGTGGTCCTACCAAAAAAAGAATCTTACAAGGTGAGAGATATTTCATACTTTTCATTGATAATTATTCCATATTGTCTTGGGTTACATTTCTAAGAGAGAAATTAGAAGCATTTGAGAGATTCAAGATATCTAATGCAAGAGTTGAGAATGAAGTTGGTAGGAAGATTAAATGTTTGAGATCTAATAGAGGATAGTTTACTTCTAATGAATTTAACAATTTTTATGAGAAACATGGCATTAAAAGATAGTTATCGTTCCCTAGGACACCAAAATAGAATGGTGTAGTGGAAAGGATGAATTAGACATTACAAGTAGCAAGGAAAATGATCAAAGAGGCAGGTTTACAATAATTTTAGTGGAGAGAAGCAATTCATACAGTTGTGTACACACACTTAACAGAGTTCATTATCGAAATAAGTATGGTAAGACATCATATCTTTTATGGCATGGAAGGGCACCTACAGTGAAATACTTCAAGAATTTTTGAAGAAAATGCTATGTTCAGAGAGATGAAGACAATCTTGCCAAGTTTGACAGCAAATTTGATGAAGGCATATTTCTAAGATATTCTATAAAGAGAAATGTTTATCAGTGTTACAACAAGATATTGAACAAGATAGTTGAAAGTATGAATGTGAAGGTTGATGAAGATGTTCATAAAACTCTTAAAAAACTCTTTGAATGTGAATTTGATACAGAAGATAAAAGAAAATAAGACAAGAAAGAATAAGAAGAGACAAACTGGGCTCTGACATCTACAACTAAGACCCCATGGTATGTATAGAGAAATCATTTAGACAATCATATTATAGGTGATAAGAACAAAGGCATCATTACAATAAGTAGAGATACTCAAGAACAAGTGTTATTATGTCTACTCTTGGAGATTGAACCAAGAATTATGGAAGAAGCATGTAATGATCAAAACTAGGTAAGAGAAATGGGAGAAAATTTTGATTAGATAGAGAAGAATCAAACTTGGGAACTTGTACCCAAAGTAGCTGACAAGAATTTGATTGTTGCAAAATCAGTATTCTAAAATAAACTGGATGAAGATGGAAAGGTAATGAGAAACAAAGAAATGTTAATTTACAAGTGTTACACTCAGATTGAAGGTATTGATTTTGATGAAACTTATGCCCATATTGCCTGGATGGAAGCGATCCAGATATTTCTAGCTTTTGTAACATTCAAAGATTTCAAAGTTTACCAAATGGATGTTACATCAATGTTTTTGAATGGAGAACTAATGAAAGAAGTCTACATTTAACAACTTGAGGGATTCAAGTATAGAAAGGATCAGGATGTTGTTTGCAAGTTGAATAAAGAATTGTATGGATTGAAGAAGACACTTAGAGTATGGCATGGAATATTGGATAAGTATTTGATTGGACAAGGATTTCAGAATGGATCTACTGACATCATTTTTTATTACATAATTTATTTAGATCATATCTTAATTGTTGTGGCTTATATTGATGACATAATTTTTGGTGGAAAAGTTTATTTGTGCAAAAAATTATAGGGGAGATGTAGAAGGAATTCGAGATGTCTATGATTGGTGAGGTGAATTTCTTCCTTGGATTGCAGGTAAATTAGAATAGTAAAGAAATTTTTATTTCTCCATACAATTATATCAGAGAGTTATCTAAGAAGTTTGGTTTGGAGAATTCTAAACCGGTATGTACTCATAATGTTACCATATGTAAGTTGACCAAAGAAGATGATGCAAGTAAGTACATATCAATGATTGGAGGATTATTGTATTTGACTACTACTAGGCTAGATATTATGCATGGTGTATGCTCAATAGCCATATTTTAGCAAGAACTAAAAGAGTCACAAGTTATGGAAGTTAAGAGAATCTTTAGGTATTTTAAGGGTACAGAAGATTTTAGATTATGGTACCCAAAGGCTTTATATTTTACTTTGACAGCTTACACTTGTGTTGATTGGGTCGGATGTCTTGATAACCAGTAGAATACTAGTTGTGGAGCTTATTTCCTTAGCTCCCGATTGGTTTCTTGGTCAAGCAAAAAGTAGGATTCTATAACATTATGTACTGCTACATTAGAATACATTGCAACATCCTCATGTTGTACTTAGGTATTATGGATGAAATAAAATTTAAAAGATATTGGTATAACATTTGATGAACTAATCTCAATTATGTTTGATAATACCAGTGCTATAAAAACTTCAAATAATCTAGTGCAGCACTCTCGAACAAAACATAGATCTATTAGATATCATTTCTTAAGAGAGAAGATGTTGGAAAATGAGATTAAACTTGAATATGTACCTACAAAGGAGAAAATCATATATATCTTTACAAAACCATTGTGCAAGGATATTTTTGAGTGTCTCAAGAAGAAACTTGGGGTTTTGCCCCTTCCTAGTGTTCATTAAATGCATCTGTGTGTGCATTGATCCAGTACACTTCATGCTTATTATTTTCTAGATTAATGCTTAATGGCTTCCTCTCAGGGGGAACAGAGTGAGTTAGTAAGGGGGATTTTTTTTCTCCCTTTGTCATTGTTGTCAAAGGGGGAGAAGAACAGAGGTTTTTAATGTTGATATCATTTGATAGTGATTTGTTTATTTTTTTATTAACGAATGTTACCATCAATGAAAAAGGGATTGATTGTTAAAATGTGATGTTGATGCTATCATTATTGTTGTCATTAATGGTTGGTTATCATTTATGTCAACATATCCTATGCTTAGATGTGGATTGGATGCTATGATGATCTGGTAGAGTGTGTTTCAGATGATGTATCATAAATGTTTATCTTTAGTCGTGTTTGTGCTAATCCCATTTATCCTACAATGTAATATGGTTCATTTGTTTGGGTCTGGTCCTATCTAGAAAGTGGTCATTGTGCTTCAATTCAAGTATTTGCATTATAACATATAGAACCTATTTCTTGGATCTGAAGATCTCGGTGATGGTGTAGCATGCTATTGTGATCAAGGAATTTTGTATTGATAAATGTGGTCCACATTTCATTCATTACCACCATGGGAATGCTTCAGTGTGACCTATTTCAAATTGCATTAGGTTGACCTAGTTTTTGGCATGGTGTGGTATAAAAGAGTAACGATTTTATTTATTGTGATGTGCTCATATATGAGTAATATGTGAAGTAAGAATATATTTTGGTGCTTGAAATCCTTTATTTTTATTGTGGTGTCCTCTTTTAAAATCCCAAATATCTTCAGCAACCTTAAATATTACTTTTAGAACTGTAAATTCCTAATTAAAATCTTTTAATGCAAGCACCTACTGACATATAAAAATGCTATTTGGACTATCAAATATGGTTCATACATGATTTTGTAGTGGTTGGAATTCATGAAGTACAATATAAACATCGACTCTATAGCCCAATAGATAAGGCATTTAACTAAAAGTTAGCATCATCAAAGTGTCTTCATCTATCATCAAGTTATCTAGGGTTCAATATGATACAATTATAGATGGAGGATCAAATGAAATAATATTTAGTCATGCAACCTAACACAATCACTTGTAATCAATGCACATCAAAACTAAATTATCAACAAAATTATATGAGAAGTGTTAGAAAAAAAGTTGTTCATCTATATTATAACATTACACTAATATCATATGAATCTTGGTCTTCGATAAAGATAGATCTTAGCTATATATTACAACACAATTTAAGCACTAAACATGAGTATGGCCTTAAACATTAGCTTCCTTAAACTAACCTCGCTATTTTGGTTCTAATCTTTTTTGTTGAACACAATTAAGTCCTCAAATCTATCATTATTTGTTACCTTTTATTTAGGAATCCTACCTCCTTTCAAGTGAAAAGTATTAAGAATTTAATCTCTATTAAAATCAACTGATAGACTAGGATATTGGAATGACTAAGATTATGTGACCAAATCCAATTATGATTGTTATATTAATTCAATTAGCACAATAAACAAACATATGAAACTTTATAAAAACTACAAATACACAAGACAAACTTATATGGAGACCCTTCATAGGAAATAATTTAACAAAAACTACACAGTTGATTCCCAATAAAACATGATAATTTCACGCATTGCAAAAATACTTCCTACTTGTCCATGACCTAAAGGGGATCTATAATAACTCGTTCATAAGACAATATTTTTTGAAGGTTTTTTGAAAGTGGTAGTAAGCTAAGTAGGCTTGGTCTTGAGGGAAACTCCATGATCAAGTGTTCTTCAGTTGGATTACTAGGATGGACCTCTTGAAAAATCCAAATGCTTCACCCCTATAATAATCACCTGGATGCAATGAATCTTAAGTGAAAAATTGATGCCCATGAGAGATGGGTTCATGTGAAACACTACTCATGAAATATGGGTCAACGAGTCTAACTCAAAAACTATGTAACCAAATCTTAATAAAAACATATTTTAATACACTAAAAAAAATGTCTCCTACTTGTCAATGAATAAGCTAAAGAGACTCTATAATGAATAGTTAATAAGGCACAATACTTGCTAAAATATTTTACAAATGGAGTATTGAAGTAAGTAGACTTGATCTTTGGGGAAACTTCAAGGTTAATCATGCTTAAGTCAAAGTAGCACTAATACGGGTTACCTCGGGTATAAAATTTTTATACTTCACTCTTGTAAGCATATATTTCTTGAGTTGACTATTCATTCACATGAGAGATGGTTTCACATGATATCAATGAGTTAATTCCCTCAAAAAAAATATAAATGAATAATGATAGAACATCATGATTTACTCAATGCAAAAAGTATCTCCTAGTTGTGAATAAATGAGCTAAAAGAGCTCTATAATGAATACTGAATATTTCATAAGGCGCAAAATTTTCTAAGGGTTATGCAAATGGAATGGCAAGCTAAGTAGGCTTGTCTTGGGAAAAAACCTATGGTTAAGCATGTTGAGAATCACCCAAACAAAATTAATGCTAAGTGGAACATTCATATGCTACTAAAATATGTGTCAAATGATTTTGACTCACAAGATATTTAGTTGAGTCCTAATAAAACATCATTGTTTGATAGTACAAAAATATTCCTATAATTGCCAATAAATGGGCTAAAGAGGTTTGATAATGAATATTTCATAAGGTGCAATATTTTTTTAACCTTTTTGCAAATAGGGTATCAAGCTAAGTGGGATTAATCTTGTGTAATACTTCATAGTTAAGCATGATTTATCCAAAATAGTATTGTGATGGATGGCCTCCTAGAAATTCCTAATGTTTACTCCTATGTGCATCACCTAGATGCAAAAAATGTCGAGTGAACCATCTATTCTCATGAGAGATGGGTTTTTGTGAACCACTACTCATGGAATATGGTTTAATGAGCTTGACTCAAAATTTGTGTAATCCTAATAAAAATATCATAATTTGATGCACTTCAAAAATATTTCCTACTTGTCAGTGGATGAGTTAGAGTGGACCATCTATAATGAATATTTTGTAAGGCATAATATTTTAGATATAGGTTTCAAAAATGTAGTAGAAATCTAAGTGGCCTTAGACTTGGGCTCAAGAAAAAATACATAGTTAAGCACTTATCCAAAATAGTACTTGGGTAGATGACCTCCTTAGAAGTTTCAACACTTCAAGCTTGTGGACATCACCTAGATAAGATGAGTGGTGATTGAACCATTCATGATCATGAGATATGGATTCATGTGAAACACTACTCATGAAATATGGTTCAATTGACTCAAAAACTATGTAGCTTAATCCCAATAATACATCATAATTTGACACACTACAAAAAATACCTTGCACTTTTTAACAAAATAACTAAAAGGGGGATTTTGTAATGAATGGTTTATAAGGCACAATACTTGCTAAAGGTTTTGAAAATGGGTAACAAACTAAGTGAATTTGATCTTTGGGGTAACTCCATGGTTAAACACAATTGATTTAAAGTAGTACTATGATGGGTAATCTCTTAGGAAGAATTGATGCTTCACCCCTAAGATCATAACCTAGACATAATGAGTGTTATGTGAACCATTCATGTTTATGTGTGATGGTTTTATGTGAACCACTACTCATAACTATGGTTAAATGAATTTGACTCAAAAACTACATAATTTTTATAGTATAATACCTAGTTTAGGTCTTGGAGCCAACAAAATTTAAGGTAAACACCAAATGGTCTCACATATTACCAGACTTACAAATAAAAACTATATCTTAAACTATAACCAAGAAGTTGCAGGTTTCCCTTATTCATCTTCTTCATGCTCCTAACACCAAAAAAATAGAGGAATGGCCTCCTCAAGGAGGGAAACCTTCAACTTCTTGGTTATAGCCTTCACAAAAAATTGAAGACAAATTTGTCTCTTCTTATTGGAATTCAAGTGCTCCAAAACAAAAACATAGACTTTACATTGTTTTAGAACAACACATGCATTGTCATGGACAAGTAAAAAAAACTTGTACAAAAAATACTAAGAGGCATTAAAAACATTTTATTGTCCTTATATATCTCAAGTCCAACAATATTTTACTCATTGCTTCATGAATGCACATACCTGGAGACTCGCCCATAATTCTAGCTCCATCCCAAATTCAAACCACCCACTTTGGAAATACAAGATATTTGATTTGTTGATTGATATACATCATATAACTAACTAAAGCCTCCTCCCCAAACACATTCTTCTTCCTTGACTATTGCATTCACCAAATCCTTTCCTTAACCATGCACACCACCTACAATTTTACCTTACTTAATGAGAACCGGTAGTAAAAGCCATAAGAAACCACCATCATAGAGAACTCCAACAAAATCATAGAAAAGAAAAAAATGACTCCCAACAATACATTTACTTAGGAGCAATGACACCACCCCAACTCTTAATTACTTCTCATGCTTCATTCCTTGCAAAAATATCCTATTTTTTATTAGTTTATCTCAATAATAAAAACTACATAATTATATCTTGATAAATCATCATATTT
Source organism: Chamaecyparis obtusa (assembly GCA_027943335.1). NCBI lineage: Eukaryota > Viridiplantae > Streptophyta > Pinopsida > Cupressales > Cupressaceae > Chamaecyparis > Chamaecyparis obtusa. Next base: position 139,049 of record BSBK01002603.1, on the reverse strand, counting down.
CACTAAAAAAATTTGAAAAGATAGAATTAATGAAAGGGCAAATGAAGCAAAGGGAAAAAAGTAGAGCAATGTATCTTCTGTGTGCTTCTTAATTCATGTATAAGGGACTAAAAGCATAGAACATGGTATTAATATTGGCTTATTATATAAAATGGAATTTATCACCCCTAAGAATATTTCCATACTCCTTTTAATTTATGTGGGATAAAATAGTATTAAAAAAATAAAGCAAATTAAATTGACAATTAACTATAGTGTTCAATTACATTGTTGTCACAATGTAATATATATACTGAATTAATAAATTATTAGTATAGATATTTTAAATTCATTTGTCGAAAAGATATTAAGCTATGGTGTAAATTCAATGTAAGAACCTCCAACTATATCTCTTGTCATCTCCTAGATAGATGTATTTAAGATATTATATTTTTTATTACATACAAATATAGACACAAAGTTTAACTTTTATTTGTGAGTTATTTTATTTCATCTACAATATTTACTTCAAAAAAATATTTATATACAATTTTAATGGTATGAGTTGCAAAGAATACAAATAATACTTAAATAATAGAGTTGTTCTGAATTTCTTGAGTATGATATTTAGATCGACATTTTGATCACACTCAATGATCCATCATCAAGAAGAGCAAAGTGAAGGAATGGGATGCATACTTGTGCTTAAGAAGATGAGGTAAGGTGTGGAGAGGACTTGAGAATAAGGAGAAAAGATGAACATTTTAAAATTTTATATTGATTAATATTTAATGTTTAATACTAAATGAAAGGATCCTAAGTTAGAATTAGAATAAAGATACTAAACCTAAGGATGAAAAAATAATAAGGGAGGAAGACTAGTTAGGTTTGTGAAGTCGAAGGAAATTATGAAGTAGAGGAAAGAAAATTAAGAGAAATGAACTTAGAGAGGATGCAAGAGTAACTGGCTTGAGAAATTGAAGAAGAAAATTATGAAATAAAGGAAAGAAAACTACAAGAGATAAATTGAGAGGATGCAAGACAAAGTGGATTAATTATTTACTGAAAAGACCTGAATATCATGATAAAAAATAAATCACCTCTAGATGACGATGATTTTTTATTTTTTTTTTTATCGGTAAAAGGTCGAAGCCCTGAAGTTTTTTATTAATATAAATAAATTTTACAGTGTGACCACGCTCGCTGTAGGCGCTGGTAGGAAAGAGCGGGGTTGAGAAAACCTCCAGCCTTGCCCGGGACCCTAGGTCATGTACTTATACACAATTATGTGGGCATACCCATGACTCGACACTTGTCGAGTTTTGTTAGATACATAATTTTCGTGGGCATACCCATGCCTCGACATTTGACACGATTTGTTTGATACATAATTTCTGTGGGCGTTCCCATTGCTCAATGATTTTCTATGATTTACTACAAATACATGATTTCAATGGGCATACCCACCGCTCTATAAGATCGGAGTAAAACATTACAAATGCTGCTTTAACGGATCCCTTATGTTTTTAATTCATTGGTTGGATGAAGTACCTATCCCCCTTACAAATCTTGGTACCTGAAAAATAAGACAGACAAAACTTCCATCTCCAATGGTTAACCCACATCAAATAATATAGATATTTCCTACAATTGTGCATTTTCTATTTGGAATTGTAGATTATGATACTGAGTAACACTTTAAAAGTAATACGCACCCATTCAGATTACACGACTAATTTTACTTTGGAACATCTTCCTTTATAACCATATGTAATCTATTAGCAATTTAATCAGTCAAATAAAATTAACAATAGAAACCAAAATATTAGTTGTACTACTATCTTGATTTACCTCTACCTACTATAATCCGAACAAGAAGGATATAAGCCTATATCCATGTCTAGAAAGAAAACTTAGTTAAGATTGAAAGGGGTTGACAGTCTAGTATATATTTATTTATTTATTTATTTTTTATTTTTTTTTTATTTTTTTTTATTTTTTTATTTTTTATTCTTTTTTTTAATTTTTTTTTTGTGTCCATGGCATAGGCCCTTTGCATTTTCAAAACGTAGCTGTTATAATTCAAAAAAGCAAAAAATTACCTAAGTCTTCCCGAGCCAAGTTCTATTTTTAGGTTACTATTGGCCACTTAAAATCCTAAAGACCCATGTGCAAAATTAAATAAACCATTGCACAAGTCTTAAGGGTTAGTCGCATAATCGCATAAGCTATTTACGACCTATGTGACCATACGACTAATGTTCCAATGGGTCCCCCTTGGTAACTACCCTATCCCTAAGACTAAGTGCCTAAAAATAAAACATCTATCCTAAGGTTCCAGATAAGGTTTAAAACCCTTGTCACATGGTCGCATAGCCTTTTTTCATGCTATGCGATCATGCGACTGGGGTTAACTAGTCGGGAGGGGACCCCTCTGATATTCCCCTAAGACTTATGTTCCCCGGGATTAAAAATTCATAAGGTCTGCAGGGACTACTGAGATTGGTTGTCGCATGATCGCATGTTAGAAATTTCTGACATGCGTCCATGCAACCGGTTGCCATCTGTCTCAGTGGGCACGTCGGCAGGAGGGTCTAACAGGAATTAATGGGTGTGCAAAATCAACGATCCTCGCTACACCGCGATGGAAAGCTGCGGGCTATTTAACCAATGAGTTTCAGCGAGAGCCCTCGATCCGGATCAAAGGTAATGTGATCAGTGGTCCCGCTATTAGAAAAAGGGGGGTGAGGTGTCATCTTTTGGCCTTGTCGCATGATCGCAAGAGCCATTTTCACTACTTGCGATCATGCGACAAGGGAGCCACGTATGCTGCGGGCCCCTTGATGGAAGAAGGTTGGTGGTTTCGCTATTAGGGAAGATGATGATGTACCAGCTTCCGGTTGGTCGATGAATGGTGACATGGCGGTTGACCTGTCAGGGGTCCCGCGGACTTTTAAATATCCTAAGAAGTTTTAAATATTCTAAGAATATTCTAATGTTCTAGAATATAGCCCTTAGAAAGTTACGGATTAGATCCAATAATTGGAGGGGAAGGTATATCTTTGATATAGAGTTTTATGTATATATAAAGGTACTACATGACCAGGGACAATCTAAGATCCCAGTCTCCTATCTTTATATTTATTATACTCCGTTCTTTGATCCATTTATACATATTATCTATAAGATATCTTTTGAGAAATCTGACCAAGGGAGGTTATCCTTATCAAGTTGATACAAATGTATATTATTATTGATGTCTTTTTATGATTATATTATTTTAGTAAGTATCTTTAAAACCTATGCTGATCTAAGGCTAGATCTTATAATTATTACAAAGTGAGCCTAGTTATGTTAATGCTAATCTTGTTATACAGAGCATTGTTTCTATTCATTACAGGCTAAAGGTGTCTATTGTATTAAGATATTATGAATTACACATGCACTATCCTACCGAAAGGGGTGATTAGTGAACTTGGTCTAAGTTTTCAAAGCATGTTAATCAGTTGAGATTTAGTTAATGATACTAATGGTTGCTATGTTTAATAGACAACCTCCCAAGATTATCTAAAGGATAGTTCTTAGTCCTATTCTTGTATTGACTTATCCTTTAGAAATTTTTTAGATATATTGATCCATTGTTACCAATCCGTTAGCCCCTAGATTAGCTAGCTTGTCCGCATCTGTATTGCCTTCTCTGAAAGTATGTCTGATTTCATACTTTGAAATACTTTCCATTAGTACATTAATCTTTTCTATTTTAGAGTTCAACATCCAGTTGGGAGATTTTTTAGTGTGAATGGCATTGATGATAATTTGGGAATCTCCTTCAATAATTACTTTTGTTATATTAAGTTTCTTACATAATTTAAGCCCGTCTAATGCCGCTATACACTCAGCCATGTTGTTTGTCGTAGGACTGATGGGTTTAGAAAATTTAGCAACAACTTCTGACTTCCAATTTCGAATGATCCCTCCAATACCTGCTTCCCCTAGATTTCCCCGTGACGCTCCATCAAAATTGAGTTTGTACCAACCTTCTTTCGGAGGTACCCATTTACAGGAAGCTCTATCAGTTTTAGTTTTGGGGCCCCCCTTGCCATAAAGGGGAGGGATTGCTAATTTTGGCCATTTACTCCTAATCTTGTTGTCCCAGCTCTTAAATGAATCCTCATAGCTTAGTTTATCCCTGAGTTTGCTGTTAATAATTTTCACGATAGACGCTTCTATCTTATTTGTAACCGAATTCCATGTTAATTTTTGATCCGTAAAAATCCTTCTGTTTCTTTCTTTCCATATTTCCCATGCTACAATCGAAGGTGCTATTGTCCAAATATCCTTACATAAGTTATCTTTGTAAAGAGAAGGCCAAGCTTTAAGGTTGTTGATTAGATCGCAATGCTGGGTAGATTTCCATCCTAAGCTTTGATGTAGCCAATTCCAGCATCTTTGTGCGAAAGGGCAATTAAGAAGGATATGGTTAACATCCTCAGATTGGTTTTCACATAAAGGGCATCTAGATGGCCCTTCAAATCCAAGCATATTAAGTCTGTCTGCTGTGAGAATTCTATTTTGCATAGCCGCCCATAGGAACATGCCAGCTTTAGGGAGGCAGGCTTTATTCCAGCAAAGATTCAAAGGTATGTCTATATTATCCATATTTTGATACCTAATAATTGAATTATAACCCTCCTTGACTGAGTAATTACCGTTGTTTAATCCTGCCCATATTAGAGTATCAGATCTATTTTTGAGTGATATCTCCCTATCCTTCAATACTGCCAAAAGGTTTTGCTTCTCATGCCAAACTTTGTCTATTTCTTTAAGATCACTCCACTTAGAATCTTCCGCATTACATAGGTAATCCTTAAGATATAATCCTATGCCTCTCTTGTATTCTTCCATAAATTCCTTTGAGAAGCCCAGTTTGTTAAGGGGAGTAAGGCCTACCCACGAATCATCCCAGAAAAGAGCTAGATTATCTGAACCTACATCCCAAGAGAGATGTTTGCTAATAATCCCTCTGCAGTCCTTAATAAAATTCCATATCCACGATCCTTTCACATGGGAGTGTGACCTGAAGATATTGATGGGATTTGAGTCAGGGATGTACTTGTTTAATAATATGGAAGCCCATTTACTGCTTGATTCTTTGTACATTCTCCATATAAGTTTAGCCCCCAGTGCTTGATTTTGCCAAAGTAGGTTTTTGATACCTAGACCCTCTTTTACAATTGGTTTGCATAGGGTATCCCATTTAATCAAGGCAATTTTTTTGTCTTCTGAAGGTCCCTGCCAATAAAATTCTCGAAACAGTTTGTCTAAATCCTTTTTAACGTTCATCGAAAGGGGTAGGATAGACAGATGATAAGTGGGTATGGCTGAAAGGACAGATTTGATCATTGTCGACCTACCTGCTTTAGTTAACCATTTACCTTTCCAAGAACTTTTTTTATTTTGAACTTTGGTTATGACTTGTTGCCAAAGTTTGGATGATAGGATACCTTTATCGAGGTCTATTCCTAAGTATTTGCACGAGAATTTGCCAATTTTGTATCCCATCATACTACAAATTTCCTTTTCAATTTTCGGGCATGTATTAATAAAGAAAATTTTTGATTTGGTAGGATTAACACACTGCCCGGAAGCTTTCGCGTATAAGTTAAGGACTTCTTTAAAGGCTCTTGCTTCTTGTCTGTTAGCATAGCCTGGAAGAATCGTGTCATCTGCGAACTATTGATGAGTGATGTTAGGCACATTTTCCGATGCCTTCAAACCCAAGATTCTCCCCTCCTCTTGTTTCTTTGTAATTGATCTACCTAATGCTTCTGCCATAATGACATAGAGAAAGGGGGAAAGTGGATCCCCTTGCCTAATGCCCCTGGAAATACTAAAAAATCCTTCCAGAGTGCCATTGATAAGTATTGAAATTTTGGGGGTCGAGATGCAGTCAAAGATAAGGTTAACCTATTGTTTCGAGAAACCAAGAGCTTCCAAGCATTTACACAGGAATCTCCAGCCTACTTTATCATATGCTTTTTGAATATCAATTTTCATTATCATACTAGGGTCCTTTGTTAATTGGGCAGTATGAACTATTTCTTGCACTATAATAATTCCATCCAAAATAGATCTATTTGCTACAAATCATGTCTGCTCTTCCGAAATAATAGTTGGAAGAAAGGTTTTTAATCTATTTGCTAAGCATTTGGAAAGAATCTTATATATGGTGTTACATAGGGAGATTGGTCTAAAATCCCCTAGATCCGTACTTTCATTCTTTTTCGGAATTAAGGTAAAGAAGGTGTTGTTGATTTCACTAAGTAGGGAACCCGAATTTCTGGTTGCTTCCACTGCTTGCCAAACCTCTTCACCAACAAAATGCCAACATTTTTGGAAGAAGCCAGCTTGGAAACCATTTGGTCCCAGGGCTTTATCCGGATGGAGTTGAAACACTGCAGTTTTGACCTCCTCTAGGGATAGCTTGTTGTTCATTATTTTGTCGTCCGACTCAATAATCAATTTAGGAATGGCTTTAAGCATTTCATATTGGGCATTGAGGTCAACTGCCTCAGTGTTATTGAGAAGGGATTTATAGAAATTTGTGAGAACAGTTGAGATTTGAACAGGATCTTCAGTAATAAGTCCCTCGGTTGTCTTGATTTTGGCTATTCTATTAATACTCCTTTTATAATTAGTTGTATTATGAAAGAATTTGGTGTTACTATCGCCCTCCTTGAGCCATGACTCCCTGGATTTCTGCTTCCAGAAGATTTCTTCTTTGAGGAGGATATCATTGTATTTGGCCATCAACTTTTTCCTTGTAGTAGTTAAGATCATTCATACCTTGTTCTATTACTATATTGTTTAAATCAAATATTTCTTTTTCTAACTGAGTTTTCTCTTCGAATATATTATTAAAGTTATTCTTGTTCCACTCTAATGCTTTATTTTTTATAATTATTAACTTGGGGGTTAAGCAAAACATTTTTTATCCTTTTACCGAGATATGTTTCCACCAGTCCTCTAAGAGGTTTATGAATTCTGAATTTTGGAACCACATAAATTCGAACTTAAACGGATTTCTCGATGGTTTGGAATTCTCTGTAATGGTAAGCCTGACAGGGAAGTGATCTAATCCTACTTCTGGGAGGATCTCTGCATTGACTAACTGATTAAAGTTATCGGAGTTTGTTCTAATAAAGAATCTATCTAGTTGGTCTGCTATGTAGCTGAATCCATCTCTTCTGTTATTCCATGTATAAACTCCATTAATTGTATTGATGCTTATTAGATGATTATCCACAGCCCATTTGCTAAAATCTTTATGGGCTTGTGATATGAATTGAGAACCCCCATACTTTTCTTCTAGATTTAGTATAGCATTGAAATCTCCTCCGATAACAAAGGGGTGTTCTCAGTTATTCGTTAAAAGGTCTTGTAATTCCTGCCAAACTCTTCTTTTTTCTTCATTAGAGATTGGCCCATATACATTGATCAGGTTAAATTTTAAATCTGATTTTAGGCTCTTAATTGTTAGTGTCATCCAGTTATCATTAGTATGCGAGGGTAAAGCCACCACTTTACGAGGATCCCATAGGACAGCAAGTCCACCTAAGTGACCTGCTGACCAGGCATATTCTGACTTCCAAATACCTAATCTTTTACTAAATTTAGAGTTGTCCTCTTTGTTAAGCTTAGTTTCCTGTAATAAGATGATTTCGGATTCAAAGTTTTTTAAGTATCTTTTCATTAATCTTTGTTTGTTAGGGGCATTTAGACCCCTAACATTCCAAGTAGTAACTCTCATTGTTCCTTGAGAAGGAACTTCCCCTTCCCTGTGTTCAGAATGTCAACTATCTTTTTTTGATTGTCTGCATTGCCATCTAGAGATCTCAGTTCTACGGTTGATTTCTTGCCTCTTTTATTTTTATGTTTGTTAATATTAGGAGTGCTTAGACTGCCTCTGGTCAAGGCTATGCCCAATTCTCTATTTTCGTTAGTTATTCCAAAGAGACCTTCAATTGCTTCTTTAACCAAAGTTGAGTCTCCAGGAGACCCTATTATCGAATTATCCTGATTACCCGGGCTATTTTGTTCATTAATTGTATAAGCTAAGGGTTCCACTCTATCTACAATCTCCTTACCATAAATTTCTATAATATCTTTCGTTTCTCCTGGTAGGTCCAGATTTAAGGTTTCTATTTCAAGAGGTATTGAGACAGCTTGTATTGTCCCCTCTTCAATGGTATGATCATTTTTTAATATGTTTTTGCTTTGCAATTCGTTATCTGATACTTCCTTATCTGGGATAGGAGAAGGTTGATTCAGTCTATTGCCCTCATCCTTACTTTCTTCTACAATACATTCCTGAATTTGTTTGATTAGTATTTCTTTTTGAACTTTTAGTTCATCAAAGTCACAAATCTCATCTAGAAACAAGTCCATTAACTCATCCGTTAGTAGTTCTCGTAAGTAATTAATAATTTGGTTTACCTCCTCTTCTATTTTATTTACCTAATCCATTAGTTCTACTATATTAGCACATTCTGGTGTCAAAGACTGTTATGTTTGAAGATCGGTCCTGTTTCCTTCAGGTTGTATACAAATTCTAATATTTTCTTTTATTTCTATATATTCTGGTTCAATTTCCATATTATTAGATTCACACCTAATGCTTGATATGTTATCGATTCTTTAAGATGATGCTTCAGTAGTTTGAGGAATAATTAAGTTTTCAATAGGTATATTAAATGAATTCTTTATAATATTATCTTCCTGAATATTTTTTGGAGACAGAATTTTATGTGGCGAGCTGGTTGTGTTGCTATGTGATAGAGGGGGTACATAGGTATTTTCAAATACCATGTTTTTGAAATTACCTTTATCATTTTGGATAACATTACTAAAGTATTTATCCATATCTACCCCCGTTTCAAAGGTATTGAAAGGAGTATGTATCTCCTTCTTATTCTGAGAATAGGTTGGTACCATGTTGGACAGACCTGTGTCAGACAATAGTGGGGGAAAGGGTCTAACTATTGTTGGGCTTGAATATTCTGTGTTCAAAGACTGTTCTATTGGTGTATCCTTCTTAAATACATCCATTTGCTTTTGGTCTGTATCTGCTAGTTTGGAAGCAATTCTATTAATACCATTGAAAATCACAGGCTGACTTGCTTGTGGGCCTGCCTCTTCTATAAATATATCAGTCTTTTCTTGCACATTTACAATGGTCTTGTCAGTAAGATTTAGTTCTAACTACTCTACGGTACTATTCTTACAGCCATAGTCTAAAATTTTATGATTATCATTAACATTTGCATTATTCAAACTAGTATCTTCAAAGTTATTAAAGAGGGGAGTTTCCAGCCTCCTTAATAGAGTAGGAGATTTGGAGGATTCCTGGGGATTATTAATGCTAACCGGAGCATTAATTTCACACAATTTGGGAGGTGGAGCTTCAGAGTGCCCAAATTTAGTGTTCAAGAGCTCAAAATCCCCTCTATTGTTTAAGAACTTTATTTTTACCCTAATATCAGGGTCATGGAAAACATCTGCACAATTTTTAAGTGTAAGTGAGGGTGGATTCCTTCCTTTCTCAGAATCTTCTATGAAGTCCTCTAGGATCTTGGGATTTATAATTATGGTGTTTGAATTAAAACACAGCTGGAGGGGGGGAATGTAACTGTCATGATAATTTACCTTAACAATGATAATCACATTTGATTTATTATATTCAGCTTTAACCATCCTTTTAAAAGTTCCAATTTTATCTCCTATTCTTTTCACAATTTCTAGATGATTACACTCTAGTGGCAGATTTCTTAACATAATTGCTTTTTCTACTTGGAAATCCACTATTTTTATTGGATTAAATAAAGGGAACCAAGAACATACGAAAAAAGAAATTTCTCTGAATTTCAAATAACCTTTCTCTAAAATTTCATTTTTAAGATTACTGCTTTTGCAATCTACATAAATAAAGTTGTCTGCCAAGATAGTAATACTTACCTCCGAGGGGAGAAGAGATAACAGACCTTTGATTATATCCTTTATATGGACACCTGTTCCCATCCACTTTCATATTACCCCTATCTCTGCATAAGCATTCTGAATTTGCAAAATGTGACTTTCATCCAATGTCACCATAAAATGATTAGGATCGTGATTACCATATATTGGAAATATTGAATGTTTATGGTTAGCTAAACGCCTATGTGGCGGAGTGTAAACATAATCATTACACTTAGGAGACAAAAAAGGAATTACATGAGAGACAAATGCAAAAAGTGGCTTGAGATAAGATGCCATAACCTTGCACTATGAATTGAAAAATTGAGGGTAAGAGAGGAAACACTAAAGAACTTGAGTATGATAAAAAAAAACTCCCCTTCCTTGGTATCCTCATCCTTAAAAAATAATATGGATCCTTTTATCGTCAAGTCGATAGGAAATGCACACACAGTTTAAGTAATACCTCCATACCTCTTCTCACCACCATATAAGTCAAAAATTTGGTGTCCTTAAAACACTATCTACTCAAGCTATCAATTTTTTTATTATGAGCATATTGGACAAGCATTCTCTCACCTTTTCCAATTCTTCAAGATGAATGGCATGATTGGCTATGGGAATAGGAGCATTCATAGATTTGTATCCCTTGACAAGGCTCTTGTTCATCCTAACCCTAGGTCAATAGTTCTTGAAACTCCTAGCTTGGCTATTCTCCCCTTTACTGGAGACCTCTCTAGTAATATTTAAAAATTCATCACAAAGAGGGCCTCATTTTCTCCTTCAAATTAGTCTCCACTTCCAAAAATCTCATCCCATCTATCAAACATGATATGTGATTTGAGCTTCATTCTAGTGTCTATAAGGTTGTTTGCTCTTGTGCCTCTCCTTACATTAGGGAAGGGGGTAGATCTATAAACAATAGGATTAAATGAAAAAGTGTTGACATTAAGCATAACTAAATAGAAAAATATACCATATCTAAGCATTCCCTTACCACCTACCATCAGATTTTCTAGTTAGAACACACAAGTCCTAATTAAAGAAAATAACTTTTTTCAAAATAAAGCTTCTTGAGGCCATCCTTACAAAAGGTCACCCCAACAATTTTAATTGACATTAGGTTTGACATATTAGTCCTTCTTGGCACCCATTGTCAACCTCTCTCTCCAACCACCCTATACTTCTTGATTTTCGCTAAAATTCCCATCTTCTACTTCATCTTCTCCAATCCTTTCTCTGCCCTATTCTAATACCCCTAGTATGTTTCCACCTCTCCACCCCACCATGCTTATTGGTTGTGGGCTCTTTTCTCTTGATTTTACCTCAGCCCTCTTCTTATTTTATCTTTATCTCTTATCCTTGAGTTTTCAGTTCATAATGCAATCATATAGAATCTTATCTCAAACCTCTTTCTCCATTTGTCTCTTATGTAACTCAATTATGTCTTTTTTATAATCATCATCCAGAGGTGATTTATTTATAAATCAAGATATTTAGGTATTTTCAATAAATAATTAATCAAGTTCCTTTTGCATCCTCTCTAGCTTCTTCTCTTATAGTTTTCTTTCCTTTCCTTTAAAATTTCTCCTTTGATTTCTCAAACCAACTTCTATTACATCCTCTCTAGAATTAAAAGATGTATACATGTGTTTATATTCTTAGAGGATTTGTAGATGGCCTTGAGTTATGTGTTTAAGGTGTTTATTTAGAGGAGTTGTCCCTGCCTAGTCATCATCAACAAATCAATATATCATATACATTGTGTGCATTGAAGAAAAAATATCCATATATCTATCTAATAGCATTTTCTAAGTTTACATAACCTCATCAATGCTCAACATCCAACTTTGTCATCTCTTACACACATTCATTGATTATCTCTTATATATTCTCATTTGTTTTCATAAATTTTAGGAAATTGGGACTCTGTCACAATCAAATTAGTCTCCCTCTTCAAAATCAAGATGTGCATTTATTTCAAATCTTTCTATTTCTACTTGAGTTTAAATCCCAAAAAAATGCATAAGGACAATATGGATAATGATATGGATATGGATAATGGATTAAAAAATGCACAAGGATAATATGGATAATGATATCATCTCAAAAAATGAAGTTTTCTTTTAAATATTAAATAATAAATCTTATTTATATTATAATATCATATTTTATCTAATTATACTAATATAATAATATATAGAATATTAAATATATTTCATTAAAGGTTAAGAATATTGTATTGCAATATTTAAAAACATATAGATGATATGATATTCTATTAAATATACTTCATTAAAGGATAATAAATCAATAACAATAAGAATAAAATCCTTTCATTGGATAACATGAATGACTGCCAACCATGTTGTCAACAACTACCCGCTCTTTCCCTATTTTTCCCACTACAACTATGCATATGGTTGTTGCAGAATTCGAAACTTCTATGAATGTGATTCCACCTTAGGTTGTGGATAGTGACTCAACTGTTGGCGTGGGGGTTTCTACTGAAGCGGTGCTCATTGGGCACACTTTGGGGAGACATGCTCCTAGGTCTTCTAATGTCATGAAGGAGGCCAACGCCCCCCCCCCCCCCCCCCCCCCCCCTTCCAAAGACTTGTTTTTTTTGTTGATGGGCAAAGCTTTGCTCGTATTGTTAGATCTGTTGTTGCTCTTTCTCCCAAGGAGAAATCTCAACCTCTTGTTTGTGCCAAGACCTCCCATGTGGTTGTTTGTGACCTTAATGGGGTGGATAATGTGGACTTCTACCAACATTGTGGGTTGGTTTTGTAGATTTATTAGTTTCTAGCCTTCTCTACCTAGTCTTCACCTTTGGGACCCTCTATCTACTGGTGCAGTCCCCTCTAGTCACGTAGACCCTTCTCCATCTATTGAACCTATTCCACTCAAACCTCTAGCTGACGATATGCAACCTTGTCATTACTTTGCCCCTTGTGTTAATAGTCTCACAAATAATATTTCTCCACTTGCTCCCCCTTTTTGGTGGGGATCCTAGTGGATGGTTGTCAGTCGATGCAGGAAAGATCATTCTTCAGTTTCTCATTCTCCTCCCCGCGTTGTGGGTGAATTGTCTACCCACTCTTGATGTGGGTTACTAGATTTTATGCTAGTGTGTTGTTAATGGTTTGTTCTTGACCTTTATTTTAATGGCCTTTTTGGTTCATCTTTGTAGGGGATAGCACCCTTGTTAATCTACTTTTTATTTTCAAAAACAATAAAATCTTGTCCAACTCTCGGCATATTTTACTTAGATTTTATAAATATAGGTATGCTAGTTAAATTGATTGATAGCATTAATTAATTACAATGTTTACTTAATTTGCAAGACCAAGCATGCCAATTTGAAATTTTGTTCATGTATGTACTAGATTACATAGTTTTTTCCTCAAGTCTTGTACAATTTGAATGACAAGACCTCTCCTCAAGCATCATAATTAACTTGACAACAAAAGAACACATTAACCATCTAATGGATCTAAAAAATAGCATATGCTTTTTGAAAATAAAAAGTTTAAATTGTTGAACATGTCGAATAACTGAGAGGGGGTGAATCGGTTATTCCCACACACTTTACAAAACTTTTTCTTTGTCAGTAAACTATTAAGCAACAGTAATAAAAACTTATGATCTATCAATTAAGCACATTAAACATCCACAAAAAATGTAAACATATAAACATAGGAACACCAACACAGAGAACACCAAGATTTACATGGAAAATACAAACTAGGAAAAACCACAAAGAAGGTAATTCTCATGAAATGAAAACACCTATTAGGGTGACATCAGTTAAGGTGATTTGTGCAAAGGCTCACTACAGGTAAGGATCATTGTAAGTTGGGCTAACTACCCTTAAATATCAATAGGCTCACTCCCAAAGATAGATATAATGAAACATGAACTGATAAAATTGTTTTTGAATATGCATGAATAGTTCAACAATTAAGATTTGTTACCACATCCACTAGTAGATCACCCACTACAATTAATATGTAAGCTCTGACTAAATCTTCAATCTTCCACCTCAGATATCACTCCTCACAAACATCAATGTCACATGTTTGCACTATATTTTTCACCACACATGGATACGAAAAGGTTTTCCTTTATTTATATCAGCATTCAATCATACATATGCCAACTTCACACCAAATGTGTGACAACCCCAATGCTAAGGAAGTTACAATTACATTTAATACATAGCATCGATCCTAAATTTAGGACATACATAAGAACATTTATGCACACGCTACACCATGACCCACAAATAGGTCACACTTAAGATATTACAATGCATGTTTCATTTTCCAAGAACTACCACAACCAAGACCAAAAGATGGAATCACCAATAGAAGAATCTGCATCATACGTTTTAGTTGATATACCAAAAATATTTGATGAACTGCACTACTGCCCAAATACGTGTAGAAACACTGTAGCCAACGCAATAACCAAAAACCGATACAATTGAACATCAAAAACACACAAGTGCACCGATCTATAAGAGTCATGAATAGAACATTGTACACTTCCAAGTGAACACCAAGAACACCAAAAATGTTGATACTAAACCTATCATGTGCATAACCAAACTCCTAGTGCATAACCAAAAATCCTATTGCATAACCAATAATCAATAGGCACATAACCAAGACTGCCAACAACCAACCGATACTGCCAGAGTGTCAGTATGGAGGTTTTGACATCAATGACAATCAATGTCAACAACAACTCAATAATTCTTACAATCTCCCCCTTTGGCATTGATGGAAAAACACTGAAACATTAAAAAAAACTCTAAAAATTCCCCTAAGTAAATGCAACATATGTTATCCTTTTCTCTCCCTCTTTTTGCCATAATGTAAAAGGGCCAAAATAAAAATAAAGAAAACTAAAATTAATACATCATTCTTAACCAAAAATACCTTTGTATACCTCTCCTTCAAAGTAGGAAGCTCCTTCCAATCAACAATTGTTGCCTCCATTCGAGCACACAAACTATCACATTCCACCATCTTGTCAAGTGATTTTATCTAGTATAAAGACTAAAATCGTTGTGCATAATCATTTGCATTGTTTAGGATGCTAGAAGAAAACCCCAACTACACCTCAATCATGTCTTTCACTAGCTAGAATATAGTCTCTGCAGTAGCAATCATTCTGTCTAAAGTTCACTAATTTTGATTCTCTGCTTTCTATCTTGATCCTTGAAAACATCATACGACTTTCCAAGCTCATTCAACTCTTTCTCAATTACTTCACTTTGACCTCTGAAATTGTCTACAATAGCAGGTCACCAAAGGCAACACCTATAAATATTAGTAATCTCCTTCACACATTTCTTCATCTCAGTGATAACTCTAGAGAGTCTCTGTTTTGCATTGTTACACTTCTTCACTATAGATTTCTCCACCATCAGGTAATCTGCTCCAAACTACAACAACTCAATCTCAACATTCATGATTAACTCATCTGGTATCATACCAGACACACTAGAAAATGTAACCCTTCTACTGATCATGTGATCAATCAGCAATTTGTCACAAATTTCTTATCCTCCAAAGAACAATCGATCCACAAACCATCAAGTTTTTCCAACTCATCATTTTCCAAAAAAGTTCTCACCGTACTAGAATCCACATGCACAGATCTATTCGGAGAGGGCACAGATCTCTCCATATCTTCTTCCTCTTTTTCAAATTCCATTTCATCTGCAACACTTTCCTCTTCAACTTTTTCTTCTTCCTCGTCTTCTAAAATTGTAACTATTTATTTTCCTTTATCACCTATCTTTAACTTCTTTGGTTCAAGAGATGAACCACCGACAACTTCTTCTAGATACATTTGACTAGAGGAAGAACCCTCCTCACCAAGACTTATATGCATAGCACCCGAAACAACTAATTCGGAACAAATATTCATCTGTAATTTGTAGAAAAGTATGTCTTACATGCACTCACATCGTCCTCCAAGAAACTCATATATTTGCAAATATATTTACCGACAAGAATGTTAGTCCTCCACTCAGGGTTCTCATTATTTGATAATGATTTCATAAAGTAGAATACCAAGCACATCAATAACAAACCAAATTTAAATGCATATCCATCTTCAACTGTCATTTTTACATTCTCAAGAAGATTATCCAGCAATATTTTACACAAATCCATTTGCACATTCTCCTTCACTATCTTGCATGAAATATACACATCTAAAGCAAAAGTCAAAGCCTCACAATTCTGAAACAAAATTTTGTAGGAAACACCATAAGCAACATACCTTATAATTGAATCTTCAATGGTATCTATAAGGAATGTGCACTGATCCCAACCAATTTCTCTAAGATCGTCTACCTCTTGATAACTAACAAACTTCTTATTGGCTAATTTGCCAATACTACAAAATCTAGTAATTACCTCAATTACATCTTTCAATACTGCATACTATTTGTCAAGCACTAAGGTTTTTCCATGAAACCAACTCAGCATAAGTAGAATGAACTCATTGTCATCACACCAAGGAAAATCATCCTAGATATCAATTCCAAGATTTATGATTCTCGACATATCCTCCATAGGCAGTCTGAACTCCAACTATTCGATATGACTGTGATCAAACTCGTTTAACTCAACCTTCTTCATTTTCTTCGTTGTGGATGCATGAACAGAAGACTTGGGTGCCATGATCTCTTCAAAACTCTACTCTTTGCAAATTCTCAATTTTCCTTTGTGCTATAGTACCAAATATTTCAAAAATTATGTATTTAAAGCGACAAAACATCATAATTAAGTTTTCCGTAGAAATCTAAATATCATTGACACAACTCAGTTGCTCTTGTGCACATCACATCAATAAATTTATAACTACATTTATTAATTGTCAAATCATCATACCAGATACACGCTAGTGTTCACCAATATCACCTCAGGGAAAGGGAGTGTATGATTTAGCATGTTGAGTACTCCCCTAAGCCCAAACATTTGTCTCAGTTGTCGATAGAGTGAGTACCGAAATCCAATACCACCAAAATTTCCACACCATCTGACTTCTTCCTCCATTCTATATTTTGCTACTGAGCTCCACTAGATTCTACAACATGATTATCATTTCCAGTATTTATCGGAACACTGCCAGATCTGCTTGATTTTGCATAATGACCAGTATGTCCACATTTGAAACAATTTACTTTTATTTTTCTAAAACTCACCAAATGAACTTTAGATCTACATTGACTAGCCTTATGACCAAAATTGTGACATGGAAATTTCCATGAGAGATATTGATCATTGCATTCCTTTGTTCCTGATTTGAAATTTGACTCTTACACTGACTTACTTTATGACAATTAAAGCATTGAATCTTTTGTTCCTTTCTCATCTTACAATCTATTGCCTTGTAACCAAAATTTTTGCAAATATAACAACTATTGAAAGATAAATACCTTTGAGTATTTGGTTGTCTTACCGGAGGCCTTTTTGTAGATGTGTTTTGGTTTTTTACCTCACTTGTCACCTGAACCTTTGCATTGTCTTCAATTACCTTCTCCTTGCCTTTATCCATCTAATTTGAACATTCACCGATAAACCCTAATCATTCTTTATCCTTGTGTCATTTCTAAGAGGATAATAATTGATCCAAGATAGTATTGCTCTCACATGCCTTTGCTTTTGTCCTCAGCTTCTTCAGCTCTAATTCTAGCTTTTTATTTTGTGTTGAACTCTTTCACATCATCTCCTTGTGCCTTTCTTTGAACCTCTTAATTTGATAGCTTAATTTTGCAATGCAAGCATTCGCTTCCTTCATGTTTTCTTTCAACTTCTCATTTTCTGAGTCAGTACCTTCGATATCACTCATCATGATTTTTCCAATCTTCTTCAGTGTAGAATCCTCCTTCCATCGGTTCAAGCAACCAAGATTTCCCTCAAGCGGTTAAACTCTATATACAATGGACCAAGCTCTGATACCAATTGTTGAATAGGTCGAATAACTCAGAGGGGGTAAATCAGTTATTCCCACACACTTTACAAAACTTTTGCTTTGTCAGTAAACTATTAAGCAACAGTTATAACACCTTATGATCTCTCTCAAGCAGTTAAGCTATATCTACAAGGGACCAAGCTCTGATACCAATTGTTGAATAGGTCGAATAACTGAGAGGGGGTAAATCAGTTATTCCCACACACTTTACAAAACTTTTGTTTTGTCGGTAAACTATTAAGAAACAGTTATAACACCTTATGATATATCGGTTAAGCACATTAAACATCCACAGAAAATGTAAACATGTAAACACAAAAACACCGACACAGAGAACACCAAGATTTACGTGGAAAACTCAAACTAGGAAAAAACACGAAGAAGTTAATTGTCATGAAATGAAAACACCTGTTAGGGTGACATTGGTTAAGGTGATTTTTGGAAAGGCTCACTATCGGTTATGCTCACTACAGGTAAGGCCCCAAAGCTAACTACCCTTAAATATGAATAGGCTCACTACTAATACAAAGATAAATATAATGGAACATGAACTGATAAAATTGAATCTAAATATGCATGAACAATTCAACAATTAAGCTATGTTACCACATCCACCAATAGATCACCAACTGCCTGATCCACTACCATCAATATGTAAGCTCTGGCTAAATCTTCAATCTACCACCTCAGATATCACTCCTCACATACATCATTGTCACAGGTTCGCACTATATTTTTCACCACATTCACCATGTGCAGATACGAAAAGGTTCTCCTTCAATTATATCGATATTTGATCATACATATGTCAGCGTCACACCAAACGTGTGACAAACTCAATGCTAAGGAAGTTAAAATTACATTTAATACATAGCATCGGTCCTAAATCTTGGACATACATAAGAACATTTATCCACACACTACACCACGACCCACAAATAGGTCACACTTAAGATATTACAATGCATATTACATTTTCCAAGAAGTACCACAACCAAAACCAAAAAATGTAATCACCGATGGAAGAATCTGCTTCATATGTTGTAGTCGATATACCAAAAACATCTGATGAACTGCACTATTGCTCAGATACCTATAGAAATATTGTAACCAACACAATCACCAGAAACCGATACAACTAAACACCGAAAACACACAAGTGCACCAATCCATAAGAATCATGAATAGAACATTGTACACTTGCTAAGGAACACCAAGAACATTGAAAATGTTCATACTAAACCTGTCATGTGCATAACCGAAACTCCTGTTGCATAATCGATAATCAACAACATAACCAAAACTTCCAACAACCAACCGATACCACCAGAGTGTCGATATGGAAGTTTTGGCATCAATGACAATCAATGCCAGCAACAACTCAATAAGTCTAACATAAATAACATTAGGGAAAAGGGACTAATCATTATCCATGTTACAATAATCATTTTTGAATGCATGTCAATTAAAAGCTCGCTAAAAATTTACAAATGTACCAATAGTTGCCCACTTGTATACTCAATAGTTAAAAGAGGTATTTGATTGTAGAGGTGGTGCAACTTTAATGGTACCCATAGTGAACAATTACTATCGTATTTGTGTGTAGGCATTGGTCAAAGCATTAATTAAAAAACTATGTATTGGATCAATTATACAAATTTTGTGGTGGTCAAAGCGAACAATCAACAAGGCAATAGAGAATATGTTTCGGACCTCACCTCGAAAGCCACTTTTTGACGTTTGTGCATATTACAAATCTAATTGTGTTTGACGTAACTACTTAGAAGCTGAAAAAATAGCTATAAACTATTAAGTCACATACGAAAAAACCAAAAAAAAAAACATCAAAATCCAGTTTATCATTTGGGAGCATAGAGTGCACGACATTGGGGGTTGTCGATTAATAGTACCTTTCCCCTGATGAAAATTTTTTATTTTTTTTTATTTATTTTTTTACTTGTTTTGGGTAGATTTTCCTGTTAATTCTTGCATAGCCATTATAACAATGGGCTCGCGACATCTCTTCTAACCTACCATAAAAGTTTATCTAGCGTAAACGAAGCGAAAAAATATAGTTAGCATACGTCTTACCAGAGATTGTGTTTTCCTTCAGTGTGCTCCACATTTCAACGCGTTAAGTACGATCTGTGATAATTGTAAGCCAAGAAAACTTTTGACTGCCAGGTTCGAGTTTTTTTTCTGAAATTGACTCCCACTAGAAAAGCGTTGATATTCTTTGACACACTGGTAATCGAACTCATGTGGAGGACAGCCATTAATGGGATGAATTGACTGGTTTGTCATACAACGAAAATTTATGACCATCAAATTGGATTCAATTCATCTCTTTTGACCCCATTGTCAAATTCCGACAACTATATTGCAAGAAAACATTGACCATGACCCACTGAATTTTTATGGCTGTAAAAACATTGTGGGCCTCCGCGTGCATGCTTTGCCTGAAAATGATCGTTACAGGTTACAGAACCAAATCACAAACACGAGGGAATTGAATGCTTTTCAAATTTTGAAATGGCGGAGGGATTATTCATGTAACAAGCTTTGTTTGTGATTATGGCTTCCTTAAACAAGGAAAATCTGAATCTTGTCATTTTCAGATTCATTAGCTGTTCAATAAAGTTTTTTTTGGGCAAAACAAGATGCTGTGTGTCCTCCAATCTTTCGTCGAAACCATTATATTGCGTGAATTTCATGCATGGAATAAAGGATATTTTGAGCGCGCATGTGGAAAAACATATTTACAGAACCATATAATTACTCTTCTGCCAAATGTTTTAGAGTGGTTTAGGCCTAATTAATTAGTATAAAACAACAAATACAACTGAGACAGATAATTGGAATTAATTAGGAGAGGAGTGATTTAACCATTTTGTCTGAGCTTCATAACAGATGCATAAAAGGGCGAGTTTCTTAATCAAGATTCATAACAGCAAAGAAAAGAATTTGAAACTGGGTTAATTTGGTGTCTCTTAGTCCCTTAAGACTGCTGGGTCTAAAATCCCTTCATTCATTCATTCAATTTTGCATTTAAATCAACAGTTATACTATGATTGACCTGACAAAACCTAAATATAATAATAGAATGATTATCAAAAAGCAAATACAAACAGATGTTCACATTGAACATAAGTGTGGGGTTGTCTTCTTACCTTGCTACTCACTTAAAAAACTTGTTTGCCTAAATGTCTGAAGATGGGTGATGCAAAAAAGCACCTTGGAGAAACTAGGAGTGTCAAAAAGTTAAGTATATGACTTACTTGATAAGTAGTCGATCCTCCTTGCGGATGAACAAACTTCTATACATGCCATATGAGTAGTCCTACCCAAGTGCAGACGCACACCTGCAATCTAGTTCTAGGTGATATAAATGTAGACAGATAGACTAGTCATGTTCTACATTGATGCATTAAGGAAAACAGAGCTCATTTTTATAGGATAAACTGTCAATATATTGAAAAAAAAAAAAAAAAAATTGAGCATAGCCACAAAGCATTTATTATAGGACCAAAAGTGAATGTAAAACAAAGAGACTGGAAGGGTGAGGTATGCACTTTTCTTCTCCACTTTGGCTTGCATGTGAGCTGCATGAATATCATGCATGTTAAAGTAATGAAAACAGGAAATGAAATAAGAAGATAGATTCGATGTTACAAGGCAAGGATGATTTCTCACTATTTTATCATGTTTTAATAGACTTGCATCTCCAAACCTATGTGTCATTACTAGCACCTACAAAATCTACATTAAAAGCATGAAAAACATCATCATAAACAATTGCATTTTGCTAGACATGAAATTGACAATGTGTAAAAGGAAAAATGTAGTGTGGATACAAGCATGAACCATCTAAAACTAATACATATGTGGAAGCAACATGTAAGAAACGTCATGAACATGTAACTAAATTGGCCCTCAAGTCTTTGATTTCAGAGGGCGAAAGGTGTAAAGGCCAGATGGCAATATGTTGGTCCTGGTGTGTAAAAACAAAGGATGTAAACTTGTAAAAGTTTAAATGTGCTGATGAGCAAAGAATTCCCCAAATTTTGCCCCCAAGTATGAGGACAAATGAGGGATTTGTAAAGTGGCCATGTACAAAGTGATGTGTGTCAGAGCAATATGACATGCAGTATGTATGGCGTGTGCATTTAGAAACATAATAAATGTGGTGTGAGATATCATGACAGCAATATAACGTGTCATGTCAAGAGTGAGTTTGTGAAAAAAAAGTGTGCAATAGATAGTGTCATGACAAAACCATTGGAAACAATATGCTTAAATGGTGTACCCCAAGTTCCTCTTGATGTAACGGTAAGGATAGGCTATAATAAGGTGGACTCACACCAACTGTAATCATGTAAGCATTTAGAAGCTAATTGTGTCATGCTATATGTGCTGATTTACGTATAGGCATGAGAAAATGGTGTTTGATATAAGGTATAGAAGGACCACAACGGAAATGTCATAAGATATTAACATGTAAAATGTATGAAAAACATACACTATAAGATCTTGCAAGGGGAGAGCAAAAAATGCTTGGTTTGAAAAATAATATCAATAGATGGCCCTACATGGGCAAGCCAAACAAATTGGTATATATAATGGCAAGTTTTATTAGTGAAAAAGAGATGGAAATAAGTGTGAAGGTGAGATGGAAGCACAAGAAGCAAGGCATAATTAAAAGGCCAAAAACAAGCATGCAGAAAGATGAAATAACAATGTAGGGGGAGCACAAGAAGTGTCACTCAATCAAAAAGATTAAGTTATGTAAAAGGAAAGATGTTCAATGAGAAGGGAGCAGAACACTTCGTGATTCAATCAAAAACTCCAAACATTAACCTAAAATAAAAGGAAGTTATGTTTTTGCTCAATCTAAATGAAAGTGAGTTATAAACATCCATTGTTTTTCATCATCCCAAATCCATAGGAAAAATACAGGTAAATGAAGAATATTAAATGATCAAACAAAGGAAATGTTCATGGTCCACTCGTGTCATACGAATCATGAGAGGTAACTTTGTGTCATCCACATAGAACAAGCATAGTTTGTACCATGTACATGTGATAGAAACATTTAGATCTAAATACAAGATAAGAGTCAATGAAACTAAATTTGAAACACAAAATTGGAATAGGTTAAAACCTTGGGGGCAAAGCACTAAGTATGTCAGCAACATTAGGTTCACCAATACGTAGGGAAATAAATACACCCTATTTCATAGTTTAGGCCTAATTAACTAAAATCTAATATAAAAATATAATACTGAGCAGGACTAAATAAAAAGTTCAGATTGATGACTAAAGCTTACCTATCTCAAGTGAGACCATCAATTTTGCCCTTAAGCAGGCTAAAATCTTACAATGGAATGATGATCCAACACAAATACACATTGATAATGAGGTCTCTAGAGTCCAAAAGAGATCCAAGCATGCAGTTTAGTCTTTTTGGCATGGTTTGGTCTTCGTGGCATAGTTATATCCTCTACTACTGGTGGTCAATAAACTTGTTCTCCTGTGAGTTTAAAGATGAGTTGTGCTAAGAAGCACAATGCGGAGGATGCTACTTTCTTGAAGCCGTCCCTATTGCCAATGAAAAAGATCGAATACAAGCTAAGCATTAATGCAAAATGCCTAGATGATGAATCATTAGTGTAGCAACCAATTCTGTAAAGTGTTGATGCAATGTAAGTGATATTTTAATGCATCGTATAATAGTCTAATGCGACAGACCCATGAAAAACTAATGATCTAGGGCTTGTCCTTAATAGTAGTTTTGGAATGCAAGTTGATGATTAACAGCCATAATTCTTCAAAAAAGGGGTTCACCACTTAGTGTGTTGGTTAAGTGGTGGTGGTGTTGTCCCCACCTAGGTTCAAATCTCTGATGGGCCATTGTGATTGCAGGCTTAGTTTTTTGCTGATCCAATGTGCTCACAGGATTGGGCCTCAGCTTTGTTATATGGGGATGAGGTCCCCCATCTGTGGTCTCACTGGTTCATAGTTCCAAGTCAAAAGCATTTCACATGGACCCAAAGAGCGTGTCATGCCAGCATCACCAATCACAATGAGAAATATACAAAAGAAACTAGAAAAGCATGGATTATACAAATACCCTAAAATCAAACAAATACTCTACACTATGGAATTTTTAAGGCTCTATTACAAGCAATGGGTAGAGACCATCAAATCAAAATACTCGGAAGCATTTGGTGGTTTTTTATAATATAAAAGTATTAGCCATTGACACCTTATGCCCATCTATTCGTGGGAAGCACATAGAGGGCTGCTTTAAGGTAGACACAAGTATCTTTCAAGAAGGTCGCATTGAACATTCGCTATATTTCTACCCTGGCTGCAAATTGTTTTCCATTATCATGTCTACTAATCCGAGATCTATTCTGAAGGACCCAATAGTTGTGCACAACTAAGCATGTATGGCATCCTTGGGGCATCATTTTAAGGAAACATTTTTGTCAAAATTAGTTTCACATCCTATCTACATACAGATGTTATTTGGAGGTCTAACTCATCTATACATCATATCCTCATTATTTTCACAATTTCCAAAAAAGTGGTCATTTAAGCTCATCCCATGATACACTTGTGACAGCTAGTCCTTGAAATTAATCATCCTATTTTTTGAGCACTGTTTCCCCGACTCTCTACATTACAACTCCAATCACTGATTTAATCTTGTTATACAATCTCTCAAAATACTCTGTGTTGAAACAAACATAGAAAATTAAACAAGTTAACCCCAAACATTAAACATGCTTAACCCTAAACAAATCTCTATCCATTCTTAATCCAATTTGCACCCATTTGATCTGCCCAAAGACTTGAACGGACCTTCCTTTCTTATCACTAGCTAGATTTCTCCACACCAAAAGAGATAGCTCTCAAGCCCACTCACTCATTGGGGCTTTCTATCTTTTGTACTTAATCGCTGAAAGCAATAACAACTATCAACACACTTCGAAATTGTGCATGCCATCCATCAAGCCATGGATGCAATAATAGGCAGGTGTAAAACAATTAGTATAAGGATCAACACAATTAGTATAAGGAAGAGATTATCCTTAAAAATATGTTGAGAGAAGTTGGGGTTTACATTTTTCTAGAAACCAATTGCCCAAAGTAACATTACGCCTCATTTATGTGCTCTTTTTTCATTCCAAATTTCAGAAGTTCTTTACTGTATTGGATTTTTTTTGTTTCTTTTAATATTAGCAGTTTTTTGCTTTTTGTATAGATTTTTGGTCAAAAATTTGTGACTTTCACATGTTGGAGAGCTAAGATATGCTGAGGAGATAAGGAGATGGAGCAATTGTGTCAGGCAGAACAGATGCATGGAAACTAAGAATAACATTGCTGATACCAGACTCAATATAGGCAATCAGGAAGACCCTTTATCTCTGTAGTCTCATCACTCAACAAACACCCAAAGAGGATTATAAACTCTTAAACCATGCCAGTTAATATTAATGGTTTAGTTGTGTGATTTTCATTCAATTTCCATAGAAATGACTGCTACATTTTCTGAAACAAGGGGAAAAAGTTAACTAAAATTTAGAGATTTTTATGGGCAGAGGGAACAAGAGTTACCATGGAGATGGAAACTTCATACAGAGTGAAATGATGAAAACTACAAGTCTCTGTTGATGAATTTTTATTTGAAGTACTGGAAAGGATGTGTGGGAACACCATATATAGAAATATAAGGTGTCGTTCCCTTCATATTTGGAGATTTATTTATTCCAGAAACATGGGTTGCTTCTAGCTTTAGCCAAGGACCAGTCACTGAATATGCATGCTATTCTATAATTACTAAATAGCTCTAGCCATTGCATTGCCCCTAATAGTATTTGGTTGGCAAAAGTATTGTTCTTTCAAGACTTTGATTATCAAAGACTGTTTCCCATATTATAATTTGGTAAATTTTAAAACCAAGCTTCCGCCAGCCTTTATTCTTTCAATGATTTTAGAAATAAATATTTAAACCCAATTTTATTAGACGGTTTAAAGTTTTAAATCTTTTCACCATACTAAATGCTCAGACACAAAGGTACCAAAGTATGGCCCACAGATTTCTTCACATGATCTGCTCCTAGCAATGTCACATATCCTTATTTGCATATTTAGACATTATGTCTCCTAACGACTCTTTTACAACCTCCCTGGATACATGTTAATACATGGCCTGTATACAGTACACCCCAATATATAGGAAAAATCTCTTTTTTATTGCCCTTCACCTAAAAGCTTTATAAAACTGACACAGGACGGTGCAAATTCATTCAACATTGTGTGGAAGCAAACTAAACCATCCCATGTAACATTTAAATCAATGTTGACTGTATGGTTTTCAGTTTCAACAGCTTTTCAACACACTAAATGTTCAGCCACAAAGGTACCGAAGTATGACCTACAGATTTATTCACATGATCTGCGGCAAATCCTGCAAGCAATGTCTTGTTACTTAATTATATAATAAGACATTAGATTTTCTGACTCTTTTGTAAGCTGTTAGGATAACTGTAAATACATGATCTGCATCTAGTACATGCCAATATCTAGTTTAGGGAATTCATAGTTTTTACTTCCATTTACCAAAGTGCCTCAAATAACTTATACAGAGAGACAATGCAGATTCATTCCACATTGTTTCAAAGCAGTCTACACAATACTGTATGCTGTTATTTAAACCAATTTAGGAATTTATTTTCTTATTCCTCGCACGAAAGCATGACCATGTGGTAAAGACGTATCGAAACCATGGCCTTGTAGAAAAGCCACATCAAGATCCTAATCAGCTATTTTTTATTGAAACCTGTTGAAATATGGTTGAATATAAAATATTTTTAGAGATATGTATCGAAATATAATAGCCAATGATCATCCAACATGGAAAGAACAAGAAGAATTTTTATAATTTGTTGGATTATGGCCATTATTCAATATTTTGTTATTACTGATCTCTATAGATACGGGTCAAGCTCCACTGTAAATAAATGACAATCACAGTAGAAAGAATCAGCCAACACATCTGCATCCAATCCTTTCCACTTAAACTGATAATAATTCCAAACTACAGTCATTTCTTAACTGTCCTCGGAAGGACAAAACAGCATTTTAGGCAGACTCAACATTTACCTGCTTGAATGAGCATTCATCCTTTTGATAATTCCATTCTAATTGCTTGAAATTTTTGCTTCTCAAAAACATTAAAGAAAACTATTTGTGACCACAACTATAGCTGTATAAATCAATGAACAATAAAATAGCCTTCAGTAAGTCAAGTGAGACTAATTAAGATAAAATATCATCCTTAACAGAAAACTAAACAGATTTTCTTTTTGAAGGTAGATTAGGGACTGCAGACTTTGAGTGGCAAAATAGAATGCATGATCTTCATGATTCATACATAATAAAAATATGAACTTTAAGAGCTGAACGTTCAGATTTACCTCAGCTCTTGAAGAATCAAATAAAAATAGGTAGGATTAAGGGCTTTAAAAACTCCCGACTGCTCGCATTAAATTCTCTACAATCAAATTGAATTCTCATGGCCTGTGTAAAAAATTGCTCTCCACACGGAGAATGAGCTTAATGAATTTTCCTATCATGTATATTCTTTGCCAGATCTCTTTACTATATAAATGAAGAACGGGTTTATGTAAATGTACTTTTCTCCTCATCACCAAAACAAAATTTAAGCCCTGCAACAACATTCTTGAACCAAATGTTGAAAATGTAAGGGCAGTGGTGAAAGAGCTAAGTTGTTATCAACCATCTCTGTACCCTAACTCAACTCAGCATAAGATTCATTCTAGGTGTTAAATTTTGCCTATCAGGAAGTGTCAAGCTTTACTATCAGCAGCAAGCTTCTTTCGTTGGTGGTGCTCTGCAACCTTGTAATCGACCACTTCTCTAAAAAGGTTTGCATCAAGAATGCAATCAAAACTACCATAGACAGCAGCTTGCACACTGGCCATCATCTTCGCTATTTCTCGGCCAGAGAATCCTTCAGTTTTGGCAGCAGCCTCTCGGAGCACATCTTCTGATATACCCTTTATCTCTATCTTTTGTTGCCTACCCTTAAAGAAAGATGCCCATTTAGTTCTAGAATTGCCTGCCTGTGCAATGTACTTCTCCAAGTATAGTTTTAATAACTTAAACCGCTCCTCTTCTCCCGGAAGAGGGAACTCAAGAACCTCATCAACACGATCAGTAACAGCCGAATCAAGATCACCAGGCCGATTTGTTGCAAGTGCAAGCACGATATCTCTGGATTGATCCCCAGTACGATACAAAAGTGCATTAAGAGCACTCCGCTGAGCTTCACTCATATGAGTGTTATTGCGTCTGCATCAGAATAATATTGACATGAGTAAATTTCAAATATGCAAGGCAATCAAAAGCTATGATGACAAGTTACAATTAACAGCACTTTAGTACATGCAACAAACTAAAGTTCAGATGCCCATAGCATTTCAAACCAAATTGTGCCACTCTTCAGTTAGAATCTAAACCCGTTAATCTTAGTTAATACTATAGAACATGCTTCTGGCAGTCAAAGCTGACATATGCCTAAATTCTATAAACATCAATGTATAATTAGACAATTTCCATTATTTATGATGCGGACTTAAAAAGATTTGCCAACCATTCCAAGCAATAACAAACATAAATACAGGTAGATAAGCAAGTCCAAAGCCAATAGAACCATATACAACAAGTTTAATACAGCCCTCTCATTAGCAAACCCAAACCTCAAAAATAAGACACAACTGCCATCAATCAATCAGGTAAGAAGGCAAAACAAACTACTGCAATTCTGATTCAAGAACATAGCAATGAGGAGGTGGAAAGGTCATCCAACTCCCTCTGATAGGAATATACATTCAGCTCAGATTAGTAGTACGGATAAACTGATAGTTACTGCATTGCCTAGAAACTTTGCAGTATGCCAGGCAATGTCCCTTTATAATTTTCTCAGAGACTAGTACACTTGTATAGGAGACCCCAGATAGGCAATGAGAAATTGTAACATGTGATAAAAATAAATAAAATAAAAACACCTTTAGCATGTTGGATGTATCCCACAGACCATCACTAATTACAGTCATTTAACTATGGAAATTATAAATTTTTAAAAATCAGTTCAACATTGTCTAAATACCTAATAGCTAAATACCACCATTCACATGTGTTCAAACAGTCTAAATGATTAAGCACTCAAGGTCACAAATTTTAAACTAACATACCACAAATGAAGAATATGGAAGATATTGGTAGAAGCTTCGAGAGAGTGAAAGGCCAAATGATACAAGATACTGTCAAAAAGAAATAGAAAGATGAAACAGACACAAGAGTGCACAGCTATGGAAAGGACAAAACTTCCTAAAGATGAGCATTACAAGATTGTGAAGCTGAAGAACTAGCAGAAGCCTGAAGACTAAGACCATGCTACAAGTACTATACAATCAAGGTAGAAGGAAGGTTCTCAAAAAGATAACATCACCAAATCTGATTAAAGAAAATGCCACATGCCACTCAAAAATTGATTACTTAGAAGATAAAAGATGCTCCTTCACACTCAATATATATCACTAAAGGTTTATAATTAGATTCCACTTCTATCTTAGTAGTTAGAATTGCCGCTTCTTGCTGTGAAATATTCAAATGATACTTTGAATTTTCCTGTGCTTTGAAAAACAAGAGGTAAAAATATTGCAAATTTATGCCATTTTTGAAAATTAACAAAAAATCATAAAAAATTTATCCTTTTGCTGTAAAGCTGAAATGAACATATTGTCATATTAGCAGCACATAAATATCTCATAGAAGTATTTCATGGATATGGTGAGGATGCATATGGAAATGTCATTAGCAAAAGAGCAGATTGCCACATTTGATATGAATTCCTTCAAAATCCCAGTGTTCAACATTTGTTGATTATGCATGAAGATCACTTGCCCTGAAGATAAAAGATAATCTTTGAAATCATTATTATAGGTAAAAGTTCCATAAAATCTAGCCCCAGAATCCAAAATGTTATTGGTGGTTAATAAACTAAGCAAATCCAATGAAATAAAACTTCAACTATAATACTTTCCTACTGTCACATTGCACATTCTTTTAAGCCTTGATTTAAGAATTGCTGAACTTGTAACATCAATTAGAACATGCCTGTCAGTTGGTCAAAGTGATTTGCAAGCAAATTCAGACTAGAAATATTTCACAACATTGCATCCTAATTTGTTAGCCTGTCAACCTGTTGATATTGGATAAGTTTAGACCTGTAAAAAAAAGCTTCAATGTAGACCTTGTCCAGCAATGTCTGAAATTGCCTGGGTGATAAACAATTTTACATTCCCTCTATATTGTAGTGTGAAGAACAGCATCCCACTTGAAACAGCTATGCAATAATTTCTCAAATGCTAGTTTTGGATCTTTCCGTACGAGAATGAAAATTATGAGTTCTTGAATTTCAATGCTGTAAGACTGGCTATCAAGCGTCTACAGAGTCTATCCTTTAGGCATGAACAGTCAATTGCCTAACATCTTAATCTAACCTTCTTCAAAAAGAACATTTTTAAATTAGTAAGGTTTACTAATTAATAGACCAAAACTTATGGAAATTAACCATAATTACTAAATCTTATAAGCATTGTAATAAACTGTATGAAAGTTATCAAGCATTAAAATAAGATATTTACATTTATTACTTATTATTTAATAATTTATATTCACATGGTTGGTCAAAGTTCTAATTCATGTTGTCTATGGTGTCACAAAAAAATTTATTCATCGTATAGTCAATTATAGAGTTTAAAATTTGAAAGCCTATCAATCATTAACTGCCATTAATTTTTATACTTTCATATTCTAACACTGAATCATTCTAACATGAAGCCATCTTTATATATATTGATATTGATGTAAATTGTTTGAATGCTTAGTCCACTTACTCTGATGATCTACTTTAGTGCATCGATCATTAACATTTATAACAGCAACAAGAAATGAAAGTTTTAATGCTTGGCCTTGCAATTGATTAGTTTCCACGGGGTTGCAGCATATGGCCATTCCTCATCATTCCTAGATCGTATCCCTACAAGAATCTACCTCCTTTGGTTATTAATATCTCCAGTTTCAGTTGAATTTGAATAGATATATTGTTGCAATTGCTATAAATTAACATCTGAAAAAATATGCGTGGATGCTAACACTTCATCAAGAAGCCATATGTCAAGGCCCTAGAATGGAATGTGAGGTTAAGAATCTAGAAAAATTTATGGGATGATCATGTGTAGTTTTATAGCTATGGCTATACTGTCAATGTCAATAGAATTATAGACAGAATCAATTATACTAGAAAGAACTCAGCATAATCTAAAGAATATTGTAACAGGAAGTGTTTTGTAACATAAATTACCATCAAAATATCAATTACTAATGATATTGACTGAAATCAGTTTTAAGAACAAACCTCCTAGTGGCACCAAATGCCTCCCAATTTTGATTTTTAGTCATATGATCTGATTCAACAATTCGGCAGGGGAAACAATGCAAAGTTAAACAACTGCTGCACACATATTGCTTTCCCAGCTAACTAAAGCTCCAAGATGTAGCAACTCAACACCTCTACCCATAGGCTTCCCATTTGCTAATAACTGGTTCTGTGCATCCAACCATTAGGCCAAATATGGAATGCGTGTATAAACACTCAGAAGCAGGGTTAGGTACTCTTCTGAAGTTCGGAGTACACAGTACCCAAGAATTGGATGAGCAAGGAAATTGAGGAATTTTCATATCAATGCAGTAGTTGCTACTAATGCACTCAGAAGCAGGGTTAGGTACTCTTCTGAAGTTCGGAGTACACAGTACCCAAGAATTGGATGAGCAAGGAAGTTGAGGAATCTTCATATCAATGCAGAAGTTGCTACTAATGCACTCAGAAGCAAAGGAAGAAGATTAACCAAATGCCAAGGCCTGATACCATTTCATTTATTTGGAATATGATAAAAGTACATCTTGTTTTCAGATAAATAATAGAATACAATTTTCAATCTACAATTTTAGATTTATAAAAATATAAAATATAGAAAACAAAACCCCCTTGCCTAAAAAGGAGGTGTGAATCTCTAAAGAAGGCTATATTTTACATCTAGTTGGTTAAGATATAATACTGGAATCTAAAAGCATAGTAATCTTATTGTCTACATTTTAAAATATTTGCAGGAATATTAAAAAATAGAAAATCTTGAGATATGCAGCAAAAATTACATACTCGCAAAGAAAAGCATCTGCTTCATCAATGAAAAGTAGCAACCCTTTCCTTGATTTTGTAGCCCAGTCAAAGAGTTGATGAATTTTAGTGACAGCCTGAGAACCCAATGGAGCCACATCTCCTCCAGTCATCAATGCATATTCGAGACCCTGTAAAATTCATATTAGTAGCAAGTATTGACATAAATAAATTGCAACAAGACTGCTATAACTCTAAATATCCCAAATAATTAAATATTGACCTTCAATTTTTCAAATTAGACCCTATAGGCATTCTAATATCTAAGTTCGTCACCATCCAAGAACCAAAACATCAAATCTTTCAAGTACAGCAGATTGTAGCCGAAAGGGATTCTATTTAAATCCTAGAAATCATTTCAACAACATGAAGAGAAATAGCACAACAAAATTGGAAATAATCATGGTAATGACTTCACAAGGCATTTACAAGACCACCTTAATATTTCCAAGAAGCTAAATGGGAGTAGAATAATAATCACATTATTATATTTTTACCCAGTTGGCAAATCTATGAGACAAAAACAGAACAAAGCCTCACCAGATTTTGAAGATATGTTATATATAAGGTAAAAGTTACATAGAAAATAACATACCGATTTGCGAGCAAGTTCCCTTGCTGCCATTGTTTTCCCCGTGCCTGGAGGTCCATAAAAAAGCATATTTCGGAAAGGAGCCTGATGAGTCTTAGTGTTCGCAGTTGCAGAAGAAATTTGTTCAATTCTCTTTTGCAATGAAGGATGAAGAATAACATCACCAAAAGCATTTCCACTTTGTCCAGGATCCTTCTCTCCAGTTGGGTTATGAGATTTAGAAAAGGAACTCTTGAAACGAGAAAATAGACCTGACCATGGATACTTTCCTCTTGAGGACTCCCGTATCAATGAGGGCTGACCCAATATTCTATCAATATAGCTCCAAATAACCCTGGAACCTTCTCTGTGGAATCAGAAACAAATATACCAATCAGTTAAACTTCAAACAAGTAAATTAACCTAAACTCCAAGAGTCCAAGTATCATCACAAACAGATGGATGGATGTTCCTTTTAATATCACATGCATTATAGGGAGCATCAAAGAGTCTTATTGTACACTTTAAAATTTGTCCAAAACAAAAAAGCAATATTCAAACATCCCCTTGGAATCAGTCCCTTGTATATCTGCATTCATTTTTAAATATTTTATCTGATGATAATAGCCAAATGTCACTAACTTGTTCATAAGTGAAACCTTGTATTGTTAGGATTCATTTTAGTATGAGGTAACAAAACAGCATCCCCATTTCTAATGCTAAAAATATTCAATATACATTTTATGGTTTTACCCTTTTCATTATCTTAAAGTACAATTATATCCTTTAAGATGTGCTATGCTACAACACACTGAGTTTCAACAAATACACTGAGTTTAACAACCATACTCCTCTATTCACAAAAATTTGCCATAATTAAGCTTTCAACATGTCTTTTGAGAAACAATTTACCTTTAAGAACCTTTTCTTTAGAAGTCAGAGTCTCACAAAACATTGGTTACCATATCTGATACATAGTTTCTTATTCATACTGAAAACATTAGAGTTTTTAACCACCAAAAGATAAAGCTAAATAGGGAGAAGATCTCATTTAACAAGTGATGAAAAAAATAACTAAAGAGCTTTTTAAGCTAGCTTGTTTTGATGATACTTGCTATGTTTAAAGATAAGTTCATTGCTAGAGTGTGTGGCACCATGCTCCACCCAAGGAAAATATATAATCAATAATGGCAAAAGCCTACAACACACTCTAGGGAAAGGGGATTTCTGACACTTCTCAAACTCAATCTAGCTATGATTATCCATAATTTAAACATTCTAAAGGGCCTAGACCATGAGCTTAGCATCTGGATCCTTGATCAGAACAAATCAAAAGACATGTTACTCCAGAAAAATAATCAGTCACATGTCGCATCACTGTAGAAGGACTATAAATTAAGTTGGAAGGAATAATTGGGATGCAGGATGAAGGTTTTGAGAAGAATTACAGAAGGGGGGGAAAAAGAAATTTACAAGTAGAAAATGTCAACAGAATGTACCAGAAAATAATTAAGTGTAAGGAAACAAATGAATCAAAAGCAGAATAGGCACTAATTCATTCTTCAGTCAATATCTGGCTGCCATGTGATTTTGAAATGACATAAATCTATCCATCCCATAGTTATAAAACAGGTCAGAAAATGCCCAGTCTCACTGAGTCCTGACGTGGGTGGATGCAAACAAGTCTAGAAGACTCAGTAGTACCTTGAACTTAGCTAAGTCAGGTGTGAAAATCAGAAATTTAAAATAACACAAAAGTAAAATAATAAAACATCAATGACACCCAAACCTAGCACTCTATGGAGTCAAACAAAGTTAAGGTCTAATTGCTGGTTTTAGCACATCCCTAGAGATTATAGGGTATTTATGAATTAATGCCAGTTATCCACCTAAGACCAACCTAATCCCCTATGTGATGGCTTTAATCGGCCACAAGGGAAGACTCTACTGGTATCCTCCTCATTTTAGTAAGTGATTGCCTGAGAACAATGAGTGCTCTAGAGCTCATTAGAAAGCTCTTCCCTTCATCTTGATCCACCTACAGCTCCTTATATACTTGGTTAGCTCCTGGTGAGATCTCAAATCACACCGCCAGTGGAGTCAACACCAACCTTGGAAAAGCAGTTTCCTCAATTCCTGCAGATGCCTCCTCTGCCTGTGTTTTCAGGCACCATCCTTAGTATATCCAAAAATCAATACAACACTTCCTTTTCCTGCACTAACACAACCAGCTTTCAAAAAAAAAAATCTTTCTTGATCAAGGCGTGAGTGTGCCTCTGTTGCTTGTCGTGTCTTCCTCATTGACAGCCGCCCTCATCATGGACAAAGTTCCAAAATCTTCTTTCCAAAAGACACGTTTGAGATTTCAATCACAGAAAACCCTTACATGGTAGGTGTCTCTCAATTCCTTCTTTTCTTCTCTGATTGCCAAGTGAAGAACTTACAAACAAAAACTTCAACAGACAGGATTC
The DNA here is from genome assembly GCA_027943335.1 of Chamaecyparis obtusa. Classification (NCBI taxonomy): domain Eukaryota; kingdom Viridiplantae; phylum Streptophyta; class Pinopsida; order Cupressales; family Cupressaceae; genus Chamaecyparis; species Chamaecyparis obtusa. The sequence continues at coordinate 103,684 of BSBK01002603.1, read as the reverse complement.
TAGCAAAAAAGTGGAATAAAACAGCAGAAACAAGGCATTGGCTAAAGCAAGAGTCCTGTGCTAATTATAATAATTCTGCCCACTACATTATAATTTCTTAGGAACTGCTCCATACCCCGATTGAATAATAGTCCTGAACATAATGAAAGGATAAGGTCAGATATGTCATAATGAAGGAAATTAAGAGCTTTGAGAAAATGATGGCTCAGCCTTGCATGTTTTCTCCTTCTAGTAAACTGCATCAGAATTTTCCTTAAAAATCATGCATATATTTTAGGAAAGAATGGAGGCCTTCCGATCCTCCAAGCATAAGCTCACTATGCCTAATATATCCCGGACAAAACACTTACATTAGTTGAAAAATTTGCTCAATTGTTAATTTCTCAGAAGAAGAGTAAGAACCATATACAGGTATTAGGTCTCTAGCTTCTTTTAGAACACTTTCCAAAGAGTAGTCAATCCTTTGCATATTCCATTAATGGCTGATTGGGAATCACCTTACACTAATGAATGCCAAAAACTGAGTTCTAACCCTTATATAACATTCAATTGCCTCTGCCACATTTTTGGTAACGGTCGTGATAAAATTAAAAGAGACCACAATAGAGATACAATTGTGATCTCTTGTAAGTTGCGGGCCAACATGTCCCCACAATACATAGATTGTCTTTGGATGCCCTAGAAAAATTTAATTTTACCGGCTGCTTAGCTTATTTTGGCCAGCAGCCACTGCTCAAATTTTTAAGGAGCAATTTGTGGAGCTGGTGGCCCCATGAAAGTTAAATTTTGCTGCTTATAAATTGGCATTAATCTTAAATTTTAGTTTTAAACAGAAATCTTTAAAAATGATTTTTCAGACAAGATTTGGAAGAAAAATGTGAGACAAATAAAAAAGGAAAAAAATTGTGGAGCCACATCATTCTTGTCAAATAAGCAGTTGCTGCTTAATTCCAGCCCCCCCTTTATTTGAAAGCTTATTTTTATTTTTAAGCAACAGCTGCACCATGATAATAGGGAAAGATCCCAATTTATCCTTTCCCTATAGTTAAAATATTGCATGGGAACACAGCGACTGCTTAAAATTAAGCAGAAATTGCCCTTAAGCAGCCGTATGGGGACATGGGGTTAGTGTGGTTAGGAGGATAATTTTTACTTTCAAATGCACATTCTTCCACACCATAAGGGACATTTTTCAAAATTCCAAATTTCCATACCTTTTCAGTTCTCACCCTACTATTTGAAATTTTGAACCATTGTTTTATACCTGGAACATACTCTACTATGCAACCAGTGACCAACGTTTTTTCATGATTTTCTTTCATTAAACATAAGGAACATTTTTTAAAATTCCAATTTTCCAAACATTCTCACCCTCCTATTTAAACCATTGCTTTGTACCTAGAACATACTCTACTATGCCACCAGTGACCAGCTTTTCTTCATGATTTTCTTTCATTAATTTCTCTTTAGAAGTGTTTGGTGCCACGTCAACACCTCCAGGGCACTTTGCTTAAGGTTCTCATCTATTTGGCCACATACAACATGTTCCCCACTAGAACACATGCATTTAGATATGTACAGGTATGGGCCGATCATGTGGATATATATTATGGCTCTGATATTCCAGATTGGCACACTAGTAGTTATATTTCCTTCCCCAAATCACCAATTATTCAACTATCTCAACAAGTAGGATTCCCTACAGATTCATTCACTTTGTCAAGACTCAAGACCACATAAGTCAATTCAACTTAGTTACCAGATTCTCTCTGCCACCCCTCAGATGCAGATGCGGATGCATTTGGATTCAAAGGTGGAGGCGGAGGCAGGTGCTTTCTGATGCACACGGGAAGCTCTCCAGCTTCCTGTGCATCCACGGGAAGCTACAGAGCTTCATGTGCGCATCCACGGGCATCCCTGAGCATCTGGGGCCTAGCGGACATAAAAGCGCAAAAAAGTAACATTAAAACAAAAAAAAAACTTAAAACATGTGCTAAATACCATTTTTTAATATTTTTGTTTCCTCTAAACCCTAAAATGACCCTAATAGAGGTCATTCATTATTTTTCATCTCATTTTGTTTGTTGCTTTGCTCTCTTCTCATTTGGTCTCCATTTTGGCATTTTGAAGGGCAGGTGATTATTTTCGAAGAGGATCGTTTGTGGGGTGTCAGATAGTTTCCACAAAGGAGATCTAAGCGTCTAAGGTAAGCATTTGATCCCATTCTTGAGTCTTTTAATGAATTTTTTTGAGAGTTTGATGAATTTTTTCAAGTTTGGGAAGAAATTTTTCAAGTTATTTTCATTTTTTTTAAAATAAAGAAACAAGTTTAGCTATCTATTTTAATATTTTTGCATCTTTTTTGCACTTGTATGCTTGACATTCATAGTTTTTTTTCTAATTTAAATTTATTTAATTTCTTATAATAGCAAGAAATCAGATTGTATTGTGCAAGAATGGCCGCCACAGGTAGTGAAAGTTCAGTGGGAGAGCAAGGAGCCAATAAATACAAAATTGAGATAGGATCTCATTTATGGAGACCTACCACAAGAATATCAAAGATTGCAGGAGGTGGGTGATATATTTGGAAGTGTAATGTATGTGATAGTAAACCATTCAATAGCTCATATTCTCAAGCTAAACTTCATTTTATGGGCCCTGCTGGTAAAGGAATGGGAGTATGCAAAGGCAAAGATAAGAAGGGGATGTCTAATGCAGGAATAGCACGATATGTAAAAGAACAAGAAGAGACTGATAGATTGGTTAGAAGATCAAAACAAACTTCTTATGGTGATCCATCCGGAAAGAAAACAATACAATTACCCACTGACCCAGTTGTATCCTCCAAACATCCATTATTGCCAATAGAAATTACCACCCGCAAAAGAGGTCCACTGGACACGGCATTTAAAATGGAGACAAGAGAGCTTGTTGATCAAGCCATAGGACGTTGCCTCTATGCCAATGGTCTTCCTTTCAACTTGGTGAGATCACCATATTGGAAGGAGATGGTGGCAGCCACCAATAGTGCACCGGCTGGTTACACAAGTCCCGGGTATGAAAAGGTGCGTACCACCATATTGCAAAAAGAGAGGACTTATATAGAGAGATCTCTTCAACCAATTAGAGATTCTTGGAAAACTTCGAGCATTTCTATTGTTTCCGATAGATGAAAAGATACCAAAAACCATCCATTGATTAATGTGATTGCAGTGTCCCCCAAAGATACTGTTTTTTAGGGCAGTTGATTGTGAAGGGGAAGTGAAAGATGCACAATTCATTTCCAGAATTCTCATTGAGGCCATAGAGATGGCGGGTAGTGAGAATGTGGTCCAGATAATCACGGACAATGCAAAAAATCGTAGGGGTTCAGGTTCTTTGGTTGAGGGCTGATATGACAACATTTTTAGGACACCATACACTCCCTCAACTTGGTGATGCAACAAGTTGGCACTCAAATAGATTGGGTGAAATAAATATACCAAGAGGGGGAGGAGATCTAGATGTTTGTGATGAACCACCAAATGTCACAATCGATATTCAGATCTTTCTCCAAATTGGAGTTGTTGAAGGTAAATTGTAATTACTAAATTTAATTTATTTATTTAATTTTAATAAATTTTATTTCATGTTTAATTATCAAATTGTATATAAATTTGCTTAATATTTATTGACATATTGTTATTAACTTACTTAGGTTGCTGAGACCCGTTTCACATTTCATACTATTGCTATGAGACGTCTTGTCAAGGTGCAAGAGGCATTGAGCCAAATGGTTATTTCCAACCAATGGGGTGTATGGAAGACTTGACATTCAGAGAGGGCCCAAAAAGTCAAGACATTGGTCTTGGATGACAGTTATTGGGCTCGTGTGCAATATGTATTAGATTTCACCAAGCCTATCATGACTATGCTCTGATTTGCTGACACAGATTCACCTTGTATGGGGGATGTCCATGATGGCATGGACACAATGGTGGAGAAGGTAAAAATTGCAATACAAACACATGAGAATGACCCCATATAATTTGAAACCTTATGCAATAAGGTGGAAACAACCATTCATCATCATTGGGAAAAGATGACCACCCCATTGCATCTCCTTGTGTATGCCCTATCTCTGAGGTACTATAGCACTAAAATACTTGCTATGCCAGATAGAGTAGCACCATATGCAGATAAAGAAGTTGCTAATGGGTGCAAGAAAGCTTTTGAAAGACTCTTCCAAGATGAAGAAGTGCACAAAAAAGTTCGGACAGAATTTGTCTTATTTGCCTCAAGAACAAAACATAGTCCAGTTGCAATAAGGATCCAAAACCATATGGAAGGCTATCACATGGTGATACCTCTATGGTCAACCATTTAAGTATCTACAACCTCTTGCAATCTGTTAATATTTTCAGATTTTGAAAGGAAAATTCAAACTATAGATGATCTTTCAAAACTAATATTTAGGCCCTAACAAAATATTGACAAAAGAAAGAATAGATAATACCCGGTTATGCTGTGGAATCTCCTTGTTGATGCCTTCAAGTTGATACAATTCAACCTTTGAGTTTGATTCAGATTTGTCCTCCAAATCTGCTATGGATTGTGCCTCTATGTCTGCTATACTTTACTCCTCAAGTCTGCCCCAAATTGCTTCTTAGGTCTGCAATAAATCGCTCCTTAAGTCTGCCCTAGGTCTGATATGATTTGCTCCAAGTCTGGTTTAGATTGTTCCTTATGTCTGCTGCATGGACTGCTATTATTCACTCCAAGTCTGCTGCAATATTTAGTATGGAATATATTTATTTTGGATCAGCTTAGTGACTGCTGCTCACTGCTGCTAAAGTGCGAAATTAGAGGCAGTATGTTATGTCTTCAATACTTCTTCTAATTCACACCAAGCCTCATATATATATGTGATAAGGTGACATCAAAACATGTAAGGAAGCCGACTTGCATACATTATATTTCCAGCCAAAGACTTTGCAAGTCATCCCTCTTTTAATATTATAATTAGTGAGCATGTCGTCCCACTTTATGGCGGATATAATGATCAATTAATATCGTCCTTAAAGAGATCACACAATAATACTGACACTCTCTCTTGGTCTCGAGAGAAGATCAAATCAAACTCATAAAGTAATCACTAGATCCTTTTCACACTAAATTTCATTCTCAATGAATATGGAAAGAAAACATAACATAATATATATACATCGTGTATTCATACCTAATGTGATCAATGTGAAGACCATCCTCTAGATGTCCAACCTTGGTAATATCATATACTACAAGATGTAAGGTTATACAAGCATCTTTCATATGTAATGATATGGATCTTAGCATTATTTCAATAATAGACCTCAATTCTATGTAATTAGAAATTCAATCAATAGATCTCAAATCTATAAGAAGTATCAACATAACAATAGATCTCTAATCTATAATCACAAGAAGCATTATCAAAATTTTAATAAAGGAAGCATCTTCACAAGATGTAAATTCAAAATAAAACACTAACCTCAGAGTGTAAATCTCCTCCACAAGTGATCTCATCCACAAGCTCTTGGAAGATAGTCTCCAATGGTAATTCTATACAAGAGCCTTAATGCTCAAAAATATGTAAGAGCCTCAGCACTCAGATATGCACGAGCCTCAATGCTCAAAAAAGTGCACGAGCCTCAACGCTCAAAGGTCCAATGGTAATTCTATCCAAGAGCCTTAATGCTCAAAAATATGTAAGAGCCTCAGCACTTAGATATGCACAAGCCTCAACGCTCAAAGGTGCACGAGCCTCAACGCTCAAAAAGGTGCACGAGCCTCAACGCTCAAAGGTGCACGAGCCTCAACGCTCAAAAGTGTGCACGAGTCTCAACGCTCAAAGGTGCACAAGCCTCAACGCTCAAAAAGGTGCACGAGCCTCAACGCTCAAAGAGTATCCTGCCAATATGTTAGTATAACAAAATACTCACATAATAATTTTAACATAACGAAGAAACATATTCTCAATGTAAAATAATATCAACAAGTGATGTGAAAAAAAACTAACAAGGAATTAGAAAGAGTTTATTTAGGAAGGCCCATATCTGAACTCTCTCTCAAGGTGAAGACTATAGTACAAAACGTTCAGATTCTAATTATTTTACTTCTGCAATGGAGGCTTGAAGATTGTTTCGATTAGGACAATTTAGTGCCTTGTGACCAAATTTATCACATCTATAGCATTGAATCTTAGACAAATCTCTCTTTTGAAATTTGTTGTTTTGATAGTCTCTCTCTCTCTCCATCCGTTATTGTTAGAGTTCCCTTCTTGTTTGTTTTGATAATCTCTCTTTCTTTTGTTACCGATGTTTCTATCTCCTTTATCTTGAGTTTTTCTTTTGTAGTCATCTTTCTTTCTTAATTGGGAGTATAAAACTTGAAAGTCTTCTTTAAAATTTGATCCTCTAGATATTAGTCTTGATTCTTCTTGAAGACAAACCATTTTTAATTTATCATATTTAAGCATTTTAGGACGAGCACTAATTCCTTGATAAAGGAGTCCCATGAAAAAGGTAATCCATTAAGTGATATCATGGATAGTTCCTTTTCATCGAAGGTGTGCCCAATAGTTGCTAATTGATTTATCAACTCAGTGATTATCATAAAGACTGATGTGATAGATTCTCCTTGTCTTATCTAGATTTGTGAAATTTTATAAGAGTCATAATTCTACTTGTATTATTAATTTCAAACATCCCTAATAATGTTGAGAACATCAGATAGGCTGACTCTAGACAGGAGATTGTGGGTATGATGTGATCTTTTACGCTATCAATTAAAATTCTCATAACTTTGTTATTACCCCTTTTCCATTCACGTGACTCATCTTCATTCATTTCATTTTTAGGTGGATATTCTATAATTGAATCTAGCTCTAGTTCTCTGGAGGCAAGTAGAATTCTAATTTTTCAAGATAAGAAGTTTGTGGCTCCTTCGAGTCTATCTTCTGGTCTAACTCCACTAGACATATTGAATTTCTTAGTTTTGAAAGTGTTAGGTTGATTTCTTTAATCTGAAAGTTGATCTTTCACTTACCAAGGCTCTCATACCATGTTAATATTTTCAGATTTTGAAAGGAAAATTCAAACTATAGATGATCTTTCAAAACTAATATTTAGGCCCTAACAAAATATTGACAAAAGAACGAATAGATAATACCCGATTATGCTGTGGAATCTCCTTGTTGATGCCTTCAAGTTGATACAATTCAACCTTTGAGTTTGCTTCAGATTTGTCCTCCAAATCTGCTATGGATTGTACTTCTATGTCTGCTATACTTTACTCCTCAAGTCTGCCCCAAATTGCATCTTAGGTTTGCAATAAATCGCTCCTTAAGTCTGCCCTAGGTCTGATATGATTTACTCCAAGTCTTCTTTAGATTGCTCCTTATGTCTGCTGCATGGACTGCTATAATTCACTCCAAGTCTGCTGCAATATTTAGTATGGAATATATTAATTTTGGATCAGATTAGTGACTGCTGCTAAGGTGCGAAATTAGAGGCAGTATGTTATGTCTTCGATACTTTTTCTAATTCACACCAAGCCTTATATATATATATATGTGTGTGTGTGTGTGTGTGTGTGTGTGTGTGTGTGTGATAAGGTGACATCAAAACATGCAAGGAAGCCGACTTGCATATGCTATATATATATGTGATAAGGTGACATCAAAACATGCAAGGAAGCCGACTTGCATATGCAAGTCGGCGTACACTATATTTCCAGCCAAAGACTTTGCAAGTCGTTCCTCTTTTAATATTATAATTAGTGAGCATGTCGTCCCACTTTATGGCGGATATAATGATCAATTAATGTCGTCCTTATAGAGATCACACAATAATTAAGAGATGGACAGACTTATTATTTTTTTCATTATTTTGATCTTGTCAAAAGGCCACAAATACTAACACAATCAAGGTCCTCTCACAAGTAACTTTTTTTGGGTTTTTGTTTACCACTTGTATCCTACAATTTAGTACTTAACATTCTTTAATTTGCGTTGCATTTTTATGTTTAATTTTGTGAACATTGTCCAAGTTGCAAGTTCTTCTACCATTGAACGGAATTGGAGTACATACTCCTTTATCCACTGAGTGAAGTGTAACCGGTTGGGCTCAAAAGAAAGTTGTAGACTTGGTTTACATTCATACCAACTTATGTCTTTTGTTACATAAGGAGGAACACTACAAGGATGGGGCAGCCAAGCTTTGGGATGTAGCCCCTGAGTGTGTCAGCTTGGATGCAACCGTTGAGAATCTTACTAGTCTCACTACAAATTATGATGATGATGATGATTACATCACGACACATTGTGCATCTAGTTGGGTTCAAATGATCTTGAACTTGCAGCAGTTGGAAATGTAGAGAATTTTTTGAGAATCCTTATGATTTGATTAGTGAATCTTAATTGATGAACATTGAATCATGAACTACATTTTGATTTTGTAATTGCAATGATTTTCTGATTTGCATTGAAATCGTAAACATAGGCGTATATGATAAGGCTTATTTGAATATTTGTGAGCTATCAATTGGCATTTAATATTTATCTTGATCAATGATGAAGTATCATACTATCAAATGATTTAATTTTGTATATTTCTTGCATTTCTTTGCATATATATATAAATGCAACCAAACACATTCAAAACCCCAAAAAAAATGTGTGCATCTGCGCACCCAACTCTTGTACCTACATCCGCATCCGCACCCGAATCAGCAACTTAGCAATTCAACAAAGGAAGATCCTGTAAAATCCTCTCTCCCATGCAACTTAATATAACAAAGAAAGGCCTTCATATATGTAACATGTTAAATCCAAAGATGACAGTTAATCCATGATTTACCATCATAATATTCCATGTTCTAGAGGTACTTGTGGGGAGGATCAATTATAAGAGGCACTTTGACTTATTCTCCACCGGATGCTATATTTTATAGCATTTCTCATCTAGTTGGAACCAATATTTGCCATATGCACTGGATGACATTGACTGACTGAGCCATTGAAACTGGAAGTTTCCACATTGACTACTTTGTAGTGATGATATTATGGTTGTAATAAATTAAACACTTTTGTACTTCCACAAGTATCATGCTTTTCATTCTAAGTTGACATAAAGACCTACAAATCTAAAAGTTAAGGCTGACCTTATCTCTCATTCTATATGTGATTCACAAATTAGCATCATAGATGTTTGAAATTGAATTAATTCTCTAGTTCTGTATGTAAATATGCAATATGTGAATATACACATGTATGCTTAGATAATATACACTATCAAATCCCAAAATTAAGAACTTCTATTGCATGTGGATGTGCAGCTGCACTCACTGTCAATAAAATGGGTGATGATAATTGATAAAGCAAGCTATCCAATTTTTTCAAAAACAGCATGTGAAATAACACGAATGCTTTCCGAAAAAAGACATTCTGCTGAGAATATTGTCAAAATTACACAAGAAGTATGTCAAGATGCAATCATAATTACTTAAAATTCATTTATTGCACTGCAACCACAAGTTCTCAGAACAAACAACACATTCCTTTACATTGACATTGCTTGCAAATCTAAATTTGGTTGTGTTGTAAACTTGTAATACCCACATCTGAACCAGAGATGATGTATTATGAAAAGATAATCAACAGATGCATTTCCTAGGCTAACATCAAGTCACAAGAAACTGAACCAAGTATATTTAATCGTAATATCAAAGTCCAAAAAGAGTTTTGCCCAGAAACCTCTAAATAAAAAAAATGCTGCCTCAAGATGTTTATATCACCAGTTTATCCAGAAAAAGGAGCACGTAAAACTAAGTAAACCTTGATCCATCTCTTAATGAGAATATAGCCTGTTGATCTTATCCTCGAAGAGAAACTAAGGGTTCACCTCTACACATAGTTGGTTTGAACACATTCTCATTTAACCATGTAAGAACCTATGACAGTAAGGCCAATATTCAGTGTAACACCGGCGCAAGGGGACGCCGGGACGAGTTTCCGGGACAGGAAAAAAAAAGGGCCTCAATTTGGGGACGGCGGAGGGACAGCGGCGGGGGTTGGGGGGGAGAGGAGGGGTGCTGCATACAACACATATAGAACTTGAAATGCTAGTTATGAAATGATGTTTCAATATAACATACCAAATTGAAATACTTGAACATAGGAAAATTGCAACACGAACCAGAACTGTTGAACATTCAACATAGTAACATAGTACATACCCAATAGTAACATTCAAAAATCAAAATTCAAATTATCAGCAAATAGGATTTATACTTGTTCTATCAAATATCAATTATATCATAAAGATGATTACAATGAATAGCATCATGCATGATATGAATCATGATCAATATCAAAATGAGTACAAAATGTAGCGATGGGAGGACTCTAATCATCCCCCAAGCCAAAGTCCTCATCACTGGAACTACTGGACTCCTCAGGCTCAAGTTTCACCAAAGGACACCAACCAACCCTACATTTGTTTCTGCTGCAATCTCGTCCTCATCAATCTAAGATGGATCCTTTGGCTCTACATCCCATCGTGTTGTTGGGCTCTCTTTGTACATGCGCTTCTCCGCTCTCTTAGAGGTAACTTTGTTCCTCTTAACAGAGTGGATGAAGCACCCAAGTAACCCTGACGCCCCCAAGCACCCAAGTACCCCTAACGTCCCCAAGCACCCAATCACCCAATCACCCAAGTACCCAAGCACCCCAGACGTCCCCAAGCACCCAAGCACCCAAGCGGTGCAGCGGCAGGTGCGGTCGGGGTGCGGCGACGCTTGGGCAGCGGCGGGGGTACCCGTTGCGGGGACATCCCCACACTGGGTACTCCTAGGTTTTAGGCCGGGTGCCCGTCCCCGTGTTTCACTACCAATATTCTTGCAAATAATTTTCAGAAACAGATGAAGTCATCAGAAATACAACAAATGCTCTTGAAAAAAAGCAATTTAGCCTTAGAGTTTGGGGGCTGCGCCATTTGGTCTGGATGAATTATCAAAAAATGCCTTTTTTGGGTCACTCTATTAACTTTTCCATCTAAAGTGAGAATGAGACGGAGCATCTAAAAAGGAGTAAGTCTATGAAAGAAAGAAATGAGCTAATATGCCAAAAATAAGTAAACAGGCATCAAACTTAGGCTTTAAAAATGTTTTTAAGGAACGGTACACATGCAACAGAACATATGTTCAGCATTAAATCTGATTTCTCTCCACGATTGCCACATCAGACCAACTTTAAAGTAGGCCCCTAGATCTGCAACACATAAAGATCAGTGAGTTTATATGTTAGTTGAAATATCCCGAACTAGGATATTGTCTCCAACCTGATTTGGATTTTCAATTCTTGACATGTTTTGCTTCATTTCATTGCAAAATAACAGCATGCAAACCTGCAAACTAAACATGCAATGGAAACGTTACAGATTTTCAAGGAAATAAGCGATTTCAAAGACAAATCTATTGAAAATGATTCTAATATAAACATGCATGGCTGTTACATCAAAAATACTGCTATTACAATGCTGGAACATCCATAAAATCTACATGCAACATACCCACATACTTCCACTCCAATATCATCTAGCCCCTATGAGATATGATCATTTGTAGCATACGGAAGAAGATTGAATGACATGCAAAAAGAGTGACCAATGCAAAAGTGAAGCTGCTGCTGTAGAGGTGCACCAATACCAACATTAAAGGGGAAGCCAATATCAACCAAACCCACAAATAATCGCTGCAATATGATGAAAGATCACTGCCCAAAATGGAGAAGTTGCTACTACACAATCGCCCACAAATAGGGCCAAACATCAATGACAATCCACCCTCACAATGGCACCATGAATATCTCCAAGTCACGGCCAAGGATGGGATAGCCGTCCACAAAGCTGAACAATGTAATGCACCTGTGAATCCTGAAGCGAATTCACCAAGGGGGCTGATCTGGTTTTTCGTCCAAATCACCAAACCATCTAGGGTTTCCATCCTAGTGTTTTAGTGGACCTTCAAGCAAAGCTTCAAGCTCACAGAATAAAGACTCAAAATAAAAATAACAATCTCCAGAATGCCTTCACACTTCCCCTTTTCCTCCTATAATAGCCTTTACCATATTTTGAGAGAAATACTTTATTTAATTTCTTTAAATTCATTTTCCCTCCAAAAAGCAACTTTATGTTATAATTTAAAGTTGACATTATAATAAAGTCACTTTATTAATTTAAACTCCCTTTTATTCATGACATTGGCCTAGGTAGATGATAAGTAATGACTTAAAGTGGCCCCAATAAATGATTAATTGTAATTGAATTTCACTTTAGCATTTTTTGCTTCTTATATTTAATTTTCCTCTTATTAATTTCTTGGCTCCATATTGGGGACATTACATTAGTGTCAAAAGGATACATTGTGGATGAGATGTCCTACAGATAGAACTTAAAAGCACAAGCACTCTTAATATCGCTAAGGTATCCCTTACATAAGCTCAACTAAGAATGTGACCTTGATCTCTTAGCTTCCTTCCTTGTTTGGGCATCTCTTAGCTTCCCTCCCCATTGGTTTCTAAATCTCCATTTGCATTTCTTAGCACATTATATTGAGCTAATCCTGAAAACCTTCTATCATTTTGCTCTCAGCCATCACGACCTATGTTGAACACACAATAAACCAAACCCGAGCAGTGTTCTCAATGCAATAGGTCCTCAACTTAATAAATAGTTTAGCCGATTAAGTGTTCAGTTAATCTTCATATTTTTAAATAATAACAGAAAGGGCACATATAAGAGTATAATAAGCAAGAGTTCTTGCCTTAATGCTTTATGAAACAGTGTAATGAAGCAATAATCATTGCCTCTAGCTTTCACAATTATTAGACTGGAAAAGACCAAGTGCAAAATCAAGTATAATTTAACAATAGATGCCAGCTAAATTCATAATTGCTATATTCTAAAATACATACTTTTGTAGACATTAGAATCTTTCAGATAAATATATATTGTGTTAATTGCACCCAATAATTATGTTGCCGAAAGAGTATCCATGGTGTCAAAGTAAAAGTTCTAATATGTCTTCTAGTTACATAAATATCTTGACAATTATTTTGTGTGATTGTTAACAAGCCAACATCAATATTCTACCAAACAACAGGGGAGACAATCAACAACCTAAGCATCCGCTAGACACCTGTTAAAAACTTATTGATAAAGATGTTGCTGTCTCATCTGCTTGTTAACAAACCACCATCAGTACTCTACCAACTAACAGGGACGATAATCAACCACCTAAGCTTTGGCAAGGTGCCTGTAAATAGATTACTGTTAAGGATATTGTCAGTACAAAAATGTGCTCAAAATGTGACACAAGTAATAAACTTTCCAAACTCCATGATCAAAGTAGGACCAACTTTAGAAATATTTGCATAGAAAAGTCGCAATGTATTTAAATCAATAATATGAATTTGCATTTGCATAATGCAGTAACATGCAAAAAGGATCATAAATAAGTGCAATTGTTGTTTGCAACAAATTGACACATTCCTCCACCAACCAAACCTTGAGATGCTCATCCCCATTCCCAATGCAAGTAACAATGTTATCTACTGGAATTCAAGAAAAATGATGTATTTCATCAAATCAAACATGATGCAATGTGAAATCATATAACTACGGAATATTATGTACGAGTTTCCTAAACATAACCTCCCTTCATAATATTTTCAATGAACACAGAACCAGAATAACTCCAGGAAAAGAAGATTACAAATAACTATGAAATTTGGAGATCAAGATCTTTATGTGGTCACAAAAATAGAGAACATAATCAGAAACATGATGTTAATAAGTGCAAATCATAAAAGCAACCACAGTAATGCCACTGACATAGGTAGAATGCACACTGTACATGCACAAATAAAAGAGAGAAGAAAAAAAAACCTTGTAGTGTAAATTCCAGCTGCAAGTGCTGTTGCTCCACCAACAGCCACAACCAATTTATTCTGATCTGTCAATAACGCCTTCAAACCCCCTACAAACATTTGAAGTATTTTGTCAGAGCAAAATTTTTAAAAATAGTAGAAACACAATAAGCTACATTGTTTTACCAATGGCTTACTTGGTTGAATCCAAGCATTTAATTAACTATCAACCTAGAACAGCTCCTAATAATTTCCTAAAAGATAAAAGTTTTTAACTTTATATTTGTCTTGTGTGATGAAGCTTTGCGAGAGATAAGACAACACTGTAATCTTGGTTGTTCAGTTGTTAACTATATTTGAGATCTGGTAACTTAACCTATTAGGAAGTAAATAGCAATATAACTTTAAATTTTGTGCATTCATATAGTAATTTTATAAACATCCCATTGGAGTCCCAATGTGCTTTCACATTCATCCCCTCCTTTTCATGTGCTGAATTTTAGTAAAGAGATGTATCTGTGATCAAAGAATTATCTTCTTCTTCCATCCACCAAAAACTTTATAGGCTAAGTTTCATCTTCCAAATGGCTCATCCATGCACTAACTGAATCCTTATGGAATAGAATAAAGGGGTATTTTATCTATCCATTGATAATGATTGCATTCATAGCACTAATTATTATGTCCAGATTCTTAACAGTTATCGAAGCACAGAACTACAATGGAGAAGTGGAAATCAAAACAATATACAAGTGCAAACTTGTATGGATATACATCAACCATCACTGTTCTTACAGTTCGAATTGATCTGTAATTAGTGCAGAAAGTCTACAACATAATTCATCAAAACAGATGCTAAACTTCTGTAATGTGAAACGATTGCAAAAGTTTCTGTCCCATGTGCAGAAATAAGGAAAACAGTACCTAAAAGTGCAGTAAATAGTTCACAGGAGCAACTATCAATGAAATGAAGCATGTATCCACAATCAAAAAGCATTAAACAGCAATATTACCTAGGAAAACCCAAACTTGGGGAAAAACTCCAGAAGAATGTTGTTCCACCTCAAGCCACTATCTCATGAGCCGATTACAGTGATCTCTTGCCTTCAAGTATGCTCTCAAGGACTTTTCTTGGACAAAAGGCAACATCCCAATGCAATCCAGGCTCTCCAATGCTCATATTTCACAAAAAATTTGTTACAACTCCTTTAAACCTAAATTATTTGTTGATGTTTAGTTCCAGGTTCTTGTTCAGGGTTTGAGTTCAGGTTTAGCAGTCTACTAAGATTTTCCCCAAGTTTGGTACAGCTAGATTCAGTCATACAATATATACACAAAACATATAAAACAAATAAGGGTGTTTATGCAAAGTATGTTTTTTTTTGTCTGGGGGATGGTTTGCCCATGCTCATCCCACATTTGCCCAAGGTTCTACATCGGCCTTTAGGTTCACCTAGTAACTCTAAACAAACCCACAAGCCCAAACAGAACCCTTGTCAAAGCCAGCTCATACTCAAACTGGGATATGTACCCATTTCGATGTGGTTTAAGTGCAAGCCAAGTTCTAAACAACACAATAACACAAGCTACAACTTATATGCTATAGCAGAACAAGCCTCTACAACCCTCTTGCTAATAAAAACAAAGAAAACAATAAGTACAATGATCTCCCTTTGAGATTTCAACACGATTGAGGTACAAGAAATGTCAAAGAATGACTATAAACATTTGGACAAATATAAGAAACATTATACAAAATGAGTATGATTAGGAGGGGCTAACAATTGGCTCTATACAGGGACTCCAACAAGAAGAAACAAGGAGACTTCTATAATCTATAGGTAAAAGTGTGACTTACACCTAATCCATTGGTTGAATAGAATACTGAATGACTTCTAGTACAATAACAACACAAGGATAAACAAACAGTGACAAGCATGCAAAGACAAATTATTTACAAAAGTTTGCAGGGAACTACATACAAATCAAGAAATGTAGTACTCCAGGTATAGCCCACTATAGAGCAAAAGAAGATGTGTACCATTAAAAAACAATGCTAAAAAGTGCCATACCTATAGAAGTGAAGAATTTTTAATGGTCCCATCCAAAGAAACTCAAACTTTCCATGGCTCTCCTTGGGCCTTATCCCAAAAGATGACCAAGTCAACTACTTCAAAATCCTGTTGCTAAGAAAGGTGATATGCAACTATTGTAGTTTTCAAATAAGGGGAGGCCTCAATGATCTTAAATATTACCATACATGAACCTTTGACGAAATGTGAACTTGTGAATATAAATGGAACCCAAAGTTAGCACAAGATGAAAGCTCTCCTTGCTGGCTACAAGGAGAAAACAATTGTAAGGAACAGAGCAATTGAGGCATTTGTGGCTGCAATGAATAACCCCCCAATTCAGATAATAATTAGTTGTTTCTTGCCTTGGCCCACAAAGGTGAGGCCCTACCACTAGAGTGTGTTCTAGGCTTCTAGCAGTTTGCATTCACAGGTTCATTGCTCCTCATAATGCTCCTTGTTGGCAACCTTTGCTCAAAGGTATTGGTTGGAACTAGGGAAAACAGCACAAAGTGAGTAGCAGCTAATGGAATTTTTTGGTATAACAGAGCATACCATTTCATGTTGCAAGGAACCCACATTGTACATCAATGGTCAATGCATTAACTAAACTAGGAAAGGGTTCAAGGCACGATGATTCAAGCAAGCAATTGTTGAAGCCATGAAAAAAACTAAGATGGTGATAGAAGATCAAAAATAAATTTGGCTCACAATGACTGCAGTGATTTCCTAATGGGTAACATATGGCAAAAAACCAAAGATTGATCAAGTTTTTAGCAGCTTAAAGTGGCCAACTGATGTTCTTAAAGTCCCTTGATGCCTCCTACAAAGTGAAATAACAATGTGCCTGTTAAAGATGAGGTAGCTGTGACAGAGCTCATTCATACCTGTGATTATCTGCTTCGAGCTTCTCAGAAATATATATTTGTGAATATGGATGGTGTTGATTCTTGTTCTCTGTTTTGCTCTGGAGCTGCGGAGATGTTCTGTTTTTTTATTGGTTCTCTCTGAGTAGATACTCATCATTCTTCGGTTTTGATTCTGGCAGTCTTCATATATCTCTCTTTAATGCTCGTGTTGTGCCTATTCATGTTCATGTGATTCTGTGCTCTGCTGTTCTGTTCATAATCTAGCCATCTTCTATGTTTTGTGCGGGAGATATTTCCTTCATATTTATTTGTATCTTTCTCATTACTGAGTGAGAATGACGTGGCATCAAAGGTGTGCTGAGGTGTCTCATGTTGAATATCTGACATGGTCTTTGTTGGATGCAATCCACTCTCTCTTTTGTGTATGCATTGAAGTCAACGGTTCTCTTATTGAGGTCGACAGTTCTCAAAATAAAGGCGTTGGTTCATACATTAAAGTTGCCATGTGTAATTCATAACTGCCATCGTTTGGTATTCTGAATGGCTCTTCAATTTAGCTGCATCACTTCTGTTGAATGTTTTTAGACAAAAAGCTCGGGTCTCTTATTCAGGGTGAATCATTACCGTGTTCATGAGTTCTGAGTTTACCACACTAAGTGTAGAAGTGCAGAGACATTTATATTTTGTATTGTCTTATTGTTTATGATCTGTGTGTGATTTGTTGGGTTGATTCTACGGGTCATTGTGTTTGTAATCAGTTGATTTTTATTAGAGACAGTTAGACATTTGATAAAATAAAAGACAGGCTTATTGATTGTCTAATCGAAGACTTCAATCATATGCAAGAACTTTGTATTTGTTTTGAGAAACTGAATAAAGGCATCACCATTTTTACGGGCTGGGTTTTTCACCCTCAAGAAGAGGGTTTTCCCAGGATAAGTCTTAGGTGTTCTTTGTTGTTTTGTGTTTTTGCATTTCAATTTGTTGCATTCTATATATTTTGGTTCAAAGTTTAACATGGTATCAGAGAGGGTCTAAGGAATCGATCCAGAACCAGAATCCTTAATTTATACATTTCTCTTTGCTCTACTTTCAATTTGTTTGTTTCAGCTCTTTACAATGGTGAACGGACTAAAAGTTGAAGACAGATTGGACGGATCATCAAATTTCTCTTCATGGAAATTTAGAATTCTAGTTGAGCTTGAAGAGAATGATCTTCTTGACTATGTGAATTCTGATGTAGCAGAACCTTTTGATGATGCTGAGAAAGCACAATGGAGAAAGAACAAAATCATGGCAAGGAAGATTCTAATCGATTTTGCTAAGGATCATCTGGTCCTATTATTTCAAAGTTGAAATCAGCCAAAGATATGTTTCAGACTCTGAAGGACTTGTATAAATTCAACAACACTAGTAGAGCCCTAGCCTTGAGACGTCAACTTTTACATGTTAAAATGGCTAGAGGAGAATTGGTTGTTTCCTTCTTTATGAAAATTACAGAGTTAAAGGATAAGCTCAATGCCATTGGAGAATTTTTTGCAGACAAAGATTTGATTATGTTAGCCATTAATGGACTTCCCCACTCTTGGGAATCCTTCATCCAAGGAATCAATGGAAGAAATGAAATTCCTAAGTTTGATCGATTGAGAGCTAATTGCATTTAGAAAGAATGCAAATTAGAGGCTAGAGGCAATGGACGTGAAACTCATCATGAAGATGATCATATACTTGCTGCCCATACTTCTAAAGGGAAAGGGAAGAAAGGTAACTTCAAGAGGTTTAGAGATAAGAATGTTGATTCAGCCCCTGAACCCAAGAAAAAGAAGAATCTTTCTAGGATTCAATGTTTCAGATGTGACAAATATGGCCATTTTGCTAGAGATTGTACTTCTAGACCCAAGCATCAAGTGGCTGCTACAAATGTTGAAAACTCTTCTCATAGAGACTCGAGTGAAAATTCAGAGGGGTTCTTATTTATTTCTGCTCTTTCTAGTAATGTTCCTACTAACAGTGATACATGGCTTATTGGTAGTGGAGTCTCTTGTCACATTATAAGTTATCGTGAGCACCTCTCTAATTTGAAAGAAAAAAATTCTCATTTACAAGTTATCATTGGTGATGATGCATGCTATTCTGTGAAGGGTGCTGGTTCTACATCTTTTCAGCTAGATTCTGGAATTCCTCTTCATCTAAATGATGTTCTTTTTGTTCTTGGTATTAAGAGGAATCAGATTTTCATTTCAGCGTTGGAAGATAAAGGTTACATGTTGCATTTGCTGAAGGCAAAGTTCTTGCATGGAAAAAGAACACTAACATTCAAACAGCTTGTGAGATTGGTGTACATCATGACGGCCTTTACAAACTTTCAGCTCGTCCTATCCAAGCATTAGCACATGATTCTCTAAGTTTGAATGAGCTATGGCATAAAAGATTTGCTCATCTAAATTTCAGAACCTTGTCATCTATGGAGAAGGTGGTAGTCGGTCTTCCAAAGCTGAACCAAATATACAAGGTTGTCTACAAAGGGTGTGCTCTAGGTAAGAACATTAAAAGTCCTTTTCATAATAGTGAAAGTAGAGCAAAGGATATCCTAGAGCTGATTCATTATGATCTGTGCAGTCCTATGTTTGTTGCTTCTCTAAGCAGTTTTTGGTATAATGTTACTTTCATTGATGACTTCTCTCGTAAGTCATGGATTTATTTTCTAAATCTAAAGAATCTGATGAAGTGATGTCCAAATTTAAAGAATTTAAAGATCTTGTTGAAAATTTGTCTAACAAGAAGATAAAGATTTTAAAGTTTGATAATGGGGGTGAATATATTACAAAAAAATTGTATTGAAGCTTGGATTAAGAGGGAGTTCTATGTCCCTTATAATCCTTAACAAAACGGTGTAGCTGAAAGAAAGAACAGGTCTATTGTTGAGGCAGTGAAGGCTATGATCCATGATCAAAGTCTTCAAACATTTTTATGGGCAGAAGTTTGCACAGCAGCGGTATATATTCAAAATCGTAATCCACATCAAATCCTAGACAATATGACACCAAAAGAGGCATTCTCAGGTACTAAACTAGATATTAGTCATCTCATAATTTTTGGATGTCCAATCTACATTCATGTTCCAAAAGATAAAAGAACCAAGTTAGACCTTTCAAGAAAGAAAAGCAACTTTGTTGGTTATAGTGAATCATCAAAAGGATACATAATTTACATTCCAAGTCAAAAGCAGATTGAAATCGGCAAAGATGTCTCTTTTGAAAAAGGTGTAGCATGCAAGAGATCTAAAGAATCTAATATGGAAATTGATAGAGAAGATTTTGAGCCTTTTCAAGACATGGATATGGCTGTCCCAGGTTCCCCTTTTGAGACTCAGAGGGAGACCACAGAATTAGAAGATTTTGCTAATCCTATTGATCCAATTGATCCTATAGATACTTTTGTTGGTACAAGTAATGCTTCAACTGATAAGAAGAGACCATTGTGGGCCAAGCATATTATGCAAGAGGCTGAAAAAATATGCAGCCCCATGTGGTACTTTCAAAGAAAGTAAAAGACTTCATAAGTTTGCAGGATATGTAGTCTTGATGAGTCATATTATAGCATCCGAGCCTTCAAGCTTTGAAGAGGCTTCAGATCAGCAAGTGTGGAAGGATGTCATGATGGAGGAGTATAAATTCATCATCAAGAATGATGTGTGGGACATTGTCCCTAGGCCCAAAAGGAAATTTGTTGTTTCTTCTAAGTGGTTGTTCAAAATTAAACATGCAGCTGATGGGAGTGTGGAAAAATATAAAGCTAGATTTGTAGCTAGAGGGTTTTCTCAAAAGGAAGGCATAGACTATGAAGAAACTTTTACACCTGTAGCAAATTACACTTCTATGAGAACTATCATAGCTATTGCAGCAGTTAAGGGATGGAAACTTCATCAAATGGATGTGAAGACAGCATTCTTGAATGGGATAATTGAAGAAGTATACATTGAACATCCAGAGGGTTTTGTGATTCATGATAAGGAGTCGCATATGTGCAGGTTGAAAAAGGCCTTGTATGGCCTTAAAAAAGCTCCTCGTGCTTGGTATGAGAGAATTGAACATTATTTATTGAGTTTGGGCTTTCTAAAGAATGGTGCTGATCCAAACTTATATTTCAAGGTAAGTGATGACAAAGTCCTAATCTTAGTACTTTATGTTGATGATTTGTTTCTCACTAGTGAAGATGACCTCATTATTGAATGTAAGGAGTTAGCTTTTGAATTTGAAATGAAAGATCTTGGTCTCTTGCACTACTTCCTTGGGCTTAAAGTATGGCAAAGACCAAATGAGATTATCTTGAGTCAAGGGAAATATGCAATTGATATTTTGAAAAGATTTGGTATGCTAGATTGTAAATCCATGGTGACTCCTATGGAAGCAAATCTGAAAAAGTTACATGAGATTGCAGCCAC
Organism: Chamaecyparis obtusa; assembly: GCA_027943335.1. Taxonomy (NCBI): domain Eukaryota; kingdom Viridiplantae; phylum Streptophyta; class Pinopsida; order Cupressales; family Cupressaceae; genus Chamaecyparis; species Chamaecyparis obtusa. Next base: position 82,354 of record BSBK01002603.1, on the reverse strand, counting down.
TTCAAATTTAGTTGATCCTACTATGCATAGGCGGTTAATTGGTTCTTTAATGTATCTGGTTAATACTAGGCCTGATATATGTTATGCTATTAACACTCTAAGTCAGTTCATTCATCATGCAGCCAAACACATATTGAGATATGTATGCAGTACAGTGGGATATGGTCTAAAATATTCTTCTTGTGAAGAGTTGAACTTGCAGGGTTGTGTGCCTGACAAGAAGAGCACTTCAGGATGTTTCAGCCTACATTCAGCTATGATTTCCTAGTGCAACAGGAAACAATCATGTGTTGCTCAGAGTACAGCTGAAGCGGTATATGTTGCAACTTGTGTGGCTGCAAGATAAATCGTGTGGCTTTGTGGGCTGCTTGCAAGATTGTTTGGGCAGCCCATGGAACCTACATTGATTCTTTGTGATAACCAAAGATGTGTGAAGCTTTCGGTTAATCATGTTTTCCATGATAGAACCAAACATGTGGAAATAAAATATCACTTCTTGAGAGATATGGTTCAAAGGAAAGCAGTTGAGCTCAAGTACATTTGCACAGGAGAGCAGACAGCGGACATTCTCATCAAGCCACTTTCAAGAGTGAAGTTTTGTTATTTTCAAGATAAGCTTGGCATTGTGGAGAATGATGCTCTTGCTAAGAGAGAGTCTCAACTTCAATAATTCTTATATATGTTATTAATCAATTCTTCTATGTAAGGGAGAAGTTCGAGGTGCAATCCCTTGTGAATGAGTTCTTCTTTGTGTGAGAGAAGTTCGAGGTGTAATCCATTGTTAATGAGTTCTTCATGAGGGAGAAGTTCAAGGTGCAATCCCTTGTTAATGCATTCTTCTTTGCGAAGAGAAGTTTGAGGTGAAAGCCCTTGTTCCACCCTCTGGGAGTAGCCATGGTGGAAGTCATGTGTGAGACTCCATGACTTAGTTTTTTGATTTTCTTTTCACCTTTTGGGAGTAGCCATGGTGAATGTTATGCTGAGATAACAATATTATATTGAGATAAATTTGAGATGAGATTTTTATTGACATTCCTTTTTGGTTGCAGCTCTTTGTACTTGTCATGCTATGTCATATGAATGATCTTGCTCTTGCTAAGAGGGAGTGTTAAAGATGAGGTAGTTGTGATAGAGCTCCTTCATACCTCTGATTATCTGCTTTGAGTTTCTCATAAATATATATTTGTGAATATGGATGGTGTTGATTCTTGTTCTCCATTTTGCTTTGGAGCTGCAAAGATGTTCCATTTTTTTATTGGTTCTCTCTGAGTAGAGGCTCATCATTCTTTGGGTTTGATTATGGCAGTCTTTGTATATCTCTCTTTAATGCTCGTGTTGTGCCTTTTCATGTTCATGTGATTCTGTGTTCTAATGTTTCATTCATAATCTAGCCGTCTTCTATGTTTCGTGCGGGAGATATTTCCTTCATATTTATTTGTATCTTTCTCATTACTGAGTGAACATGGCGTGTCATCAAAGGTGTGCTCAGGTGAATATCTGACGTGGTCTTTGTTGGATGCAATCCGCTCTCTCTTTTGTGTATGCATTGAAGTCAACGCTTCTCTTATTGAGGTCGATGGTTCTCAAAATAAAGGTGTTGGGTTCATACATTAAAGTTGCCATGTGTAATTCATAACTGCCATCGTTTGGTATTCTGAGCGGCTCTCCAGTTTAACGGCATCACTTTTGTTGAATGTTTTTAGACAAAAAGCTCGGGTCCCTTATTCAGGGTGAATCATTACCGTGTTCATGAGTTTTGGGTTTATCGCGCTAAGTGTAGAAGTGCAGAGACATATTTATATTTTATATTGTCTTATTCTTTACAATATGTGTGTGATTGTTGGGTTGATTCTATGAATCATTGTGTTTGTAATCAGTTGTTTTTTTATCAATTGTTTTTTATTAGAGATTGTTTTTTATCAATCATAAGCAAGGATTTCGTATTTGTTTTGAGAAATTGAATAAAGGCATCACCATTTTTGCAGGCTAGCTTTTTCACCCCCAAGAGGAGGGTTTTCCCAGGATAAGTCTTCAGTGTTCTTTGTTGTTTTTTGTTTTTGCATTTCAATTTGTTGCATTCTACATATTCTGGTTCAAAATTTAACAGTGCCATATGACAATGGATGTGATCATAGAAGTGGATGTCAATGTTGGCAAGTGATGTTTTGGGAGCACTATGGATCACTTAAGGGTTGTCATTTATGGCAACACTTATGCTAGAGTGATCGCATGAAGTGATTACAGGTATTGGAGACTCAGTCATGAAAATGACTAAGTATAGAGTTCGAATAACAGTATTTTGCAGTACAGTTTTGGTTAGCGAAGATGGTATATGATGTATTATGGATTGCGAAGTTACAGGAAGACGGTATGGGATATGTAGGACCTTCAGTTAAGGTCGCACGTGTTTTGGTGTTGATATCAGGAAGATACAGTGATATGAAGGTATGCAAAGACAGAGAATCAGTGTAACAGGGTATGTGAATAGTCGCAATGATTGAGGAAAGATTAGAAGGTGTGATAATGTGCTAAGACAGATGAAAGTTGTATATTGCCGACACTTTGGTAATATATGATCGTCGACTCTATGTTGATCATTTGCATAAGTAATTATTATGTTTTGTATTGTATTTGTGAAGCCGACTAGATGGCAGAATTAATATAAGTATAGAATGTTTTGTGGAAGCGATAAGTGTGGATATTATGGATATATGATGGATGTGAATAGTAGATGCGAGATCAAAGATTGACAGAGCTATAACTAGAACTATCAAAGCATAGCAGATGCTTGTGCAGTTCACTTTTTGAAGAACACTTTTGTAACAGTATTTTGATTATAAGAGTTGTATGCTCACTACCTTTAACAGGGTTTTTGTATACCCCTAACAGGGTTTTGTATTCCTCTAACAAGGAAATGTACTATGTAATACTCAGCTCCTAACAGGGATACTATATTTTAGTGCATAGTTGTGGGTACCATCCCCACCAGGGTTTTCCCTTGGCTAGGGCTTCCTCGAAAACAAATCATGGTGTTATGAGTTATGTGTTGTGTATTTATGTTCTTTTCATTTCAGCATTAATATGGTTTATTTACAATTGGTTGAAGTTTAAAATAAAGTATTGTAATACTGATTCACCCCTCCTCTCAGTATTACCTAATCCTAACAGTCAAGAACGTCATCCAAGCTGGAACGAACAATGCAGCACCATATGTAGAAGCAGGTCAACTTACTAAGAAGAGGTACCCTCCCATTTTTGGGGTCCCATGTGTCACCCATTGCACTGATCTTCTACTTAAGGCCATAGGAGAAGTGGATAATGAAAGCCACAGTTGATGAAGCAAGAAACACCACCAAGTACATCTACAACCACCCTTAGGTGGATGTAAATTGAAGTCTTCCTTCGAGTCTTTAAATAACCCTGCAAATATGCATTTAAGTCACCTAATTTTTATTTTATTTTATTTTTTAAAAGGTAAAGCTTCTTTAACCAGATTTTTTTATCAGATTACAATTTTATTAAGTGTATCACGATACATATTTCCATAATCTGTCTTCTGCTTGGAACGTGACTAAAATATCCAAACTTATTAGTATATTCTAGTACATAATTTGCCTATCGATGTTTGTCCATCCTAAATTTTAACACAAAGTTTTCTATAACTTAATAATTCAATTCAGTTTTACAAGTACTTGCTTTGTAATCTTACCAAACTTGGGAATGGCAACATCTCACTGGCACAGTCTTAAATTTTGCAGTGAATGGGGTGAGTTCTTATATCAGAGACAAATCCCTAGATCCAAACCTATATCTTAGTGAACCAATTCTTTGGCTCCCGTAAAGGGAATCAGAGGCTTCATAATTTGCCACAACCTTTAGCATAAGGAATTCATCCTCACATTTTGGGATGGAATTCATAAATCCTCTTTCCCAAAACAAATAATTATGCACTACTACTCTTAAGAATAATGTCTGTCTATTTTTATTTTCTCTACTATAAACAGAAGGATTTAAGTCATCTTATTTAATATAATTAATAATACTACATGGAAAGCATCAGTAACCATTTATCCCAAAAAAGTATCGAGATGAATTGTCCATTAAAGCATCACTTTACCAGCTAATAGGTTTAACTCATGCAAGAAGAAATAATGGTTCGACATATTTTAGTGCATCTAATTATTTTCTGAAAACATTTGATTTCCCTTTGTTTCCTAAGATCTATCCCTCTGTGTCAGGAATATTAAAAAATATTGGTTTTCATATTCTAAGAACATATGACAAGCCAATCCAATTTTACAGTTCTACTTCCTTCAACTTTATATAAATATCAGGTGAGTATCTCATTTATTATTCATTCACACTATACATATTCATTCTAATTCATTAAACTCAATGCCATGAGGCTACTAACTTAATAAGCTAATGTCTAAAGACAAATTATTTGGACAATCTAACTTAATCTTACAAAATGTAGGGAAATCCATCCAGTTATTACATCACTAATTCTCCTAATGAATCAGGGTTCTTAAACAGCTGATGATGAAAACAATTTATTTGAGGGGCACCGAAAAATTTGCAAGGGGCTTTTAATAGACACAACCTATTTAAATCATTATTTTTAAACCTTATGTCTTTGCATTACAAAATCAAATATGCATATTATTTATATATATATAAATGTGTGTGTGTGTGTATAGAAAGCAACCAATGGTGTGTAGTTTAATGGTTTAGTTACACATAGCAACAAAAATAATACACATAGCAACAAAAATAATTTGAAGAAAATTTTGGCAAACCAAAAAATAAAGCCTTTTTTCAAAAACTCAGAATTTGTAGGGGAAAAATCTGATTTTCCAAAAAAGTAAGAAAATAAAGAAAACAAAAATTGAAAAGAGAGAAGAAAAAGCTGTTGTTTTTTCCATTTATAAAGGTATTTTAATATAATAGGGATATAGAGAGCAAATAAAAATCTTAATTAGCTGCCTCCTTACAATATGCAATATCAGCATCCAACACGACATGGAACAAAGGAAACAGATAACAATGGTATTTTCCAGAAATTAAACAAGGACAATCATTTAAGGCTTGTTTGTAAGTCGTTCTTATGAAACAACATTCTAAAATATCAACAAGTATTTTCCAGAAAAGAACAAAACTGTGCCCAAGCCTCAGAGACCATCCTTAATACTTCCCTTACTCCCACGCAAAAATATAGAAATGTCCTACCAACCCCGGGACAGATAGTGGAAATCTAAGATTCTCTCTAGATGTCCGAAGTCCAGGGGCCTATTCTTTGGCTCTTTATGTCTTGTGTATCTTTTACACTAAACAATGTATAATGTTAAGTTATTTATCTTCCCTCGACAACTAGAAATATCATTACACTCATAGTCAGAATTTTTAAGAATACTAAAAAGCATAATTCCATAGAGTTTCAGAAGAAGTGGACTGGCGGACCAAGCACCCAAATTTGAGAAGGGCAGGGGTACATCAACTGATGGTGCAAATGAATATATATAAAAACAGAGTGGGTTATAGGATCGGTGCCTGTCATGGACTCTGGGGGAAATGCCCAAATTAAGGCCTTCAAGACCACACATACCTGTATGATGCACAAAATTTTCAATATTTGAATGACTATGTTTTCAACTTTTCTCCGGTACCTAGTCCTTCCTATTTCTAAATAAATCTTTGTTCTTCTGAGAGCTAACAGTGATGCTGGAAACTCTGACCGTTCTAGATGATGAGGGCTATGCAGTTTGATACAAGAATATTGTCACTCTTGAATCATTTTATTTATTTTCTTCTTTATTTTCTTTGTTCTAATGGATGAATTTTACAATTTTAGAAACTCCTTACAGAAGTCAGCAGCAATTCACAAACATTTACAAAAAAGTGGAAACAGTAAACATCCACCACCACCCTACCCTCACAGCTTCCTCCAATCTCTACTAAACTTAAGGCATCGTGACAAACAAATTAAAAAATATTTGAGCACCAACGTCCTGATGTTAAGATAAGTGAGTGTGCATCCAAGTAAACAAATAAAGTAGCTGTTGTTTTAATAGTCCATTTCCCCTCCAATAATATGCAAACTCTAAATGATCATAGCAATCAAGTAAACAAACCCTGCTCACATTTGCAAAAGAAAACCTGTCCAAAGAAATGAATGCCAGCCTTTTGAGAGCAAATCTTGCAAGCAATTTGTAATGCTTTTTAATTCTCTTACTTTTGTTAGTTTAAGCCTCTTTAAGGGCTGGGGCCCCATAATAGAACCCCAGGTTATATCTAAAATAAAAACCCCTGTATCAGATTATCCATCCATTTTTCTCAACAATAAAGAGTGCTTTCTTGAATGAGGATCTAGATGAGGAGGTTTATATGATACAACCAAAAGAACTCCAGTGTCCGGAAAGGAAAATCTGGCATGAAGAGTGGTCATGTCCTTGTATGGAATTAAACATGCTACACAAGCCTATTAGGCATAAGGTATTTATGTTTGCAATGTTGTAATGACTTGCCCAGGGGAGAAGTATTAGAAATAAGGTATTAATGTTTGTAATATTGTAATGACTCACCCATTAATTATGTCAAATAACAAAATTAAGCAACTTTCACAATGTAAGTTATAACCATTAACCAATCTAACTTACTATTTCTTTTATTGGCATGCAAGCACATTTCTTTGTGTGCCAATTTCACCCATCTCCTCTTTCTTACAACAAAACGTGTACCATTCACAGGACTTGTATCAGTGAATTGGAATTATGTAACATTATTGAACACTGTGTACTAGACTTCATGCTTGATTAAGGTATTAACTATTAAGTAATGAATTTTTTCATCAAAAAACATCAATGCTGCTCCATCAAAATGTTCTAACCTATCTATGTAAGATGAGGTACCAAGAAATTCCTAGCGTTTGATACTGTCACTTAAAGAAAATCATGCTCCATTGCATTTGTTGCTTCACTTTCAACAATGATGCCATACAAAGATATCATGTGATCATAGCAGCTTTATTTACTTCATCTAGTACTTAGTGGAAAAAATCATTTTACTATCCTTACAAACAAGTGAAGTAATTCTTTCAGCAGGTATTGACATAGTGTGATGGTTAAATTGTGGTGGTGTGGTTCTTGCAACCGAGGTTCAAACTCTGATGAGATGTTATTGATGAGTGTTTATGTCAAGGATAAGGTCTCCAATTTGTGACCTCACCGGTTCATAGCTCTAGGTTGAAAGAGTTTGCCTTTTAAAAAAAGTGAGGTAATTCTTTCAACAAATCAAACTAATCTAGGGATTACAAAACACTTTAGAAAGCTATTGAATCCATGGTACCTCCTATGTGGTCAAAAGTTGTATTAATTGCTGCAAGCCATTTTTCTCTTTCAGCATTTGCTCTTTCTAAGAGCATCCTCTTATTTACATCCTCAGCTAGTTTTGCTTCATGAGCTCTTCCTTCTGCTTCAGCCATAGCCTTAACCCTGATAGTTTCTCTCTCTATATCTGCACGTGCTTTTTCTGTCTGACGCCGCTGTGCTTGTATTTGCTCTTCTGTTGCACGCCTGGCCTGTTCTTGACGCGTTGATGATTCTTCTTGCATCTTTACCAACTCTTGATTTCGCATTCTCTGGGCTTCATGTTCAGCCTACATGTGATGCATTAAGTTATTCAACATTGTAATCACCACATACCAGAGAGTACACAAGAAAAAAGAATTACCTGCATTCTCTTTCTAGCCAGCTCATCCTCATAACGAGCCATCTGTGCCTTTGTCTGTGCTTGTTGTTGGGCTAATTTCTTTTGTTCATCATAAATCACCCGTTGTCGCTCCTGTTAGACAACAAACCAGAAAGATCAAGAATGTCCTGTTTTGTATCTCAGATTCTCACGAATGACTTGTATGAAATAGCAAATATTTTTTCAAATAAATTATGACTAGGCAACAATACAAGTAATCTGGTCACTAGTGAGGACTGCAAACCCTTTTTGCTCCATCACTCTTTTAAAAAATGATGTTACTGTTTTAGTTTTTTCGAGAGGTTGTGATTTGAAGTCTACAATATAAAGCAAAAACAATGACACAGCTAAATTGATATCAGCACTTCAGACAAGCATACTGCTGAATGAAGTTCAGAGAAAATGCCAGTGTTTGCACCCCGCAACAATGGAATCTGCTTCAGTATTAGTTGTGTGTACCTTGTGTAAGTCATAATTGATTTTCAGGCATTTACATTATTTTAGTTAATAAATTTTGTATTTGCCATTCTTTTTTAAATTAACCAGTTTAGACAACAGAGTTTTTCCAAGAAACCTTATTATTCCATATGCAAAAGGAAAAACAGCTAAAGTGGTATATTATCTATAAATTGTCTTTTAGTTGTTAAAGCAGACCATGTTCTTGGGTGGAAATGGGTTTGCACGTAGGTTTATTGATAAGAATTATTTTGCTCAGCTCAACAAAATAGTGCACCTAGAGACTTTCTTTGTTAGTGTAGGTTTTTTATTTTCCTAGTTGGGTTTATTATTTTTCCTTTTCCTAGGTTTTTCCTACACTTTTATTAAGCTTGCTCAAGTTAAATAAAGTGAGTTTAATTAGTGGGTGGGTGATTTGAGGTGTTGATATTCTACAAGGGAGGTGGCATTTTCTATCTTGGGAGGATGCTCTTGCTATCTTTAACCCGCAGAGTGGCCTCTCCCTATTGGTCAATTTTCCCACCTCTTTCCTCTCTCAGGTCTATATTAACTCACTACCTTGCTTGTTTTTTCACATAGTTGGAGATAGTAATCTGATGCTATTTTGCCTTGGAGCACTTCACATCAGTTTTCTCTCAGAATTACTGTTATGCTGTTCATTTCATTTACAATTTATTTGATCTATCTCTTTCAATTCAATTCTGGTTGTAATATGTTTCTCAAATTTTAACATGGTATCAAAGCATGTTTTGGAAGATTAGATTATTTGTAGAGATCTTGTAAAATCTTGTTGTGTCTTCTCTTGTGTTTTGCACAATTTGGAGAACCAGAAAAGGTTTATGAAGATCCAATAGTCTTTATTTTGCATATACTTTTTTTTCAATCTGGGTGATTGCGGCAATTTTGGGCATTCTAGAAGCATTTATGTTTGTTCCATTGTGTCTGGAAGGCTCAAAAACCCCCATGTCCATATAATGTTCGTGTAGATCGGACACCAGAGGCTCTGCATGCCGTTTTTTTCTTATTGGAGACACTTTTTTACACTGGGGCCACAGTTTCTGCAAGTGATAAAGAAAAAAGCTTTCTTGGTTCTATTTGTCACATCAAAAAACTCTAAGAAGCTCAGTTCGTCCAGACTGGACGCCGGACCAGCCAAAGTTTGAACTGGTCCATGGTCCGGATCCGGTCTGTCTGTGGGTCCGAACAGGGTCCGATCCACGGACATCAAGTTCTAACCACTCTAACAGTCATTTCGGACCAGGGTGGACCAGCCAAAAAATGTCGCACCCCAGGCAAACTTCGCCAAACTTGGGCCCACAGACGGACATAAAGTGACATTTTTTTTGCAAAATTTATAATATTTTGACATCCACAACCCTAAAAAGTGGATTTGAAAGGCTTATGTTGACTTCTCATTCTCATTTTTGCATTGCAAATAGGTTATTTTGTCTTGAGCAAGAGCAAATAGGTGGTTGAGCAAGTGTTCGGTTGTGCAAGGAGGAGTTTGAAGATTGATTTGAAGAGTTCGGATGTGCCTCATTACTACAGGACCTACACCTTTGCAAGCTTACAATGAGTGGAAGAGATAAGTTTTTGTTCCATTTTCTTTTTTATTTTTGCTTTTGTTTAAGCATTTTATTTTTTTTCATTTCTCTTGCATTGTCCATAAGATCTACCAATTTTTTTCCAGAATTTTTCATTCTCTTGTTTTTAGATTGAATATTATACAATTTCTTGCCATAGGAAAAGGAACTACAACGGCATCTACGTCTTCCTAAGTTGGCAATATTGAACAAAGAGTAGAACCCCCTTCTGATTCTCCTTTGTGGAAGTATGTTGATACTTGATATTGTAAGACCCCTTCCAAGAGGTGGTGCATTCCGTTGGAAATGTCGGGGTTGTGATGTAGAAAGGAATAGTTCATATTTTCGTGTGATAGGCCATTTGTGTGGATACCCTAGAAGAGAAGTCAAGAAATGCCCTGGAAAAAAAGGTGCACCTATACCAAATGCAACGGTATTAAAATATATTGCAGAGCATGAGGCAGCAGAAGAGAGAGAAGAATGTAGACAAATTACAACCAGTGGCAATATAAGTAAAAAAAAAAAGCAAAGGGAATGCAACCCCCCTCTACAGATGTTGTGATAGAAGATCACCCCTTTTATACTACCTCAGTTGGCCTTGATAATGAAAGTGAAGCACCCCTTACACACAAAAGAAAGGGACCACTAGAAACTGCATTTCAAAATCAAAGTCGAGAAATTGCCGACATTGATGCGGCAAGATGTTTGTATGCAAATGGGCTGTCTTTTAGTGTTGTTCGCTCTCTATATTGGAAGATGTTAAAAAGTGTCAATGAAGCTTCAAGAGGGTATAAGGGCCCCGGTTATGAGAGAATACGAACCACCTTGTTGGATCAAGAGGTCAAAGCAATTGATGATCAATTGAAGCCCATAAGGGATTCATGGATTGAGACAGAGGTGTCAATTGTTTCAGATGGGTGGAAAGATGCTAGAAATCGTCACTTGGTCAATGTCTTGGCGGTGTCCCCTAAACGGGCAATGTTTTTGAAATCTGTGGATTGTGAGGGGCAAGTAAAAGATGGGCCATTTATTGCTAATATTCTCAACTCCGCCATTGAACAAGTGGGTGCTAGAAACATTGTCCAAGTCATAATGGATAACGTAAAGAATTGTAGAGCTGCTGGTTTGTTGGTTGAAGAGCAATATCAGCATATCTTTTGGACACCTTGGGGGGTCCATTCACTCAATCTTATGCTAAAAAAGATTGCGAACAAAATTGGGTGGATCAAAGAGGTGTATGCAGAGGCTGAGGACATCCAGATGTTCGTCACAAACCACCACATGACTCAAGGAATATTCAAAATGTTCTCACGTTTGGAGCTACTAAAGGTAAGTGAACTTGAACTCAAGTTAGTAATTTAAGTTTTTTTTTTAAATTAGTATCTTACAATTTCCGATTTTTATATTTTGATTGTGTAATGTGTATTTTGTTTTAAAGTATGTATCTAATAGTTCTATTTTTTTGGCTCTAATTTATGTTACAAGTTGTTGAGACTCGTTTTGCATCAAATTTAATTGTCTTGAGACGACTTGTGCAAGTGAAAGAGGCACCTTGCAATATGGTAATCAGCAACAATTGGGCTATATGGAAGCAAAGCAATAGTGAGAGGGCAACCAAAATAAAGCAAAGGATATTGGATGACTCATGGTGGGAACATGTGGAATATCTCATTAAGTTCACCAAGCCCATTATGAGCATGCTTAGGTACACTGACATGGATAGGCCTTGCCTTGGAGAGATCTATGATGGCATAGACTCAACGCTTGAGTGTTGTGCTGTTTTTGTCATTTGATGTCTTCGTGGCTGTATCTCAACTTGTCTGGCGTGATAAGTCTTTCCAACGGGATTTGTTTTGACATGTGTTGGTGCTTGCTTACGGTGCATGCGATTTGGTTTTTTGTCTCATATACTGTTTCCTGTCGCTGTTCTCTCCCAGCTGTCGAGTCCCATAAGGACACAATATGCCTTCCAAAATTTACCTATGCGGTTGTAGGGAGTAACGTCTCTAGCAGCACTACCAAATGTTTCAATACATGGACTGTCGTGTTAGGGTAACAAGTTCTTTTTGATAATAAGCCTGCTGCGGAATTATGCTGCATGGAGCGTAAATGATCAAAACCTTTTAATAAAACGCTCCTTTGCGTGAGCTGTATACGGCAGTAAGTTGTATCTCTATGACGGTTAGTAAGAGCCGTTTTGATGCAGTGCGGAATGATATGCAGTCTAGGATTTAGATGACAGGTGTATGTAACGTTTTTGGAACAGGAAAAACTTAAAAAGAAATGCAATCGAATAATGGTCATAGCAGTTGCGTTGATGTCGTGGCTGTGCAAAACAACGGTTTTTCCTGCTGGCCGAGTTGCAGGGTAATCAAGGAGATCCCGTCTAGAGAAAAACAGGTATTTCCGATACATAAGAAATATACACATCTCCCGTAAAACAAGCAACAGAAACAGGTGTGACTGATATTAACAGGCGGGGAGTGTTAAATTAAACAGAATGCGAGGAGCGGAAGGAACAGGAAGCTAAAAACGCAGTTTTGAATACAAAAAGTTCGGTTGTAAAAACAACAGTGTGCGTGAACAGAAAAAGCGTGAGAAGAATTTGGTTCTTCGAAAGAGCAGAGCGTTATGTTTTGAAGTTTCGGGCTGTTGGCATACATATAAGAACCGTCATTCGTGATATGAAATATGACAAAAGGAAAACGGCCGTGAAGTTTTAGAACAGTGGAATGTAAGCGTTGAAGGGAGCTGTGTGTAAAAGTTTTTGAAAATAACCAAAGGAAGCAGTAAAAAGATGGCTGTGTGGGATATAGAATTTGATTTTGACAGTGGATTATCTGTGTGCTCAAATCGGGAGGTGACCAAAAATAAAAGGGTCGAAGTTGCAAAAGGATAGAACAGCGCATATGAAAAGGACTAGCTATCCTTAATATCAAAAAGGGTATATAAGAACAGTAACAAGCTGCTGGCAAACTACAGTGACTGTGTTTTTGAAGTCTGAGAGAGATTCGAAGTTAGCATACTGTAAAATAAAAATAGATGAAAAGATAAAGATACAGAAAATCTCTTACGTTGGGGGATAGTAGTTTGAAGAACGTAAGCACAGGAGTCATTACAACGTCTTTAAAAGGTGGGACTTTGGCAAGCCTATACACGAAGTTAAGCGTCTTCATGCTGCTGTGAAGACACAGTATTTATTTTTGTTCTGATTAAACAAATCAAAAAGAAGGTTGCAGCCTTCAGGATCAGGTTGAAGCCTGATTAGTTAAGTTAAAGAGGAGAGTTGTAGCTCTCAGTTGTAATGGGTCGTTGCCCAAGTTGATTAGTGATGCCGTGGTTTTTACCCGTCTTGGGTTTCCACGAGAGAATCCTTGTGTCCTATCTTGCATTGTTGTGATCTCTTCATTCTGGTTTTATTATTTGTCTCAGGCCATTTAAAATACTGATTCACCCCCTCCCCCTCTCAGCATTTTTGCTTTTCATTGAGAAGATCAAGCAAATCGTAAATGAAAAAGAGCAAGATCCCCAGGAGACCTTCAAACAATTGCAAGCAATTGTTGTAGAACAATGGAACAAAATGACCATTCCTCTACATTTGTTTGCCTATGCATTGACGCCCAAATACTATAGCACCCAATTTACTGATCAACCAGGAAGGCTTCCATCCTATAGAGATGTAGAAGTGTCTGATGGGTACAAAGCAGCATTTGAAAGACTCTTTCCTGATGATGATATGCAAGATGTGATTACAAATGAGTTCATAGAGTTTGTGAATGCAAGAGGTCTAAGTAATGATGCTCTTCGTCATCGGTTTAGGAAGGATGCTCATAGTTGGTGGTACCTCCATGGCCAAAAATTCCAACTAGTGCAGCCCCTTGCAATCAAAATTATATCACAAGTTTTATTTTAAAAAATTAGTTTACTTTATCTTCATGACTAGGAAGTAATTTTTATTTTATAAGATTAATAATTTTATTTTAATTGTTTACTTTGTCTTGTCTTCATCGGTTTCTAGTTCATCTGCGGCAGAAAGAAATTGGAGCACATATGCTTTCATTCACTCAATGAAGCACAATAGGTTGAAATCAAAAAGAGCGAAGAACTTGGTATTTCTACATTACATCTTGCGTCTCGTCTCACACAAGAGTAAAGAATACAATAAAGGGGAGACAAAGAGGTGGGATATAAATGCAGAGCTTGTGGACTTGGATGCTTCCACTTCTTGGCTTGCACTTGATGACTGTGATGATTTTGACGCCAATACTATTAGTAGTGCAGCTGATCCCATTGGCCTTAGCTCTATTTGTGAGTCAACTAATACTGAAGAAGAAGAAGATGAAGAAGAAGAATAGAATATCAATAAATTTTTAATCCTTTGGTTGAACTTCAAACAATGATACTTGAACTGATGTTATAACTTATTTTTAATGTTTTAAAATTTTAAACCTTTGATGTTGAACTTGAAGTATATGATGGTATGATCATGATTCATGATGCTATGATTACATATTTACAAGTGTTTTTGTTGTTTAAATGTTTTTATGATACTAAGTGACATTCTAATCTTAACTCATGCTTCTAGGCTGCAGAAATATGTATATATATATATATATATATATATATATATATATATATATATATATATATATATTTTACATGTTTTTGTACTAACGAACCCAAATCCCTTTCCAAAATTTTGTCGTACCGGCGAACCGGTCCTTCGTACTCAAACTTGAACCCGAACCTGAAACAGCATCCTAGAAAAAACTATCTGGATATCAGTTAGTTTTTGCATGCAACTAATAAATCGTGAGCAGATCGCATCAGAATGCTTTACCTGAACCTCTCACCATTGCAGTTTTCATTGCACCTGATCTTCAAATGACTCGTTCTTAGTCATACAAAGGTATTTTTCAGTACAGTTATTTTTTTGAAAAGGCTAAGTTCTTCATGATCTTTGCAGTGGTGTAATCATTTTTTCCTTAGAAGTTCCCATTTTTCCAGAAATTTAGTTTTCCCAGCAGATCTGAAGGGCAGTCCTCATTTTTTGAACTTCAGACAACTATAACTTTCACATATAATCTCAAATCGAGGTCATTCTTTTTTTTAAAGTGGAAATTTTTTTTAGCACAATGCATTGGTGTTGGTTTGATGTTCTTATTGTGAGATTTATTTTTCGCCTTAAGAATTTGGGTCCATTTCTTGGAATTGTAAAACTATGGAAAATAACTCCAACATTGTAAATGCACTAAACTATAAAGTGCCAACTTGTAATATCTTGGGGTGGGGGCCGGAGTGATTAGTAAAACAAAGGGGGTTGGTCTTGTGTGCTCTCTTTGTTTTTATTCTTTCTCTCTTTCACGCACAACAATCTTACTTTCTGCATTAAAATGGATCAAACACAGTACCAATACTCACACCCTATAACTACTATGAGTGGAAGTCAAAAATGACAACCTATCTTAAGAAGTTGGGGTTGTTTAGAGTAACTATGGGTCTTGAAACTGATCCATCACTACTTGCAGAAAAGCCAAAATGGTTAAACAAATGTGATGAAGCTTATGGTACTCTATGCATGCTTGTATCTCCTAATCTTCTTTTTCGTGTTGAATCTACTACAACTCCAAATGATGTATAGACAACTTTAGAAGGGTTGTTTGGTAAACAAGATGAATTAAGGGGGCACTAATTGGAGAATGAGCTAATAGGGTTAAATCCATATAATTATGATAAAATTTATGACTTCTTCACAAAACTAAAGGCTTTAAGATTACAGTTGAAGGCGTGTGGGATAGACAAGAAAGATTCACAATTGATTTTAAGCATTCTTTCCAAACTTGGTCCAAACTATTCAGTTTTTGTTTCTACATTCTATGCTGCAAAAAATGTCCTAGGAACCAGCTATAAAATGTCTTCTCTTGGTGATTTTGCATATAAACTCATAAAAGAACAAGACAAGCTGATTCAAATGGGCACAACCAAACCCTCTAAATCTCATGTCTTGGCTACAAATTAGGGCACAAAAGATCAAAAAGGGCCTTCTAAGCAAGAAAAGAAACAAAAGAACCTAGGAGAAAAGAAGCAAGAACAAAAACCGGCTGCCCCAAAATCAGCTAATGATGCATCTTCGTCAAAAGATGATAAGCCCACAACAGAGAACACTATGTGTTCCTATTGTAAGAAACTTGGTCATGATGAACAAAAATGTTTGAAAAAGCAAATTGATCACTTGTCTCTTCTTCTCGAAACGAACATCAAGGTGCTTGATTTTGTCAAACCAAGTTCAGCTCGGGAATCTTCAAAGGACACAAGTAAGGGGAAAGCAAAGGGCAAGATCCTAGTTGTTGTTGTTTCACAGCCTAATTCGAGGATCATTGACTCGGGTGCTTCACACTACATGGCTTCATCAAAAGGTGGTTTTTCCTCCTTGGAGTTATGTTTTATGCCATCTATTATTTTAGGTGATGACACTCCTGCTGAAGTGCATGGGAGAGGGTCTGTTGACGTGGGCAAAAGAACATTTCATCACGCTCTTTGTGTTCCATCTTTGTCAACTAATCTCCTATCTATCAAATCACTTGCATTGGCTCTATCAAGCAGGTTGAGTTCACTCTAGACATAGTGGTAATTAGTGAAATGCACAATAGGTCTATAATTGCAGTGGGAAACACAGATCATCAGTCCAAACATTATCACTTTACTCACTTTGTTCCTGATTTTCCTTCACTTGCATTGCTCACTCACTTAGATGAGGTGAGCCATGTGTGGCAACAGCAGTTTGGCCACTTGAACTACCGCTACTTGCACTAGCTCAATCAACATGACATGGTTATAGGGTTGCCTTCTATTTGATTTTTTGATGGAGTTTGTCGAGGATGCATTCTTGGCAAGCATCCTGAAGAAAAATTTGATAAAGGCAAAGCATGGAGAGCCACACAACTTTTGGAGCTAGTACACAGTGATTTGGTAGGACCATTTCCACATCCTTCTTTTTGCAAGGCCATATATGTCTTGACATTCATTGATGATCTTTCCCAATACACCTTTGTATATTTTCTCAAACAAAAGTCTGGAGTCTTCAAGTCTTTTCAGGAATTCAAAGCCTTTGCAGAGACAATCAGGGAAAACCATCAAGGTTTTGTGCACCAACAATAGGGGGAATATGTCAACCAAAAGTTTGAGCAGTTTTGTATCACAAAAGTCATTGATCTTCAACACTAAGTTCCCTACACTCCACAATAAAATGGAGTTGCAAAACGTAAGAATCGGTCCTTGAAGGAAATGGCTAATTGTATGATTCACTCTAGATCGTTGACACCTCAATATTGGGCAAAGACCATCAACTGTGCATGTTATATCAAGAATCGAGTTCCTCATTAAGTTGTGAAGGTGGTAACTCCTTTTCGAGTGTTTGGGTTTCCTGCATGGGTCCATATTCCAGCAGAAGGCTATGGATCTGGATCCGCACAGCAAGCCTTGCATATCTCTTGGGTATCCAGATAGTGTCAAAGGCTACAGGCTTCTCCATCCTACCACACATGAGCTTTTCATTGAGAGGAGTGTTCGTTTAAAGGAGGATACCTCCAGTTCTTCTTCTACCACTTCTTCATCTTTCATTCCTATGGAGACATTGCGACTGTGTGATGATAGTTCATCCGAGGATTTTAATCCTCCTGATCCTTCTAAGGAGTCTTCTTTGTCCACTTCAAATGACAATGATGAGGATCAATCTTCCTCCTCTCTTAGTCATCATTCAGAGGGTGATGATTCTCTTCATTCTCCAGCTACTAGGCCTCTTTAGGCTCGTCAGACATTGGAGTCAGCAAGTGATTAGGTTAGTGATCCTTTAGATGAGAAAAGAACAAGATCACAGTTTGAGCAAACTCCACATCTCTTCTTTACTAGAACTTCCAATCCACAATCCTTTCGGAAAGCTTCTGGTGTTCCCAAGAGGGATGCTGCTATGCAAGAGTTCAATTCCTTTGAGAGGAACCATACTTGAGATTTAGTCTGTCTTCCTAAGGAAAGGAAACTTGTTCAGTGCAAATGGATCTATCGAACAAATTTTGTTGCAGATAGGTTGATTGATAAGCATAAGGCTCGCTTGGTCACCAAAGGATTCTCCCAGGTTCCTGGGATTCACTACCAAGATGAATTTCATCCGACTTGTCACTTCCATTGGAACAACTCATAGATGGGAAGTTCATCAAATGGATGTGAGGAGTGTTTTTTTTCACAGTGACCTTCAAGAGGAGATATATGGAGCAGCCACAAGGGTTCGCCCAGGATCCTTCACTTGTTTGTCGTCTTTGAAAGTCTCTCTATGGCCTTAAACAGGCCCCTCAAGTCTGGTATGCCAAGATGGACTCCTTCCTTCTATTTGTTGGGTTCATTCAATGCCATTTTGATCCAAACATCTACATTTTGGAGTAGGGTGATACTCTCAATTTCCTTGTTCTCTACATTGATGACTTGTCGATCACAAGGAGTCACTCATCTCACATCAAGGCAATCAAAATTGTCCTTCGTGATCATTTCTTGATGTTAGAATTAGGCCTACTACACTACTTCCTAGGGATTGAGATCACTTAGTCACCTTTTGGTATCTTCATTGGACAGCCTAAGTACGCTCTTGATATGCTCTCTAGATTTCACATTTTTTACTATAAGCCTACACCGACTCCATTTTTGTCAAGGGTCAAACTTGAGGCTTCTTGTTCTTCACCTGTGGTGGATGCTACCTTGTATCGCCAATTGGTTGGAAGCCTCATATATTTGACTCACACAAGGCCTGATATTTCATATGTTATGGGCATGGTCTCTAGGTTCATGCAAGAGCCACAAGAGCTGCATTGGAAAGTAGCTAAGAGGATTCTTCATTATATCCAAGGTACTCACAATTATGGTATTCATTATGTAGCAACGTCGATATTGACTTGGTGGGATACACAGATTCAGATTGGGCAGCGATTCTCAAGATCGCAAGTCTACTTTAGGGCATTACTTCTCTCTTGGTTCAGGTCCAGTTTCTTGGTCGAGCAACAAGCAGTCTACTATTGCTCTTTCATCCACTGAGGCTAAGTATCAAGGAGCAGTTAATGTAGCTACTAAGGCCATTTGGCTTCAGAACATTCGCATTGAGGTTGGCATTCCTTTCTGAAAGCCAAAAGTCATCTTTTGTAACAACCAAAGTGTCATTCAGATTTCTCGCAATCTGATCCATCATCAATAGACCAAACACATTGAGATTCACATGCACTACATTTGGGTGTTGATTTATGAGAAGATTCTTGATCTTCAGTACTATCAGACATTAGATCAAACTACAAACATCTTCACCAAACCCTTCATTAAGAGCAAGTTCATTCATTTGAGAGCTTTGCTTGGGGTGTCACATGTGTCTCCTCCTGGGGGAGTTTTTAACTTTGTTCTCTCTATTATAGGGGGTGTACTCTCTTTTGTAGGGGACTTCTCTCTTAAGAGGGATTTATTTGTACATGGGTACCTTATCAAGCTTCATCTACTAGGACCCATCTCTTTACCCACCTAGGCTACACTTAAGGGGGGGTGTTAGTGTAGGTTTTTATTTTCCTAGTTGGGTTTATTATTTTCCCTTTTCCTAGGTTTTTCCTACACTTTTATTAAGCTTGCTTAGGTTAAATAAAGTGAGTTTAATTAGTGGATGGGTGATTTGAGGTGTTGACATTCTACAAGGCAGGTGGCATTTTTTATCTTGGGAGGATGCTCTTGCTATCTTTAACCCACATAGTGGCCTCTCTCTACTGATCAATTTTGCCACCTCTTCCCTCTCCCTACTGGTCAATTTTGCCACCTCTTCCCTCTGTATTTTCACATAGTTGGATATAGTAATCTTATGTTATTTTCCCTTGGAGCACTTCACATCAGTTTTCACTCAATATTACTGTTATGATGTTCATTTCATTTACAGATTATTTGATCTATATCTTTCAATTCAATTTTGGACTATTTTTTGTTTCTCACGATGAAACCCAAGGACACACACCCAAGGTAAATCCCAAAAGTACCGGGTGCGAGGACGTCTTAGGGATGGGTACTTGGAGTACCTAAGTACCCCCACCACCACCACCATTCAGCCACCGAGTTTCTGCCCAGACGCACCTGGAGCTTGGGGCCGCCCAAATGCACCTGGTGAGTCCAGGGGACTCCTCAACCGCACCGGGTGCATCTAAGCGTCTCCCATCAGCAACTGACATCTAACATATAAAAAAGTGTTTTTTTTTAATTATTTAACTTTGTTTTTTTCTAATTAGTTCTATTTGAACCCTAAAATATTGTGGGCCTCATTTAGTGCCCTCTAAGCCTTCATAAGCCCCATAAACTTCATTTCTATCTCACATTTGGATTTCACATTGTTTGTTACAGCTGATAATTTGAATTCCTATTTGATTTTTGATTTTTGATTTTTGATTTTTGAATGTTACTATTGGGTATGTACTATGTTACTATGTTGAATGTCCAATGGTTCTGGTTCGTGTTGCAATTTTGTTGTGTTCAAGTATTTCAATTTAGTATGTTATACTGAAACATTATTTCATAACTAGCATCTCAAGTTCTATATGTATAGTATGCAACACCCCCACCCCACCACGCTACCGTCCCAAAATTGAGGCCCTTTGTCCCCCTGTCCCGGAAACTTGTCCCAGCATCCCCCCACGCCGGTGTTACACTGGTTTCTCTAATTATAACATTCTTCAACCTAGTTGTCACTCATGGCTCCTTGCAAACATTCTCTTCAGCCTTTCTGAACTTTTCACACATGAAATTGTATTGCTTCTGGAAGAGGGTTTTGTCGGTGCTTGTAGAAAATGGCAACACTATGTAACAAAACTTTGCCTTTCCAAACTAAATATTGGAAATCAGCCAGAAGGCTAGAACATGAAATCTTATTTTGTAATACAAAAACACAGATAGCAAAGTTTTCTACACCAGATTTTTTTAAGGCATGTGTAGAAGGCCTATGCAGCCTACTGCTCAAAGAATTCCCCTCTAGACAAGAAAAATCAACTAAGCATAGTTTCCCATATTTATATAGTATACAGTAAGTGTGAACTAACAGATTGTCAATATGACTGTCTAAAAAGTGGAATATTCAAGAAACAGCAAGGTAAAATGCATAGTTGGACTAATCGCAGAGTCCCGAGTTTTTGCCGAGTTTTTTAGCTGGACGAGTTTTCCGGAGAAAAAATCGCAGAGTTTTTCCAAAAAACTATGCGATTTTTTTTAAAAAACTCTCTTGCACCTGTCCTCCTATGTTAAAATACAAAAAATGGCATTTTTGGTCATTGTTTTTTGTTTGCAGCGATTCGGTTTGTGAGTGGAGGAGAAAAAGAAGCTTCCAAGCCCTTGCTAGGTGATTGCAAAGTATTGGAGGTGGATTCAAGTGGAGGCACAGTCACGCCCAGCACAGCGTTCCACTTCTAAGACTAGACCCCGTAGTTCCTCTCCCTTATTTGTTAGTAGAGCTGGGAAGAGGAAGATGCAATTGTAATGATGTATTTACTTTTAGTTTTATAGAAACTATTTACTATTTTGCTTCCAGCCATCAGCATTCCACATGAGAATGCAATTTTGCACCCACTTTGTGTTTATATATATCTAAACTCAGCTTGTTTCTTTTTTGTTCTCATTAATTAGCTCATTGGATGCATCTTCTCATTGAATTTTGCAAACTAAATGCATTTCCGGTTTTTTAAGTTCCCGAGTTTTTCCAAAAATTGGCCTAATTTTTCCCATTTTTGGGGGGGGGGGGGGGGACTTGGCAAGTTTTTGCCAAGTCCCAGTTTTCCATCTATGGTAAAATCATAAAATGTATACAAGGTGGTCTGCACTAACATTAAAGCCCACAGATTCAAAATATGAAGTGCACTAAGAAATAAAGCCATTTCATGAGAAATAAATGGAAGCACTAGGAAACTCAAAGAAGATAAACCACAAATGTGCGGACATGATTTCAGAAGAAAAATCGTACACATGTCAAGGGATGACATGTCAAAAGCTCTTGATTCATCACTATATTTGAAGATAACTACACAATAAAGGTTGATACTACAATGAATCCAGCAGAGTTTGAGTTTGTTTGTGGATATTTTCAATTTGTAAAATGCCATCTCGTTAGCAATACATCGCAGAATAATATCTAGGTGTAACTTTCATTTGTTCAGATTTTGTAAGTGTATAAATTTGCAACACTTTTCAATACATTACTTTTCACTAACAAAGAAAAAGGAAGCAAAAACTTAATTAAACAAGAGTAACGGCACATACAGTTTCATGCTGAGCTTGTAAGGCTTGATATTCAGCCTTCCTTGCTGTCATTTCTGCCTGACGGGTTTCTTCTTGTTTGCGCAGAGTCTCAAACACCTATGGTACACAAATAGTAAATACATTCAAAAGTAAGGAAAGTAGCTAATTGAGGACATTGCATTTGGTGCTTCTTTTTAGCATATGGTGCTTCTTTTTTGCATATGGTTAAGGTGTACTTTATCTTCAAATCTTTCGGTCATTATTCAACACTTGATTACATTAATAAAAATGAAATACAAGAAGGTGAAAGAATGTTAAAAGAGCTATTCATTCATGTTACGTGGAAAAAAAATCCTCAAGGATGTTGTCTATGAAATTTCTTAAGCATCAACCAGTTCAATGGTCAAAGGTAAGATAAAGCAGCAGATCATGGCTTCCAACCATCTCATTGTACCAGTCCAAAAATTGAAACTGGTTGATCTCCAAGCAGAGTGATAGTCCATACGTAATTCCTATCATATAAAAATCCTCGTTCAGGGCAGTAAGGTCGAGCGAAAGACATGCACAGCCAAATAAGAATATGAAGTTCTAATAATATAGGTACCAGGAGAAGCAGGGGTACCAGGACTAGTATAGGAATGGGGATGCCACTCAAATTAAGGTACATAAGTAAATACATATATATATATATATATATATATATATGAGTTATCAACAGAAATTGTGGGTCCAGGGATGGGTACGCAATCCATGTTCCTTATTTCTGTTTATTTCTACTAGCGATCTGCTGCTAAGATGTTTGTGATATATCACATTTTCCCATCAAATTACATTGTTTTGAGCACATTTTTGACCATGCTAACCAGTAATAGTATGTAAAGAAAAAAAAGTTTCCAAACCTAGCATACTATTTGGGAAAAATAATACCTTTTTGGCATGGGCAGAGTTGTTGATTTCACGCAGAGCTTTAGCACCTCTCTCAAGAGCCTCGGGATCGAAACCTGCTGCGGTGGTCCTTGGATTGTCATTCCTCGCTCTTTTCTCTTCCTTTGGAGCCTCGGCAGGAGCAGCTGCAGGAGGCGGAGAGGGAGACGGAAAAGGAGACGAAGGCACTGACGAAGACATTGATGGGAAATGAAAGGCACCCTCAGCAGCGTGAGCCTTATCCACAAACATCGAAGCAGAAGTCACTGCGGCCACAATCCCCGCCGCATATGCTTTCGCCATTAGTGTTAATTTATTATTCTAAGTAGTAGAAATACGAGGGTTCGGATTATCCTTGGCACCGTAAATTCTTTGTCCAAACGTTTCCTACAATTACAGTCTTTCCCATCGAATGGGTGTTTGCATTGGGAGCTCCATTTCTGTCAATTCCCATTTTCTTCACGGTACCAAAATTTACTTAAAAAGAGAGAATTTCAGCGAGAAAAGCTCTGGAAACTTCTCATCTTGTGTTTTGCCTATGGAAATAAATAAATAAAACCTGTGGCTGCAGTGATTAAGCTGCTCGAAGCTTTCTTGCTTGCGCCCCACGGTTCTACGTTTTTAGGGTTTAGTGTAGGGTTTTTGATACAGGTGAGCAGTAGACCGGGTTTTTCTGGCTGTTTTTATTTGATTTTTGTGCTTTTTTCACCAAAATGAAATGAAAAATTTTTATTGCTGTCTACGAAACTTAACAATTTTCCGACACTTTATTTGAATCTTGAAGAAAAAGTTGGCAGTTTTGTCATAGTTTTGCCTTCTCGGTCAAGATGTTTAGAATTTTGAATTTGTCACTTTTTGAGCTGTCTATGTAGTGGATATGTATCTAGAGTGAGTTGTTAAAAATGAGTATATTCTTAATTTTTTACTCACTAGTACTTGCACCTAACAAAGGTGCAATGGTTTAAGCCGATGGCAAGATATATCTAGTTTAATATATTAAAGTATTGAAGGAGGGAGGTGGGAAATCAAATGTAGTCTCCTTATCTTACTTGTTCTTTTCCTCCTCCTCCTCCTCCTCCCCCTCCTTCTTCTTCATCATCTTCTTCTCCTTCTTCTTCTTCTTCCTCTCCCTCTTCTTCATCTCCATCATCATCATCATCATCATCATCATCTTCATCTTCT
Organism: Chamaecyparis obtusa; assembly: GCA_027943335.1. NCBI lineage: Eukaryota > Viridiplantae > Streptophyta > Pinopsida > Cupressales > Cupressaceae > Chamaecyparis > Chamaecyparis obtusa. Next base: position 58,175 of record BSBK01002603.1, on the reverse strand, counting down.
TCTTCTTCTTCTTCTTCTTCTCCTCCTTCTTATTTTCCTCCTCCTCCTCCTCCTCCTCCTCCTCTTCTTCTTCTTCTTCTTCTTTGTTCTCTTCTTCATCTTCTTCGACTTCCTCCTCCTCCTTCCTCTTCTTCCTCATCTTCTTCTTTCACTTCCTCCTCCTCATCCTCCTCCTCCTTCCTCTTCTTCCTCATATTCTTCTTTCACTTCCTCCTCCTCCTCCTCCTCCTCCTCCTCCTCCTCTTCTTCTTCTTCTTCTTCTTCTTCTCCTCCTCCTTCTTTGTTCTCTTCTTCCTCTTCTTCTTCTTCCTCTTCCTCCTCCTCCTCATCTTCTTCTTCTTCCTCCTCATCATCATCATCATCATCATCTCCTCCTCCTCCTCCTCCTCCTCCTCCTCCTCCTCCTCCTTCTTCTTCTCCTCCTCCTCTGCCTCCTCCTTCTTCTTCTCCTCCTCCTCATCCTCCTCCTCCTTCTCCTTCTTCTTCTTCTTCTCCTTCTGCTCCTCCTCCTCCTTCTGCTTCTCCTCCTCCTCCTCCTCCCTCTCCCCCTTCCCCTCCTCCTCCTCCTCCTCCTCCTCCTTCTTCCTCCTCCTCCTCCTCCTCTTCCTCATCATTCTCATCCTCATCCTCTTCCTCTTCTTCCTTCTCCTTCTTCCTTCTCCTTCTTCCTCTTTGTCTTCTTCTTCTTCATCATCTTCTTCCTCTTCCTCTTCATATTCGTCTCCTCCTCCTCCTCCTCTTCTTCTTCCTCTTTATTTTCCTCTTCCTTCTCTTCTTCCTGCTCTCTCTCTCTCTCTCTCTCAATCATTACACCTATGATTAGATGACAATAAGTTCTCTCTTAATTTAAAAATTAAGAATATTTTATATAATAAAATTAAGAAAGATATAATTGTACAAAATATGAGTAAATAATTTTTAAAATTATTTTTAAAATAAAATTTAAATAATCATTAACATATAAGTTATTAAGTGTAAACTTAAATTCTTAAATGATTGTTTTTATTCTTTAGATGTTACTATAAGTATTTTTAATTTTTTAAATATTTACTTAAATTTTCCACACTTAAATATATAAAAATATTCATTTTAATTTTTGGTGTTTATGTTGTACTGGTTTATCAAAGATAATTTAGGAAGGAAGTTATGTCCAAGTTTGAAAATTTATCTTTTCCTATGATATCGTCATCTTTCCCAATATATAATGAGAGTAAGAAAGATATAATTGTAAAATATGAGTAAATAATTAAAATATTTATTTTAAAAAAATTAAATAATCAACATATAAGTTATTAAGTGTAAACTTAATTTCTTAAATGATTGTATTTAATCTTTAGATATTACAATAAGTACTTTTTATTTTTTAAATATTTACTTAAATTTCTCGCACTTAAATATAGAAAAATATTTATTTTAAATTTTGGTGCTTATGTTGTAGTAGTTTACTCAAGATATTTAGGAAGGGAAGTTATGTCCAAGTTTGAAAATTTATCTTTTCCTATGATATCTTCATCTTTCCTAATATATAATGAAATTAAGAAAGATATAATTGTAAATATGAGTAAATAATTAAAATATTTATTTTTAAAAAATTAAATAATCAACATATAAGTTATTAAGTGTAAACTTAATTTCTTAAATGATTGTATTTAATCTTTAGATATTACAATAAGTACTTTTTATTTTTTAAATATTTACTTAAATGGGATTTCAATGTTTTTTGGAAAGGGATGCTCTGTTGTTTTTCGCGATGATTGGCGGCAATATGCGAACAGAAGAGATGCAAGTTGATGGCTCCAAAAGCTCTACTGGTGGTGCAACTTTAAATAACACTAACAACATTGGTGTTGGGGCCCATTCTCAAGCAAATTTAAATGACTGGTGTGATCTTTCCATTTTTTCTACTTCGTTTAACCCTTTTTCTCCTCTCTCTCCTTTCTGCCAGTCGGTAGAGGTTGTACCTCTCATTAACACTTCACCTATGATCTCCTTGCCTTCGATTTCCGATGGCATTAATGTGAGTAAGGCCATTAATAGCCAGGCCTTGGCTCCTAGGAAACCTAATGCAGTCTCCAACCAAGCTTCAGCTCCTGAGAAACCCAAATCCTTCTTAGAGGTCATCGCAAACTCCTCCTCTGTCATTAACTCCAGCACTAGGTTTAATATGGCTACCAACAATGAAGCCGGACAAACAGGTAAGAGCCCTAGGATTACTTCCTCCTTTTTTGTTTCTCCTAACCCTAAAATGCTATTGGAAATTATGAAGGAAAAAATAGATTGAGAACCTCTGCTATCTTCTTTTCTGTTGTTGAAATTGAAAAATGTCCGCCTAGAAAGTTCTTGGATGACTGGTTCCATAATTATTGGAATCTTAAGCTTGGTTTTCATATTTCTTTTTGTAGGCAAATTCAGAAGGGCTTATTTGTTATCTTTTTTAACAATCATGAATCTCAAGCTGCTATTCTTAAAAAATAGTATTGGACTGTCGGGAATACCTCATTTGGTGCCCTTGCCTAGACCCCTGAGGCCATTCATGATGAGGTTTTGGCTCTTTCGGCCCCTAGGTGGATTTTAGTTAAACAAATCCCCCCTTTTGGCGATTTTTGCCTCAGCTTCTGGAACCTATCAGAAAAATTATAAGAATGGATTATTTTGTTAGACTCATTCCGCACATGGATGCTAGGGTTTTAATTTCTTTGAATCCTGGTACATAAATTCCTAGCGACATCAGTATTAACATAGCTAATGATGTTTTCTCATGCCCTATTGAGGTCCTTGGTGGTCTTAATGCTTGTTTTCTCTACAGGAAAGAGGGACGCCTTAGAAAAGATTGTCCTGTTATCAAATGCAATACGCCCCCGTCTAAGCCTTCGCAGCCTAAGACTTCTCCTGATACAAATGACCCAGAACCTACTATGAATAATATTCCCCCTTTGAATAAAGATATGCCCTCAAAAGATAGCTCGACCCAATCGAGCTTGGTATCGCAGAATCCTGCCATTAACATAGACTCCACCTTGATTATTTGCGATGATTCTACTAATGGATTCCAAACTATCTCAAAAAAGAGAAAGAAACATGCTAATAAATAGGCTAATGTCTCCCAGTTTGCTTCCCCGCTACCTGCTCCCGCCATTATCAATTCGCAAAACTCTCACCCACAAGTCGCTCTCTCATGCTCTCCTGCCGCGCTTAAACCCATTGAGAATCCCTCTATGGCATCCTCTAGCCGCCTTAAACCTCCCACTAAAAATTTCAAGGAAATTACTAATGAATTTATTCTAGAGGTTATTCTTGTGAAGCCCCCCCTTGTTTAAGTAACAACCTAACTATGGATCTTGACCTTGTCTCGCTGACCCTCTCTGATAATGATAATAGTGAATTTAAAGATGATCTTCTTACCTCTAAAAGGAGAGGGAGACCTCTGGGTTCCAAAAATAAAAACTCAGCGACAAAAAAAAGGGCATTACGGCCTCGGTGGAAGTGACCTCCTCAAAGGAGCTTTATGGTTTTAATGTGTCACCTCACAATAGTGTTTCCTCGTGAATTTCATATCTTGGAACATAAGGGGCCTTGAATGTCCTGATACGAAATTTGTGATTAAGCATTTTCTCAATAATATTAAATCTATATCCTGATGTTCCAAGAAATTAAAACTACTGGATTCACACTTGAATCCAACCTTAATTTTATGTGGATGAATGCTAGTAAATATGTTACTAATCACCCACATGGTAGAAGGGGTGTTGCTATCTTGATCAACCCTAAATGGGATGCCTATAGTACTGGCAATGGTATCTCCCCCTGTAATAGAGTTGTCTGGATTACGCTAAACTATAATAATTTGACTTTTGGCATCTGTTTTGTTTATGCCTCTAATGATTATAAGGAAAGATCTACTCTATGGGCTTGGTTGGCCTCCCTCCCTAATATTCCCTGGCATATGGGGGGGGGGGGGGGGGGGGGGGGGGATTCCAACACGGTCGAAACTTAGGAAGATAAAATAGGTGGCCTCCCTTTCTCCTAGAAAGATACTAAAAAATTCCAGTGGAATAACTTGAAACAGGGTAAACTTCTCTTTGACTCTCTAACTGGCAATAAGGACACTAACCCGGGTATCTAGCACACTTGGTGCAATTATCAGCAAGGTCCCTCAATGATCTACTCTGGACTGGATCTCTTTTATTTCAATAAAAACTTCTTCTCGATTACTCTAGATTATCAGGGTAACCTGGTTTTAGTCAACCCCCACTGCCCTTTTTGACCACCACCCTATCTATGTCTTTGTCAGTTTTAGAGGAACCCCTGTCCTTAGTAGGATCATCAATCCTAAATTCATCTTGAACACTAGCTTTCTTGATGATGAAGATATCCTTGCGGCCATTAGCATTGTCAGGCTCATTAACTTAAGCCATTATCCCTCCATCTCTCATGCTGATAAGTGGAACATGAATATTCTTACCTGGCAGAATTTATTAAGGACTATTGGGAAAAAGTAGGCTAAGGATTTTAGATTCACTGGGAAGAAGCTTATCTCTAATCTTAATGAAGCCAAGACTTGTATTCAAGCCAACCCAACTGATCCTTTGCTTGTCCCTCAAATTGCTAGCGCAAAGGAAGCCCTTAGACAACACCAGCAGCTCAAAATCAGAGGAGCTAAAATTAGATCTCATGCTCATTGGCTCCAATATGGTGACAGGGGAGCTAAGTTCTTCTTCGACCTCATCAAGCAAAAGCATACCAATGAAACTATTGATAATCAAGAAATTATTGATTTAGAGTGCATAAAAAAGGCCTTTGCTAATTTTTATAAAAATCTGTTACTTCGGAAGATACCTTGGAGGCTAGCTCCCTCAGGGACCAGTGTAGAGCCCTTATTCCTATTAGAATTTTTGGCATGGATGCCTCCCTTCTTAGTAATGACATCTCCCAGGAAGAAATTGAAAAAGCTATCAACTCTCTTAAGAATGATAATACCTCTGGCCTTGACGGTTTACCTGTGGAATTTTACAAAGAAAACATCAATTGGGTTTGTAAAGATCTTCTTGAGATTTATAAGGAAGCCCTTAGCTCCGGTTCCTTAGGTAGCTCCATTAATAGAGGAATCATCAAGTTAATTCGCAAGGATGGGGATAAGACTTTTCTTAAGAATTAGAGACCTATCACTCTTTTAAATGTTTCCTATAAAAATTTTGCTAAAATTTTGGCCCTCAGACTTGAAACCATTCTACTCAAACTGGCTTCATCAAAGGCAGATACATTCTTGAGAACTTGATTAACATTTGGGAGGCCTTGAACTGGGCTAACCACTCTCAACATAACTCGTCTATGTTTTTTTTGCATTTTGAAAAGGCTTATGATAGCCTGGTTGAATGGAATTTTATTTCCATGATGCTGGAAGCCTTTGGTTTTCCTCCTTTTTTTTGTAACTCTGTTAGTATGTTACTTGAAGATGCTCATGCCCAAGTTGATATTAATGGATCCCTCTTTGATCCTTTCCCCCTGGGCCGCTCCATTAGACAAGGATGTCCTTTGGCCCCTGCCCTCTTTTTCATTGTGTTTGATGCTCTCTTTTACATCCTCAGAGATAACTCTCTCTCCCCTGCTATTAAGGGTATTACCCTTCCTGATGAGACCGAGCTTATCAATTGTCAATTTGTAGATGACACTGCTATCTTCCATGAAGTGACGAAAGAAAATCTTGATGCTCTGAATAAGAAACTCAATATTTGTTGTGATATTTCTGGAGCCCATCTTTCTTAGTCCAAATCCATATGTCTTGGATGGAAAGATCAATCGCCTGATTGGTTTAAAAATTATAATTTTCAGTGGGGAGTTCCTCACAAGATTTTTAGGTATCTTGGTATCCCATTCTCTATTGAACCTTCTCTTAAAGATATGTGTCTTTGGGTTAAGTAAAACATCATCAAAAAGTTAAATAAATGGCACAATAGATCTTTATCCCTGGCTAGTAGAGTTCAGGTTTGCCAAAAAATTATCTCTTCTTACAACATATATTATGCCTCTGCCTGGATGTTCAACAATTACCAGATCCTTGAAATTCAAAAGGCCATCAGGAACTACTTATGGTCGGATGGCAAAGGTAACAAGAAGCTCCATGTTGTTAAATGGGAGTGGTGTCATATTGAAAAGCTCCTTGGGGGCTTAGGGTTGAAGGACCTTAAAACTGGAGGCTTAGCTCTTGCCTCCAAATGGATCTTTCACTCTTTGGATGGGGATGATCCTTGGAAAGTTCTTGTTAGAAGTAACATTAAAAGGGGCTTCCCCAAGAATGCTAAATTATGGAAAAACTTACCTTTTTGTGATTTGATTTGTGGTAACTTTCCTAGTGTGGTTCAAGGTTTAGTTGTCTTTAAATTCATTTGGAAAGCCTGGAACCATGTCAGGCCCTACATCACAAACAAGAACTTTCACGATAACAAGCAACTCTATGGTGAAAGATCCATTTGGTGGAATCTACAGTTAGCTGATAAGCCTCTGGCCCTCTCCCAAGGATGCTCTGCCAAGCACTGGTCTATCATTGGGATCACTCAATTTGCTGATATTTTTGAAAATGATAGGCTCATTTTGTGGGATGAGCTAAAACACAGATTTAACATTCCCCCATCTCAAAAGAATACGTACAATATGATTATTAAAGTCTGCAAAGACATTCCTTCTCTCTGCCATGTTGATTCCACCAGATTCTTGAACATTAAATGGCCAGATGGAACCATTATAACCAGGCTTAAAGCCAAAAATATTTACAGTGTTATTGATTATAATGATTCCATCATCAACCATGTCAATAAAGTTTGGTACACTAATCTTGATGTCTCCTCTTAGAAGAAATACTTTGATAAACTGTGGAAAAGCACGATTGATCCTAAGATTAAATGTTTTAAATAGTTGTTAATTTTGGATAGACTCCCTATTAGAAAGGACTTTTCTAAGATGCATTATTGTACTATCTGTAGAACCCCAAAAATGAGGAGACATATTTTCTTTGATTGCAGCTTTGCTAAAGAGATCTGGCTCATGTTTGGTATCTCTTTTCCTACCAAGTTTAATATTTTTGAAATTATTACTAGTTATATTAATGGGATTAAGAAGGACACTAATCTTTTCTAGAACGTTCTTTCTTCTAACATTCTATGGCAGATCTAGAAATGTAGGAACGAGGAAAGGTTTCAGAACATTCCTAGGGTTCTTACTGAGTCTTTTCGAAGTCTCACACATTTTTAAATATTCTTGTAGGTTCATATTACTATGAAAATTGATAAAGACAAATTCAAAATACTTCTCAGAACTGTATACGCCACCTTCTTCACCACTGAGCTCAAGGATGGTCACGTGTGGAGGAGGCATATGGACAACCTCCAACTTTTTGAGCAGACTATCAAGGCGCTGAATAAGGAAATTAGGAAGACTAACAAAGACACCACTGGCAACATGATCCTCTTGCTCAATCAAATTCAGAATTAGAAGAATATTGTTTGGATGGAGGGCAGTATGGGGTGGACTGTGTGGGTGGATGCTCATGAGGACCTGCTCCATTAGTCCTTGTTTCCTTTCTTTTCTCTACTGTTTATGTTGTTTTGATATACACTTTGATACTCTTGTGATGAGGCTTCGCCTCCTGTATTTTTTAACTCTTCAGTGATACTCTGTATTTTGATCTCCTTATATTTAATACAAAAAAATATTTACTTTAACTAGATGAAGATATCATAGGAAAAGATAAATTTTCAAACTTGGACATAACTTCCCTTCCTAAATATCTTGAGTAAACTACTACAACATAAGCACCAAAATTTAAGAAAGATATAATTGTAAAATATGAGTAAATAATTAAAATATTTATTTTAAAAAAATTAAATAATCAACATATAAGTTATTAAGTGTAAACTTAATTTCTTAAATGACTGTATTTACTCTTTAGATATTACAATAAGTACTTTTTATTTTTTTAAATATTTACTTAAATTTCTCACGCTTAAATATAGAAAAATATTTATTTTAAATTTTGGTGCTTATGTTGTAGTAGTTTACTCAAGATAATTAGGAAGGGAACTTATGTCCAAATTTGAAAATTTATCTTTTCCTATGATAATTTCTTGTAAACTAATTAAAATATTATTATTTTGAAATAATGTTTAAGAAATTAATTACTTGATATTTTCTATATTTAATTAATATATTATATTTTTAATTATTGAATATAAAGATAATATTTAATGAATATATTATGTTTTTAATTATTGAATATAAAGATAATATTTTATATATAATATATATTACAATGCTAAATACCACACACTGTATTTTTACAATTAGATATAATATATGATAATTATATCAATAAATATATTCTTATACCTCAAACAAATTTAAGGCATTTGTTGGAAAAATTAAAAATAATTATGACATTCATTATTTCTTTTTATTTTCTCATAACAATTCTTAAAAATATATAAATATTTCCATTGTTACATCGTGAGATCCGTGTTAAAAAGGAAAGAAAGATAAAAAAAAGTCCAAAGTAAAAATTAAAAACCCTAATAAAATAATGGGATGGATACGTCCACCGTGCCCTCATCACATGCCGACAACATGCACTTATCCATAAACTAAAGGACGTATTATTTATTCCTTATTTATTATCGTAGAATAAGGCAATCTTTTGTTTCTTTATTTATTATACTTACCACTTTTCTTTTCTTTTTGGCAATGCACCTTTTTTGTTTGCATAAATGTGTGATCAGATTTTTTTTCCAGTTTCAGACACTTTTTTGGCATGGACAATTTTTCGTCAATGGGCAATGCCCACAGTGAAAGCCTATCGACTTTAATTAGTTTTATATTTAAGATGGTGAGAGTTAGTTTTGAGTGATCTATTAGTATTATTGCTTTCTACTTTAAATTTTGTTGTATCTTCATTATTATCTTGTATGGTGTTAAATTCTTCAATGTAGAATATTTTCTTCTAAACAATTTGTTTTGTCTACATGGCAATTCTATTTTTTTGCTTACACACATTTTTATTACATCATTGGTATTTAAACATTCTTGAGTGTTGATGTCTCATTTATACATCCATTTTATCGTTATATTTCATCCAAGTGTTCTTCCATCTTTTCACTCTTTATCTGTAACCACTCTAAGTGAAGGATGATTCTTCATATTTCAAACATTTTATGGGTAATCTAGGTAATAATTAGGTTGTCATTGATGCCTCAATTACAAAGAAGATATAGGAATAAAAAGGACATGACATGTGGATCTTTCCAATTCAATCTATATCGTTTGACATATCAAGGTCTACATCACCACACAATCACAATGCACAAATAGGATAGTACATTTTCACTCACGTGCTTTACCACATATATTCACTCACCACCTTCTTTACTTGCCAAATCAACACCCTTTGGAATGAAACTAATTGGTAATATATATGCATTCCAATTCATTATTAATATCTTTGTGTAAGTCTAGAATCGATTTGCATCATCTACAACACACAATACTAACCAAAGATAAATCCTTAATCATTTAATGTGTAGTTAGCTTTGTCCCAAAAAAATATGTTAATGCTTGAGAGTGAGAACATGTTATGTATTTTCTATTATTGACTCAACTAGTTCTCTTTTACCTTTGCATGCTTTCTCTAGTTGGACCACACTTCTTTTCAATGGCACATACTAACATAGTGTTCCCCCTATCACTTAACCCTTCTAAAACTTTCATATAATATGTTTTATGTGTAGTCTTACTTAATATACAAGCCAAAATAACCAATTGTAGTAAAATGCAACATCAAAAACCATAATAGTACAACTACATACAAATACCTTCCAATGATCCTCAAAATTTCAATGCCAATACTTCCAGATTTCTACAAATGTGTTATTATTTCAGGAACAATTTTTTCTAGTACATACTCCCAATTTTCCTTCTACAATGATGATATTAACATTTTATAACTAGTAATCTAGCTTCACATCAATGACAGTTTATGTCGAACAACTTCCTCATGCTTCCTTTCATCACTCATCCTTGTGACATGCTCCTTAAGCTTCCTTGACATTAATGGCAACACTATGTTCAACAATGTTTCCATTTGTCATTGATGACAACAAAAAAGTACTCCCCAAGTGCCAACAACAATAATAAACTCTCCCAACTTTGGGAGCCTTTATCTCCCTCTTTAACACCAATGAAAAAAGGACTATTAGAATATCCCTTTTAGACTTTTTCTCCCCATATGTTATGCAATCTATCCACTGTATCTTACTGCATTATATCATAAGGCATTTTTTCTCTTTACGGTGGGGATTCAATGCATAACAAGGACTCCTCTTGAACCTATGCTTCTTCTTGAGTTAAGATGAGGGAGATATCACTCTCATATTTTACCTAAGATACTTGATTGTATCATCATACTTTATTTTTCTGGTGCAAGAACAACTTTCATCTTTATGTTCCAAAAGGCACTTCTTCTCGTTGATCTCACTAAGGTTGTATTCATCACTTTATATCCCACTTCCTTCTACTACAATATTACTAGTGTTTTTTTCTCTAATTCCATATACATCTACATTGAATAACAGATTGTAGCCTTTTACCACACATCTGAATTACACTCCGAAGACTATGTTCTAGACCTTCAACATGCATAACATCATATGTTTTAGTTTTTCCACCATCAAAACTCAAAATGTCATTTTTGGATATCTTTGCAACTAAATTTCCATCTTTGAAACTTGTTTTTCATATTTGATCATGTGGATAGAATATATTTTATCAATGATCCATGAGTTCTTCTCACTCTCAGTATGAAATGTGGAAGCCATCATTTTTTTATATTATTTTTGCTTCATTTTTCATACCTTCTTTGATTCATTATGTTGACTAGAAGAGATGTTTTCTTTCATACCATGCTTAAGAGGATTCACAAAACCACTTCTATAATGTCTTGTAGTATGTCCAAAGCCATTGCACTTGTAGCATATGACATTAAAATCAAACAAAGGTGCAAATATATTTCAGCTCACAAAATTATTTTTCCTTGCAATAAACCTTCTATAATCTACTTCCCGTGACCAAGTTAATTACAATTAGAATAGTAACCATAAAAGGAATACTTAAACATGGTGTTATATGCTTGTCTTCCTATATTTTATCTTTCAAGTCTCCTCTTCTACCTACTAACTAAAATATAAACATATTAATCATGTTATCTCTATTTGAGCATTAAGTATTGTCATTAGTATCAACTAAGATTAGTCGGTAAAAGATAGAATAAGGAGCAATAGGAGCTAGTCGGTTGGACTTACAAAGCCTTCATACCAAGCAGTTACAAGGAAAAACCTAAAGCAAAAATAACACAGGTTTAACCGAAGTATGTTTACCGAGCATCAGAGTATACCGAGCACTGATTCAATGAACACCGAGCATTCTACACACTGAGAATCAATTAATTCACCGAACAGAGAACACAGTGTTTAGTGAGTTGTTCAGGAAATGACATAGTAATCAGTAAAGGCTCATATCTCTATGCAAACAGTTTACATGGATCTATAAACATTTTACCAAGATCAAGGCACATTTATTATGGATGTAATCATTAAATATTGTGATGATTCCTATGTAATAGTTAGATCTAGGTTATTTTTATACACTGTAGATCTTAGGCTTTCTAAGATGTTGTAAACCTAATTAGGTCAAAGCAATTTACTATATAATTTTAATTGATGTCATTTTGACATAAGGAGTCATGACGAGGAGATCATGAAGCAGTAGCTGCTTACAGGACATCAAAATTCAGACAAGGGTTTACATGAATGAGTAGTTATCAGAGTTAGTATTTAGTTTATTAGAGATATACAAGGCTACCGAGAAGAACATAGAGTAATATACTATACATCAAGGTGAAATCTATTTAGTATTTCATAGTTTTGATTCAAACAAGTTCAAGTTGTCATTTACATATATTTTCTTCTATCTTTTAACCATTATAGCAGGATTATAAATCTCTTAACATAGTAGACTTAACCGTCTGTTGTAAATCTCCTAATCGAGTGCACACTTATTTAGTGTTGCTAAAATCCTTTCACAAGGTAGATATAATCAATCTCATGTTACTCCTAATAGGGTAAGATCATCATAAGTGATCACACTTGTAGCCTTAACCAACATACTTTATTTACTGCAGCAGTGAAGAATTTGTGGGTGTCATCCCCATCGTAGTTTTTACCTTCTAACAAGGGTTTCTGTGTAACCAAAATACTTGTGTCGTGTGTTACATTTCATGAATGATTTATTGTTTGCTTTCATGCACTTTACATTTACAAGTTATGTGAATGTATGTTGCAAACAATGGAATTAGTTGGTTAGATAGATACTACTATTGCAGATTGTTAATTCAGTAAAAGTTTTTGAGGGTAATGATTCACCCCTCCCCTCTCAGTACTATATATTTCCTATTCCAACAAATCCATCTCACTATCTTCAATCTCCTTGGATTGATTAGATCTTGAGCTTCCAAAGGTATTTTTATTAAGATCCTTTGCAATCATCTTCATAGGATGCTCAACAATCTCTGTGTTCTGATTTCAATACCAATTTTGATGTGGGTGACCTTTGATTATTAATAATATCATCTAGAATCTAAGTGCTCCTTCCAAAATTCAAATTGTTATTCAACTACCTATTATCTTTCTCCAAATAATTTCTCAAGGATACAACTTCTATTGCAAGCTTTTCACAATCCTTTTATTTTTCTTTTAATTTTTTGTTATAACTTTTTTTATCCTATTGGCTTCTTTTATCTAGAATTTCATATTTATAATAAATTCTTCCAACTCTCTTAGCTTTTGCCTTTGTTTCTTATTTTCCTTTCTCGTTATCTTTAGATTGTTTAGAGTAGAGATGAGTTCACCTTCCAGATCAACTTCAACTTCTTCTTCATCTCCGAAGTTTGTATTTTCTATTTTATGGTCTAAAATATCCATTTCTATGAATGAATCATTCTCTCTTTCATTTTTACTCCTAGAGGTGTAACAATCACACTTATTGTATAATAGCCATTTTCCTTAGAATAGAGACTTTTATTTTTCTTATTCAATATTTCTTCTTTTTCTTTGACTTGTAGTTCTTCTGATAGGAATTTTACTTGTTTTCTTCATCACCATTCATTCTAAGAGGATGTTTAAATCTAATGTGATATATTTAATCATAATTAACATTCTTAAAGGGTAACTTACATTTAGACTTGTCGGAGCCCCTTTTCAAATTCCTCACAAAATTTTCTTCTTCAAGATTCAATCCATCATTGGAGTCAAAATGTTCATTCTTCTATGATACCTTGAAATTTTCTTCTTTGCTTGAAGTGTTCTCATTTACAAATCCTCATCTCACATAGAATTGATATCCTATCTAACTCATTTATTGTCAAATTGTTCAGATTTCATTACCTTCTTCTATCATAAATACTTTAGAGTCAAATATTGAGGATAGGAATCCTAGTACCTATTTAAAAATCATTGGTCCTTTCACTTCTTTACCGAGTCCTCTAATAGTATTCATAATTTTATCAACCCAAACAAGGTATTTGGCAACATTCTCTTCTTCTTCCATCCTAGAATTTTAAATTGTCCTTAGTAGATTTGAAGTTTTGCTTATTTGACCTTGTCATATTCTTCATGGATATTTTGAAGCTTATCCCAAATCTCCTTTGTGGTGTGTATCATCTTGACAAATTGAAAATTTGATAAACCACATAAAATAGGATTTTGTGCTTTTGCATCACTCTCAGAAGCTTTCTTTCTAGCCCAATCTATGGAGGATATTCTAAAACCCCATTATCATCATATAATATTTTATCCCTATATTCAAAAAAATCATAGTCAGATCTACAAAATAGTGGTGTCATGTCTGAAGAAATACATTCTTGTGTTGCCATGTGTTTCATCTAAGATATACTCTAATCTATTAAACTTCACCAAGGAAGCTCTAATACCAATTATTGTGCACACAAATATAGTGATAGGGGGGGTAAATTGATATATGTCAATTTTAACTATAAAAACCATTATAACATCAATAATATTACCAATCAATATAATATCAAAATAAACTATACAAGATATGAACATGTGCATAGATCCTCACAAGAGAACACCAACTTTACAAGGAAATCCTCGAGGGAAAATCTATGATGATAAAATCTTCTTGGATTTACTACCCAAATCCAACCCCATAAAAGAATATTGTGTTACAACTATTTTGAAGGCACCAACCCATGGAAGTTTAAACCCAATGAGGACACTAATCCCGTGATTTCCAAACACCAACCTATAGGAGATACTAATCCCCTAATCAAAATTGAGCACCAACTTAGTTTATGAGATTCTAAACTCAATTACAAATAAGATGTAGGAACAACAAAAAAGTTTGACATGCAGAACTTTCTGATTCAATCTATATCATTTGACTAATTAGATATGTTTCCTAACACAATCACAATGTGGATAGGATACTACATTTTTGCTCACACACTTTACCATATATATTCACCTACCACCTTCTTCACTTACCGACTAAACACCCTTTGCAATGAAACTAATATGTAATATATGAATTCTAATTCATTATCAACATCTTCATATCACCCTAGAATATATTTAAATCATTCACAACATACAATGTCAACTAAAAATCCTTAATCATGTAGCATGTAGTGAGATCAATCCCAAAATAAATATGTTAATATAGGAGTAAGCACATGATATATGTTTCCTATCATTAACTCAACTAGTCCCATTATACCTTCACATGCTTCCCCTAGCTAGTGCATACTTCCTTTCTTTTCCCATCTAATAGAAGTATTGATAGTCACCCAACTAACACAGTGTGCACTTTATTACTTCTAACCTTTTTTCATTTAAAGCAAACCCTCTAAAACTTCCAGATATAATATAATTTTTGTGTAGATTGAGTTTAACTTCCAAAATATAAGCCAAAACAAACAATTACAATAGAATGCAACATCATAATCCATGACAATGAAACTACGTAAAAGTATCACCTCTAAGCAATGAACCTTAGATCTTAAGGCCCAAAAACTTCCAAACTTATGCAAATTTGCTAGTCATTTAGGAACTATTGATGTTCGTACATATTCTCAATTTTTTCTCAATAATGATAACATTAACATTATACAATTGATAATCCAAACTCCCATTAATGATAGTTTGTGTCCAACAAAATATGCCCAACAACTTCCTCATGCTTCCTTGGCATCATTCATCCTTTTCACATGTTCCTCAAGCTTCATTCATATCAATGGAAACAATATGTTCAACAAAAATATGAATCATAATTCCAGTCTAGATATAAAATTCATGTCAACATTACATGACATTATCATTCAAGGATCAAAGAAACCATTCTATTGTCAACATACATCAACATATACATCTAGTAAGAACATAGGGCATATTAATAAGCTATTTATTGAATACACCCCAAGACCAGGGGTGAATTGGACTTTTATCATATACTTCAACTTTTTCAATCATGAATCCACTTTAACCAATCTTAACCAATTTAACAACGAATAAAGATAAAGCAATGAACATACACATGAACAATAGATTTTTATGTAGAAACCCCAAGGAGGGAAAAACCAAGGTGATATATAACTCACACTATATGAAGAACAATATTAAAATACTAATTTTAGGCACAAGGCCAAGAAAGCTCATTTCTCCTTATTTGACTTCCAAGCTAAGGCACACAACCTTAGGGCAAGATAAAAAGGACTTGCAGACTAAAACACATCACCTCAAGGCAAGATACAAATCCACCAAGGATTCATTGTCTTCCAAAAAAATTACATGAATATTTTGAATCAACATGAACAATCCTTCAACATACTTCCTCCAATAATTCTCTAAGTAAGAAGTCATCCTTGAATTAAACTATCTCAAGTGACTGACTTTGTGACAAACACTCCACACATTTGTTATCTCAATAATGATATTATTACTGATATGATCATGAAGGTGTATCATTCAAATTGATATTATTGCTTCTCTTCAACATACATTCACACAACTTATTCCACACACTCTTTTGTTTGATATACACATCAACTTGCTAAAATGATCTTCTATAGATATCAAGTTCTTCATCAAAATCCTCAAATAGGTCAACTAAAATAGAACAAAAATAATTCCAGTCAAATCAGCCACCAAAACACAATTGTGATGAATGCAGTCCACTTTAGGAGATAAAAGGGACCCAAAAATGTCATAACACATCTTCCTAAGTAGATCCAAATGTTCATGCACAAAAACATTTTCTCCAAAGTCGACATCAAATGTAATACTCTAATATGACTTCTTTGTTTGCAACCTTCTCTCTTAAAAGGTGATACCTAATAGAAATGTGCTTATCATTTGAATACATTATCACATTCTTTGAAATGTTAATTACACCTGCACTATCACACATAATAGGAATAGGCTCATCACACATCACCTTAATATCTCTTTGAGTTCACGTCATCCACATCACTTGAGTGCAACAAGATGTTTTGCAATATAAACTCATCCTCTACTATTGATAAAGATACACAATCTTGTTTTTTATTAGCCAAGAGATCAATCTATTTCCCAAGAAAAATAATTCATTGCTAGTATTTCTTATGTCATCCATGCAACCAATCTAATCAACATCATTGTAAGCCTTCAAAGATCTTAACTCAACTTATAACAAAGTCTGGACCAAAAGAATATGATCCAAACAAGGAAACCAAATGAGTGACCAGAGAATGACACAAACCACACTATCAAGAAATAAAATATAATAACTCTTCTTATAGAGAAAACCACCAACAAAAAACTAAATTGAGACACTATACAAGAGTTCTAAGAATGCCCCCCAAATTTCAATACTACAGACATCAATATAGAGTAATGTAGAGAATTCTCTAGACCAATCCCGATATACATTCAGACTATCAACAAATTCCAATTACTAACTACATCAACTGGAATATTGATAACCTAAAAACATAAGAGTGAAACATCCACAAAACATAAACCTTATATCCAAAATTGCAAGCTTTCATCACCAATGTGGAGGAATGTAGAGCATTCTCCCATACATGCTTCAAACAATATTTCCTACATATTACATCTTCTGATATTGTAATATTCCAGAAATAACATGTAATTACCCAACAACAACAATAGAGAACATAGGAATCTGAGGACATATTTGTATGCACCATAAAATGGTCGCCTAGACTTTGGGCCCCATTTATTTAATCTATCAATATCAATTCCTGAATCAATATTTGTCATACATTCAAATCAAATTTATTGATCAAATCATAAATATTTCAATTTTCCCTAAAGTTTGAATATCCCATCAATTTTTAATTAAAAGAAATATATCCCTTTTTAATAAATAAAATAATATTATTTAATTGAAATTAATATTCTTTGAATGAAATAATGTTATTTAATTAAAATCCTCTTTTAATTAAATGGTTTTATTTTATTGAATTAATATTCATTTCTAAATTATATAATAATACCTTATTTAATTAAAAGAGATATTATTCTTTAAAATTAAATAAATGAAATATTCTCTCAAAAGATCTCCTGTGATGAAAAAGGAAACAAATTGAATAAAAATAAAAGAAAATAAAATGTAATTCCATTTTATTACAAACCTTCTAAAAATGATGATTGTTTCCTCTTTTTCATTTATCCCACATTGCTTCTACTTTCACATTCGAATCCAACTTTTCCTATAAAAGGAGACCTCTCATGCTCATTCGATGATCCCGAATTTTGATATCGAACTTATGCTGCAGAATTTCATAGCTTGTAATCATTTAGCATTTCAACTTGCACATTCACATTTTAGATTAATTGCAAATCATTTTAGTTTAAATCCATTACATATAGCTTAATTTCATTTTCAATAAATTAGTTTAGCTTAGTTTGCATTGCAAATCATTTAGAATAGTTTCATTTAGATCAACTCGAATCTCTCATTCTGAGTTGTATTTGCATGGGTAAAATAGGCTGATCTGAGGGCCACATTCAAACCATGCTCTTCTCAGATAGAGAGCTATGGGTCATTTTGTGAGAACTCACTGTTGAGCACTCTCGCATACAAAGACTCATAGAAGTGTGATCACACATCTGTGCACACATTTTTGGCGCCCACCGTGGGGCCCTGAAAATGGATTTCCTTTCATTTTCATTAATTTTCTAGCTCTGAGGCTAAGGGTTTCAAGGGTCCTGGTATACTCTACAGGACATTATTTTTTGTTTCTTTTTTGCCTGCAAAAAAGAAAAATAATAATTTTTTGGCCTTTTTTTTATTATTTTTTTACAGGTTTTCAGGGAAAATTTTACAGGTTCTCTAAACGACAAATTTTTTTTTTTCTGCGAGTCCGTACTGTCTGTGTACAGATTTTCGCGCGAGAGTACAGATATATCCGCGCGAGATTCTGCTCCTGTAGCATTTCTTCGCGCGAGACTGTACAAAATTTCACCCCTGGTTCTGTGTTTTCTCGCGCAATACTGTGTGTTTTCTTGCATGGGACTGGTGTTTCCTCGCGCGGACCCTGTGTTTTCTCGCGCGCTCAAGGTACTTCCTCGCGCGAGATTCTGGGGCAGTGAACTAAAATTTCCTGCTTTCTGTTTTACAGTTTCATTTTCCTAACAAGTTTTCTATTTTCTGTTGCATAAAATAATTTTGTTTTCTGCAGCATAACAGTTTTCTGCAAGACGATTTGACAAAGACATAAAAAACATACTAATGGTGTGAATGCAGGACGTTTGCCGAAGATCATTAAAACATTGTGTTTGCTTTCCTGCTTTATTCACATAGTTTAATTAGGGCTCCGTTAAAATTTCTTGTGGATTTCAATAGTGAGTAGGAATGTTGGCTCTTCATTACATGGAGGTGATGACCATGAATGAACCTAGAATTCTAATGATCTTACTAATATGATGAATTCGTAGGGAAGCGGAGAAAGTTAGCGAATCTTTAGCATTTCTATTCGCCAGGGGATTATGCTCTCGGTGATTAAGTTTGTCTTGTGTGTCTGGGTAAAGAAACGGGCTAGAGAAGTATGCTCTTCTCCCTTTGGGAGAATTAGAAAATCAGAAACCCGAATCTGAGCCAAGTCCTGAGTCACCTTTAGAGGGCCTGCCGGAAGTTGAACCTCCGGGAACGACCCAAGTGAGTACACACCTATTGCCGGTGATTCCACCTCACTATAATAAAGCAAGTTTTGTTGAGTCTAAAGACTCCAAAACCATAGTAACTTCCTTTTCATGACTTTGACTATCATCATGGAAAGGCTCTGTTTGTTGCACTGAGCGGCGCCGCTCCGAGCCCTGCTTGCGGGGGTGTGTGACTTTCAGGTGTTGGTGTGGCTACGAGGCCCCAACTCTGTATCAGAGGCACTGAAGGTTATTATGAACGGAAGCCAAGTAAAAACCTCTTAGTTAGTGGCCTACCCAGTTCATCTCCGAAAGGAGTCATAATCTTTGCACAAGGAGGGGGAAGAATCTCTCCGTATGTTTATCATACACAGATTCCCATCATAGGCATACACCTGGACGTTTGGAGGTGGTTGCGACACTGGCCCCTGCTACAAGGGTAACCTTTGAACGTACACTGTTGAGTCCTTGGAAACACCAAAAACACGGGCGCCCTTTAGGGGGTGACACGGCTGTGTGAGGTGCACGCATGCACATAAGCAATGGGGCAAAGATTTTGACTTCTCACCATTTTCTTTGGTAGGGATAACTATGTGCTTGTTTTTTTGAGTCTTAAACATTGTCCAAAACATCTTCAAACAAGACTCCCCTAATACTATCAAGTTGCTTTGTCCTTGATAGGTCTGTTAATGACTACTGCTTGCTTCACATGTGCTTAAAACAACTCAAAAACACCAAAATTTGCAACCCACGGACATAATCTGGTAACAGTGTCGCCTGCCTTCACCAGAACAAGCATCGCACGGCTTGCCTGAATATTATCGCCTGAGATCATTTTGTTGCATGCCCAGTTTCAGGTGTTTCATAAGCCTTTTTAACATATTTGGTCATAAAATCAGTGACTTACCTTGCCCTAGAAGCCTGTTTTCACTCAAGTTTTCTGATTTTAGACTACTAAGGTGCAAAGCCTTTTCCAAGTGATGCCCAATTAGCTCAAGCATCCCAAAGCAAAGTTACCCAAATCAAAAGTTTACCAAGAGCAAAAAGTTGCCAAAAGAAACCTCAAGAGCTATCAATCCACCATCCAAGCAACCCAAGCCGAAGAGAAACAGCAAACCAGACTTGAGAACATTGCCCATAACGCAAGAATTAAACAGTTTGCTTATCGATTCTGAGTAAACCGTCATTACATCAACCTTGAGCCAGAAGATTGACTCGTCCTGTATTTAGGGTCCTTGTGTCTTTGACCTTTTTGAGATAGTAATCCTTGATCTCATAAGCAATTTTGCTTGAGATTGGCAAGTTAGGAATCGTTTCTGTCAAATAGATAAATTTTTAGACTCTTTTGATAACACACTTGGAGAGTGTTAGTAGTCTCTTTGTCCACTCATTTTCATACAATCAAACTCAAATACACTTTGTGCAAAGTCATCCTCCTGATCCATACGTGCTAGGGTATTCACCCAAAAGGAATTGAGCACCTCTGTGGCAGTGTTGGTTTGCACCTATTTACAAATACTTCTTTTCACCATCTCTCTCAGACAAGAGAAAACTTTCACTATCCTAGTTTGGTATTGACGTTTCTTAGAATTGTCTATTTGCCTGAACTCTCCCTTTCATGTCAGTAACAACAAGATATCAAGTGAGCCAAGGAAAGTGACCCCAGATAGTCTTCAACCAACTACCCCCAGTTCAAACTCGTCAAAAGAGAAAGGAAAAGGAACCAATATTTGACCAGTCACCTAGGAGTAAGTCTGACACCTGGTTTGACCCAAAGAGCCATTTTAGTGATTTGAGTACCCCCTCAGCACCTTCACACTCAGGTATGGATATGAGTTATACCATGACTCGACGGGAGAGGGAAGCTCTGGATCAAACCCTTGATGATATCTATGAAAGACACAGAGACAAGATTTTGTTTGGTAATTCCTCTCATGATGCTCAACCTAGTTCACCCCCCATCAGCACTAGGTACCTAGATGCACATCAACGATCTGACAGGGATGAGAGACGAGCTCACCCAGACCAATGGTCACAACATGAAGACCAAGACAATGAACCTGGTGATGCTCATGTCAATGCAACGTATACCAATGATTTGTACAAACATTCAAGACCAAACTCTCCACTCCGAACAGCCTCAAGGCATACAAGTGAGAGGCTAAAAAGAATTGAGAAGGAAAAACAAGTTGCACAAAATGAACGAACTGCAAAAGAAGAAAAACTTAGGCTTCTCGAAGAGGAACAACGAGCCTTGTTGGACATAGAGAGAAAAGCATTCCAAGAGGAGCAAGATAGGCTATTAGCCCAACAATTAAACACTCAATTCAACAACAGGGGTGCTAACAGTGGAAATAATTCTCCTCCCTCCACCCCTTCCAGAACACCACAAAGTAGAAGGTGGTCACGAACCCCTTCTAGATCTCCTAGTCCTAGAGGAAGAAGGGCCTCTCAGTATGCTCACTATAGGAGGCAAACCCCTCCTAGAAACTCACGACCACACTCCCAACATGCACATCATGGTTCCCAACACGGAGGTGGTAGCTCACATTATGACCTTGATACTCAAGACTTTATGCGAATGCAACAAGAGCCTATTTTCCAACAGTATGTAGATAGGTATTTGGAACAAAACAAAGATAAGTTCTTGGAAAGTCTAATCAACAAGGGTGCCAGAGTCCCTTATGACTTTGATGTAGACAACAAGATACAAAAACAAAGTCCCTCTCAAGAGGAAGAAATCCGTCAAATGAAGCACATGATGGAAAAAATGATGCAACCTAAGAGCTCATTCTCACTAGACTCTATTTGTCCTAATCCATTTGACAAAAGTGTGAGTATGAAAGATTTTCCAAAGAGGGTGGAATTCCCACAATATGATAAATATGATGGCAGTGGTGACCCACATGACCATGTGCGTCAATTCTATACCATGAGCTTTGAATTCCATCAGGATGATTCCTATTTGATGAGGTTGTTCCCTAGAAGTCTTAAAGGACAAGCAATGGAATGGTTCACCAACATCACTCCCCCTGTCAAGACTTTTAGAGAACTTGTTCATAGATTTGTCCAACACTTTTCGTACAATCTATCAAGATCAGTTACTATGTTGGACCTATGCAACTTGAAACAAAATCAGGGAGAACCCTTTGTTACCTTCTTGCAAAGGTGGAGGAGAAAGTGCTCTCAGTATCCTAGGACCATCCATGAGGATGAAAAGATTGACATCCTTGTTAATAACTTGGTGCTTGAAATGAGATATGAGATCAAAAAGATAGTCTTCAATTCCTTCGATACCATGATTGAAACTGCATGTCGAATTGAAGATGTTCTCAAAGAACAAGGCATTTTGACCAGACATAGCAACAATGGAAACAATGGTCAGCACAACAACAAGGATAAAGGGAAGAACACCTACTGGAACAAAAACAAACAAGTTGTCAATGACAGAGTTGTAGACGCTCCCCCACCTAAAGATCAAGCCGTTCTTCACTTGTCCAGTGCAGTTCAAGCTATGAAGCTCAATGCACCTCCTCAACAAGAGAGCAAGCCACGGTATCAAGAGAAGCCTAAAAAGGAAAAATGTCAATTTGCCAAGCTTGGTGATTCTTACGAGGATGTTTTCAAAACGCTCATTGCCAATAATCTTGTGCATCCACAAGATCCAGCAAAACATTACATCCCTGACATTAAGCCACATTGGTGGGATGAGAAGGCTTTCTGCGTATTTCATAATGGCATTGGGCATACCATTGAAAATTGTTGGAAACTCAAGCACATTATCCAAGAAATCATTGAGAGTGGAAAACTTAAGGTGGATGGACTAAATACCAATGCTGATCACAAAGCATTTAAAGAACCATTGCCTAAGTATGACAAGGGGGAAACCTCTAAACAAAAGGATGGCAAGGCTGCTATCAACTACACGTATACAGCGGCAGAAAATGTGATAAACATGCTTGAAGTTGTGGAGCCAAGTGTTAACACAATGAGGAGTAAGGACCCACATGGTTATGACTCTCCCCCTATCTTTGACAAAGAACCTATTGTGGTGCTGAGAGGTCCTCATTCTAGGTCATCTTCCCAAGCCCTGAATGCTGTTACTAGGAGTCAAGGTCCTATCATTCTTAGAGGTCCTAATTTAGGTCCATCCAATAAACCCAAGCAAGTGGCATCCAAGAATGTCACTAAGTCCACCACTGCTCCCAAACCAAACTATAATCTTGTAGATCAGCTACAAAAAATTCCAGCGCAAATATCAATACTGGAGCTTCTAGAGTTGTCCCCTAGACATAAGCAGATCCTTGAGGATGCTTTGCGCACAGCAAATGTCCCTAACGACATAGATATAGACCAATTTCAAGGCATGGTTAACCACATTTCCAGCCCACATTACCTCTCTTTCTCAGAAGATGATGACAAATCCCTAAGCCACCCACACAATCTCGCCCTTCACATTGAAGTAATGATTCATAAAACTCGTGTCAGGCGCATGTTGATAGATGGGGGTGCTGGGCTAAATATTTGTACATTAAGTTTGTTAAAAACCTTGGGCTATTCAGAGGAGGTGATCGACAGTAAAAAGAAGATCACTATAAAGGCCTATGATGAGGCAGAACGAAGTTCCAAGGGGTTAGCTGTCCTTCCTGTCAGGATTGGCCCAGTTGAAAAAGACATCTTGTTCCAAATTGTTGATACTAGACCCCTTGCATATAATATTTTACTAGGTAGACCATGGATTCATGACATGCAGGCAGTGTCGTCTACCTACCACCAATGTGTTAAGTTCCCCTACAATGGAGTTGAAATTTGCATACCAGGGGATAACACTTTATCAGTTAATTCAATCTCAGCTAATGTTCATGTCCCTCTTAATCGAGATGCAGAGGATTATCAAGAAACTTTAACAGACTGTCAAAACAAATTTAAATCAGTAGACCTTGGCATGGGGGGGTATCAACTTGACTCTTTTGCAAAGATGCCAATTTCCCCTCGGTCATATGGAAAACCTTCACAGGAAATGAAACCGTCTTCTTCAGCGATGACACTATTTGCCACATTTGTTGAATCCTCAGTACCAATACAAGATGAAAAAGAGGAAGTAGCTGTTCGAGATTGGATGTACAAAGAGGAGAAATACCAGCACAATGAAAATTTCTCCCCCTCTCCTAAGCCTTATGGGAGAGGATATACTCTTGTCAAAAAGATGGGTTATCTAGGATATGGCCCTCTTAACCACAGATTAGATGCTAGAGCCGAACCACTTAATCATGATCTTTTTGGATGTAAGTCTAAGAAACCGGTTGGCCTAGGCTTTATGAAGAAAAACAAGCACGCTGTCCCCATTCCTGATAAGCGGGATAGCAAAGATGACACAGAATATGTACCAGACTTGACCAATCAACAAGACATGACAGATGATTGGGTTCCTTCAACAAATCTCCTTTGGGGAGATTCAAAAAATATGACTACCAGTACACACCAAATCACTACTGAAGGACATGCTGAAAATTTCATCCAAGAAGGTGTGACTCTTGAAGATATCCAGGCTTCTACCTCGAGGCTTAGGAAACCCAGCTGGTGTAAACATCCTAGCAAGGATTCAGACACAGCCTCAAATGAGTATGAATGGGATTCACTCTCAGATGCAACAGTTGATTTGGATATGGATGTTGTTCATGCTTATAGTACTCAACCCAACGTAGCTAATGAGTCGTGTGTTAGATTAGAAGATTCGAACCCACATGTCACATTAGTAGATGATTCTTCACTTGATGGGATGAATCTTGATTTAGACACCTTAGAGGGATACTCGACAGACTCCGATTCTGTGGTCACCAGAGATGACATCCCCTATATCCTTAATATTGAACCAGACATCAATCTACCCCTCATTAATCCCAACCTTATTGATTGGTCTCAACGTCATCAAGAGCCTCAACTCTTGACATTTTCCAATGACTATGAGATCACTTGCTACCTAAATGCTGTTGAACCTGTAGTCTCTTCCACCAGTGAACCAGCTACCAGCATGACAGAACCAGATGTTAAATACCTTAGTCACAAGATAAAAAGAAAAGAAAAAAAGAATAAGAGTTCTAATGGCGAAAACCACTATGTGGCGGTGTCAGAACCAAAAAAAGTAAAAATAAAAGACGTATCCAAAGGTGAAAACCTCTCTGAGGCACCTACAAATGAGGTACTTGATAGTCTCCCAAGTTATTTTCAAGACAGATCATCAGTATTGGTGGAGCCTACAGAAGCTGTTAATTTGGCCACAGAAGAGGCTCCAAAACTTGTACACTTGGCTAAATCTTTATCACCTCAAGAAAAGAAAGCCTACACTGAGTTCCTCCAAAAGAAGCAAATTAATTTTGCATGGACATATTCAGACGTGCCAGGGTTGGACACTAATCTCATTATGCATCATTTGTCCATAGCTCCGGGTGTGAAACCAGTCAAACAAAAGTTACGAAAAATGCACCCTCATATAGCTCTTTTAGTAAAAGCTGAATTAGAAAAGCTCCTTGGTGCAGGATTCATTAGAGCAATAGACTATGCTGACTGGATTTCCAACATTGTACCTGTTTCCAAACACGATAAATCCATCTGAATCTGCAAAGATTTTAGAGATCTTAATAGAGCATGCCCAAAGGACGATTTTCCACTTCCTAACATAGACATGATAGTGGACATGACGGCGGGCTATGAGATCTACTCCTTGATGGATGGTTTTTCTGGGTATAATCAGATCAAGATTGCTCCTGAGGATCAAGAAAAGACTGCATTCACATGTGCATGGGGTACTTACTGTTGGAACGTCATGCCCTTTGGATTAAAAAATGCAGGAGCTACTTATCAAAGAGCTATGACAACCATCTTCCATGACATGATGCATAAAAATATGGAAGATTATGTGGATGACACCCTCGTTAAGTCCAAGAAAAGAGGAACACACCTGGCTGATTTAGAAGCAATTCTGGATCGTATGGAACAATTTCAACTAAGGTTAAATCCAAAAAAGTGTGCATTTGGTGTTACTTCTGGCAAACTATTGGGGTTCATCATTTCAGCTAAAGGGATAGAAGTGGACCCTGAAAAGGTTCAGGCCATCATAAACATGCCACCTCCTAAAAATGTTAGTCAAATGAGGAGTCTTCAAGGATGCCTTCAATCCATAAGGAGGTTTATTTCACAATTAGCTGATAGGGCACAACCCTTTAACAAAAATCTGCATAAAGGGGTTCAATGTGTCTGGAATGAAGATTGCCAGAAAAGCATGGATCAGATTAAGGATTATTTGACAAATCCTCCTATCTTAATGCCTCCCATTCCAGGAAAACCCCTTATTTTGTATGTCTCAGCTACTGAATCTTCATTGGGGGCACTGTTGGCTCAATTAGATGAACAAGGGAAAGAAAGGGCCATATACTATATTAGCCGCACTCTAGTGGCTTATGAGATCAATTACACAAGTATTGAAAAAGCTTGCCTTGCAGTAGTGTTTGCCTCTCAAAAGCTGCGACACTATATGCTTGTGCATACCATTCATCTTATAGCAAAAATTGATCCTCTCAAATACTTGCTCGGTAAAGCTGCTCTCACGGGTAGACTTGCTAAATGGATGATGATTCTTTCTGAATTTGACATAGAGTATATCGAACGCAAGGCAATCAAAGGCCAGGCTATTGCAGATCAACTGGCTAACTTTCCAATTGAAGATAATATGCCGGTTCAAGTCAACTTCCCAGACGAACATCTCATGTACATGACTGAGAGATCCTGGAAGCTATTCTTTGATGGTTCCTACATGCACAATGGTTCTAGAGCTGGCGTGTTGTTTGTCTCTCCTCATGGGTATACTATTCCCAAATCCTACAAGTTACTATTTCCATGCACAAACAACATAGCTGAATATGAGGCTTTAACAAATGGACTCAAAATGGCTATAGAGTGGAATATCAAAGAGCTACATATCTATGGGGATTCTCAGCTAATCATTAATCAGGTTAATGAGCAATACCAAACAAAAGATGACAAGTTGATACCTTATAAAAAAATGGTTGATTCATTAAGACGGTATTTTACCTTTGTCACTTTTCAACAAATCCCCAGAGCTGAGAACAAAGCGGCAGATGCTATGGCCACCCTTGCTTCACTTCTGTAGTTAACAGAACACGAGTTCAGATATGAGTTCCTAGTGGAAGAGCTACGTTATCCCATATTTGACTCACCCGAAAGCCATGTCATATGTACCATAATCAACCATGAATCCTCCCGCTATGGTTCCATTTACTCCTATCTCCGTGATGGCATCATCCCTGACACTTTCAACTGGTCTAAAAGAAGAAAACTCATCCGTAATGCCTCTCGCCATTCCCTCATCTCTGGTGATTTGTATAGGAGGGGTCTAGATGGGACACTTTTTAGGTGTTTAGAAAAGGAGGAATCTGATCAAGCGCTAGTTGACATCCACGAGGGCATATGTGGGGGACATTCTAATGGTCTTTCCATGGCTAGAAGGTTGCTTAGGGCGGGATACTATTGGCCTACAATGCAGATGGACGCGATAAAATTTGCCAAATCTTGTGAAAAATGTTAGAAACATGGACACCTGATACATGCTCCAGGTAGGGAGTTAATTCCTTCTATCTCTCACTGGCCATTTCAGCGATGGGCCTTTGACCTTGTTGGGCAGATTCATCCCAACTCATCAGGTGGGCACAAATTCATTATCACTGCTACTGACTATTTCACAAAATGGGTAGAGGCTGTCCCACTTTCTGTTGCCTCAAGCAAGACAGTATCTCTATTCATCTTAAACCATATCATCTGTCGATATGGAGTTCCATCTGAAATTATCACTGACAATGGAGGTCAGTTCAATAACAAGGACCTTACACAACTCTGCCAAAGATTCAGGATAAAACAACATTGGTCCTCCATTTACTTTCCGCAAGGAAATGGTCAGGCAGAGGCTTCAAATAAAACCATTCTCAAGATTCTACACAGAACAGTTCACAAGAATGGTAGAGACTGGCACCTACAGATAAATCCGACCTTGTGGGCCTATAGAACGAGTATTCATACTCCAACGGGGGCTACTCCTTTTGCCCTCACATATGGCGCTGAAGCAGTGTTACCTTTAGAGGTTGAGATTCCATCACTGAGAGTCTCTCTCAAAGGTCTGATTACAGATGAAGATTATCGCGCCATGAGATTACAGGAATTAGAACTTCTGGATGAAAAGCGTAAAGCTTCATTTGACCATATGAGGGTCTACCAAAAGCGGATGTCCAAAGCATTCAACAAAAAGGTTCGCCCTAGGGAATTCCAAGTAGGAAATCTTGTCCTGCGAGAGAATCCTAAGAACCAACAACACAGAGAACAAAAGGGCAAATTCGAACCTAACTGGCTTGGACCCTATATTATCACAGCAGCTTTTGGTTCAGGTGCATATCTACTATCTACTGAAGAGGGGGAGCAGCTCCCTACGCCTATCAATGTTCAGCACCTGAAGAAGTTCTATCCTTGATGCCCGTTCTGTCTGGGGGCATCCTTTGTATATAATTATGGTCCTGAAGAAATCCAAAAAATTGATATATGATCCTGAAAAAAATACAAAAAAAAAATAAATTCAAAAAATACAAAAAAAAAAAAATAGAAAATGTGCCTCGGTGAAAACCTGGAAATAGGCGCCTTGGTAGCAAAAATACAAAAAAAATATAAAAAGTCCTAAAAAAACAAAAAACAAAAAACAAAACAAAACTTCCAAGTGGTGAAAACCTAGAAATAGGCGCTACTTGAGGCCTCTGCACCCCTATTTCTTAGCATGCGCTCTCGACACTTAGCCATTCTCCATCATGCCTTGTCCTTGTTGCCTTGGTTTGGAATTAGTCTTTGTCTGTGTCTAGGGGGGGCATCATTGTGTTAGCTTTGGTCTCTTGGATATGCCTGTCTTTAGGACACCTCACAAATGGTGTTTTTCAACACCAACCCAACTGTGCTTTTCAACACAAAACCCCCGACATCGAGTGTTTCTCAACACTTATCAGTTTGGTCTTATCCAATTCGGTCATGTGATCTTACCCATTAGCAAGCATTCGACCTTTACCCTCGAAACTCAGTATCAGTTTACACACTTAAACTTTTTAAAACACTTCAGCCTGAGATATGTCATGATCTTTTCTTTGTGTGCTGATTGTTATTGATTTTCGTTGAGTGTCCTTGTCTAAACAGGTCTCTCCGTGATGCATAGCTAGAGGACTTGGGGCATGGGGCATGTTTTTATTTGCTTTTTGCTTGTGGGTGTTTGTCTTGAACCTCTTGAGTGTTTTTTGTTGTCTCCTTGACACACTTAGGATATTTGAGACATCATCCTTGACTGTTTCTTGCACAACTGTCCTCATGGTTATCCTGGCATTTATGCCTTGATGCGAGCATGGTTTTGCTAAATTAAATTGGGTAAGCTAACATTGTAGTCATCTTGACCTTTATGTCTTTGATGCTCATGTTAGAATCTTTCCACATTCCAAACCGATATAAATCACATTCATATCTTCATAGTTGCATTTGTGACTAGTGATGGTTGTGTGATTGTCCGATGTTCGGTAATAACGGCCCAGTGATGAAAATAAGCTTTCTTACATTCTCTAATGAATGATGAACACAAAATACCTATGTTACCCATGCAAGTACATCTTTGCATTTTCATGTAGCTTGCATTATTTAGGCTTCATGTTAGCATTTGCACTTTTAGGCTGCATTATGAGTTTGAGAGGGTTTTCCTCATCTTTCTTGTGGATTTTTCAGTCAACTGTGGTCACGATCTGTTCTTCATTTCCTTACTTTCTTTCGTGATCTCAATCAAAATTCTCTATCTTAAACAGTTGATTGATTCTATTTCTTCTCTCCATTTCTTTCCATTTCTTCTAAACTTCTATCTTCCATTCACTATTCACCCCACTTCTTTTCTTCTAATTCAATCTTGGGGCATAATCTTTCTTGCTGTGAACCTTATCTTTCATTTGATTTGATCAAATTTATCAATTTACTGTTTCTCCTCTATCTCATTTCGATTTCGATCATGAGGGGGCAGTACCTATCAAATTTCAAACCTTGATTCAGTTTTATCAAATTATCAATTGCTCCTCTTGGGGCAACATTGATTGAGATTCTTATCTCTCACTTTGGATATGATCCCAAATCGACCTCATGTTCAAAGACCTTTAGTTTATGTTTGTCCTGATGTGTTCCCATCCGTCGAACACACATCTAAGTTGTTTTGTGATCCCAGATCGATCTCACATTTCAATTCTTCTTTGACTACATGTGTTCCCAAATCGATCACACAATATTTACCTCCACACATAAGGTTTAAATCAATGAAAACACCAACACAACAATCTCCCCCTTTGTCATTGATGGAAACACTATAAATATGATCATTACCATCAGTACAAAACTCCCCCATAGGAAAACAATTCTTTCTCTTGTATACTCATCCCCTTAGTTCATATCTCTCCATGTATAATTCTCCTCAAGTGCATATCTCTCCCCCTTTGACATCAAGGATAAAGATCACCATTCTCAATCTTTAGAACTAGCTCTCCTCATTTAAAAATTCTACAAAAAATTATTGCACACAAACTACTTGCTCCCCTATAGAGTAGCCATGCCATCAATTTGAGACATACGAGATAATTTTTGAATGCCCCCTAGATAGATGCACCACTTTATGCATCTAATCAAAATAAAGGGGCATTAACCCCTAAATTTTGGTTGAGATACTGAAAAGTATCCTTTGGCAGTGGCTTAGTGAAAATGTATGCAATTTGATAATTTATGGGCACATAATCTAATATGACTTCTTTGTTTGCAACCTTCTCTCTTAAAAGGTGATACCCAATAGAAATCTGCTTATCATTTGAATACATTATCATATTCTTTGAAATGTTAATTACACCTGCACTATCACACATAATAGGAATAGGCTCATCACTCATCACCTTAATATCTCTTCGAGTTCGCTTCATCCACATCACTTGAGTGCAACAAGATGTTTTTGCAATATAAACTCATCCTCTACTATTGATAAAGATACACAATCTTGTTTTTTTATTAGCCAAGAGATCAATCTATTTCCCAAGAAAAATACTTCATTGCTAGTATTTCTTATGTCATCCATGCAACCAGTCTAATCAACATCATTGTAAACCTTCAAAGATAAATCATCATATTTCTTATACCACAAAGTGAAATCCAAAGTCCCTTTCAAATATTTGAATATCCTTTTTATTGCATTGTCATGAGAATTCATAGGATTATCTTGATATCTTGCAACCCCTCTCCTTTATTGGGTTGGGTGGGAAACTCTAGGTTTGGGAAACTAGAGTTGGTAAGGGGGTGGGACTATAGTTTCTGACCTATAATTTCTAAGGGTAGATTCTATATGTAACATGCCCACCCCCCTACAATTTTATGGCACGGGACACCATACATTCTTTCTTAAGTCCACCCCCGCCTTAAATTCCCATGGCTCCAATTATAGGCACTGAGAGAAGGGTGGGTGGGTGGAAGTGGCAACTCAGTGAAAATGATTGTTGTAGATATCCTTTGAAGCCAAAGCATTATCAATGCTTAAATAATCTGAATAATATGAGAGAAGGGGCCATTGAACCACTACCCCCTACATTCCCATAGGAAACCCGCCCCCCAACCCCTAAAATTTTATCCAAGTTGACCTCCCTTATCAACATAATGCATGCATTGAAGTAGTTAAACATAACATTCCTCCAACCATAAGATTGTAAAGAGTCTAATCCACTTTTAGAAATTCCTCATCATTTCTTAAATGAAAACCAATAACCATATGAGTATTAACTGATTTAGAGCTTCTATACCAAATTTATTCAACATATATTTGATACACAACATGGGAAATAAAAATATCACCATCTAACTGAGTAACTTGAAGATTGAGAAAACAAAATACAACTCATTAATAATTGATATTTCAAACTCTTTTTGCATCTCTTTTGCAAACCTCTTATATTTATCAACATATTCACCAAAAATAATAGTATGAACATACACCACAACTATCAAGAGTTTATCTAATTCAACCTTACAATAAAGATTACTATTTGTTATAGCTTTCTTTAAGTTTTGTTGTTGTAGATACTTTTCCAATCTTTCATACCAAGCCATGGGATCTTTCTTAATAGCATATATAAAGCCTTCTTAAGTATTTTAAACTATGTCCAAATCATCTCCCAATTCAAAACCATCCATTTGTTCAATGTAAACTTCTTCTTCAAGATCTTCATTCAAAAGGGTGACTTGACATCCATTTGATACACCTTAAATTTCTTGTAAGTAGAAAATACAAGAAACATACTAATAGCTTACATCCTAACTACTATATCAAAAGTCTCCTCAAAATCTATACCTTTAACTTCTGTGTACCCTTTATAGACCAATCTAGTTTTATTTCTTGTGATTTACCATCTTCATTCAGCTTATTCTGGATCACCCACTTTATTCCTATCACATTCTTGTCTACCAATCTAGGTACTAATTCCTAGGTTTGATTCTTTTTTATCTGATTAAGTTCTTCTTCCCTTGCTTTTAGATATCCATTATATTTGGTAGTTTCCTCAAGGGTCTTAGGTTCCACCTTAGATAAAAGACACACATTTGCTTGTACACTTGCCTTGGCAAGTCTTCTTTGGGCCTAAACTCCTTTATCTTGATCTCCAATGTCTATTATTTTGAATGGTTTATCTAAACATACTTTGCTAGTGTCTTTGGTGATTTTTTTAATCCTTTGTTTATGCATTTGATTATTCCTTTTATTCATCTTCTTTCTCATTTGTAGTGCACGAGACATCTTCTATCTCAAAAATCTCAAGTTTTAGAGCAACTTGACTCCATTCTTCATTCACTTTAACATTTGTTCTTTCCATAAATGTTTTGAGTCTCTTGTTGTAACACCTATATGCTATGCTTCTCATTGAGTATCCAAGCAAAATATCTTCATAAGATCTTGAGTCAAAATTTCCAAGATCTTATTCATCTCTCCTTATGTAATATTTTCTTCAAAAAATTCTAAAATATTTGACAATATCTCAAGTCTTCCATACCAAAACTCGTAAGGGGTCTTATAATGATTAAAACCCTCACTTGTACCCTATTAAGAATATATAAAACAATATGCACAACTTCTTTCCAATACACATTAGGAAACTTAGTA
This sequence comes from Chamaecyparis obtusa, assembly GCA_027943335.1. Classification (NCBI taxonomy): domain Eukaryota; kingdom Viridiplantae; phylum Streptophyta; class Pinopsida; order Cupressales; family Cupressaceae; genus Chamaecyparis; species Chamaecyparis obtusa. The sequence continues at coordinate 24,662 of BSBK01002603.1, read as the reverse complement.
TATTTCAACATTTTCCTAATCATTCTTAAACTATTCTATTCTTTCTTTTAACAAATCCATTTTGCTAGAGAGTCCTAAGAGCAGACATGTGTCTCTTAATACCATGTTATTCATAAAATCTTTTAAACTCACTTGATGTAAATTCTCCACCTCTATCAAACCTTAAATACTTGATCTTAGCATCTATTTCATTCTGAATCATATATTTGAATACATTAAATATATCCAAGGCTTCTGAATTTTCTTTTAAGAAAGTAACCCATGTCATTCTAGAGTAATCATCAATAAGTGACATGAAATACATTTCAACATTTAGTCCTCGTGGTAGGTCTGCATAGATAAGTGTGTATCAGGTCCAAAGGTTTTGTAGTAGCAAACTCCTTGTTCTTTAATTTTGTTCTTATTTGCTTTTCTAATTGACATTGTTTGCACACTATATTAGCAAGCTTGATTATCTTTGGCAAATCCCTCACTATGCGAGTAGAACTAATCTTCTCCATGTTTTCAAAATAAATATGTCTCATCCTTTTGTGTCATAGCCAACAATCACTAATGTGATCCATTAAACAAATTTTTTCTTTTCTTTCCTTAAGGTGATAGACATTTCCATCAATCCTTGTTCATTCTATAACCAATCTTCCTAAGTCTCCTTTTCTTATATCACATCTAGAATCATAAATATTAAGCTTGTATCATTTACTACACATATAACTAACACTAAAAGAAGATTATGACTTAGTAAAAATAACATAATAAAAATCCATAGTCTTCTTCTTACCATCAATTGATATAGTTCCTTTACCATAGATCAGACCAACCTCTTCACCACTGAACTTAACAGATCCTCCATTCTATTTTTCAAGTTAAAAAAACATTCTTCAATCACTGATCATATGATTTTGGCATCCACTATCAATCACCCAAGCTTTTGGTTCTTCTTTTCCATGTTGAGAAGCCCACACAATCAATGATCTTTTAATATTCTCATCAATATGCAAAGTGCCAAACTTCTCAAAATCATCCACTTTCACAACCATAAATAATGTTTGATCATTCAAATCATCAAGATCTTCATCTTTATATGAGTGGCTTCTCTTAGGCTTCTCTTTGTCATCTTCCTCTTTGTTTATAGCATTTCTTCTATAAACATCTTTTCTTTTTCTATCATCATGTTCCCTTATATAGTTATCTTCTTTGAAAGTACATCTATAAGCATAATAACTAATTCTTCCATAATTGAAACATTTAAAGAGTAACTCACCTTTGTATTTTTCTAGTGCCTTTCCTTAATCTTCTCATAAAGTTTTCATCTCTATCATCTATAGTATTGCTTATATTAGTGTTGGTTCCTGGATAGGATTTTACACTCCATGAGACACCAATATGCCTATGACTAATATTAAGGAGGGGTTAGTTCCAAATATGAGAAATCTATAGGCAATTGGACCAATTATAGGGACAAGACTGCCCTCTTCACTTCTGGCTCTGCAGAACCAAGGTGGGTACACCTGATCCAATAGATATAACTTTGTTTTTTACTTAATACTCGATCTTACAACAGATAACAGTGAGAAAGTACTAAATAACAACCTATTATTCATTGACTCTCCATCAATGGGTAGAAAAACTATATAATGCGAGTAAAATAAAGTAAAATGACTGGTATTGATTTTATGTTTCTGATTACAATGATTTCAATCATTTCCCATACAACAAAAATAAGAGAATACAGGCCAGTGCCTTATCCATTGGGCAAATATTACCAGAAAATAGAGTACATACAAATATCCTTGTAATAACTGGTCTTTAAACATAAATACAAATATTCCAATTCTTTCCTACTTGCAGATAATCCTTATGTAAATTTAATGAACACATATCCCACCTTGAGCAATTTTTAATCCAACCCTAGATCAGAACTCAAAGAGAAGATACATACATATTAATCTCTGAGAGACTTAAAGATTCACATAATGAACATAAAGGAGAGGAAAACACTTGGGCTTTGTATTAAGTATAACCTTTGATCTTTTGTATACACTATGTCCTGGATAGCAAGCTTGCAAGACAATAACAACAACCTGTACTTCTTCTCTTTTACTTGATAAGAAATGATACAAAATATTACAATCCTCGACTAAGGGTTAGGGTTTCAAAATTTGTGTATTCTTAACACCTAAAACTCTCAATGCCTAGAATGATCATGGAAAATCCTTTATATACAAGGAGATGCAACAAGCTACCAATCATTCTAGGGTTTACAAAATTTTAACCTAAAAACTTTACAACAACCCTACTAGGTTTACAATAAATGCATTGATTAGATTTGGAGAGATATTTGCAGATAGCTACCTTGCTTTATGTCTTCAATTCTTTCCTTGGTTTCCTCAAGCAAATATGATCACCATCTCTTTGTTGTCATCCCTACAATAAATACCTCTTTATATCTCAACAACTCTTTAAGATTCAAAAAGTTGCAGCTTTTGCCTGGCTCAAGAAGTAGGCGGGACATCTACTTTTTCTGCATGAGGTATGTACTAGTACCTCCATCTGTTGTAAACCTCCTCACTTGGGAAATCAAAATTTGCAAACTCTGCACCTTTGCTAGATAATTGTTCCCACTTCTCCTCTAGCTGACTGATTTCTCACTGAATAAAATCAAACTTGGACTTAGCAGAAATTAATGTCTCAATAGTGTGTATGAAAACAAGGTATTCTCCAAAGTTAAAATGCTAGTCATTCTAGTAGAAAAATCATCATCTATTTGTGCTCTCCACTTGATTAACTCCTTTAGTTCACCTTTTTTCTTGAAAACTCCTGGGATTAAATCATAGCAAGGGAGTGTCAATTCCTTTTTCAATAAATTGGACTTTCTCTCAAAATCATTCAAAAAGATACTATGCTCCACAAGCTTCTTCACACTTTGATGCAATGGTTTGATTAATGGGTCAAGATCAACTTGAGCCTTAGACAACCATCTGAATAACCTTACATTTGGGGATCTCTTAACCCATTTATCAAAAAATGGCCCTAACTCCTCCTTATGCTTGTCCAATGATGTAAGCAATATCTTTAATCTCCTAGCATGGTCAAATAGAATTGTGGGATTTAGATTGGTAGCAAATTGCATCACGGCCTCTGTAACCTTTTCCTCATATCTCTGCTCTAACAAGCTTTTATCTTTCAAATGCTCTTCCCTCAGCTTGTCCAACTCTTCCCTTTTTCTTCCGAAATGACTTGTTTCTTCAAGCAATTGTTGCTTGTCCCAGCTGACCCTTGCATCTATATTTGTCTCTGGGAATGATGATGGTGGAAATTCAATGATAAGACTTGATGAAGAATCCACTGCAGGCCTATCAACTATCATCAACTAGGGTGACCTGTGATCTTGTGGTCCAGACAATTCTGCAATCAAATTGTCCTTCTGGATCAGTTCTACTTTGAGCTCATTATAGGACTTAAGGATAGTTTCAAACTTAATCCTTAGCTCTTCCTTTTCTTGTGCATTCTTTTCTACCACCTTTACATTAAACTTGGCAGTATCCAAAATGATGTTTGAGGCTTCAACACCTGAAGTCTCACCTACTTGTTGCACTAGTAAATTTCCAGTATACTCTGAAGAGAGAACTTCTCTCTTGCCTTTATTTTCTTCCCTCTTAAGGGACCACATTACCAGGGCTACATGATCATTGGAGAAAGTAATACCCCTAGCAGCTTGTTTTTCTTGTTCTGCAGTAGCAAGGGTCTTTACTTTGCTTCTTATAACCCGATAAAAAACTATTGCATCTGCAATGTCCCACTCAGGAAGAATCAACACTCCTACAGTGTGGACCATAGCCCTTCCCTCCTCAGGGGTGATCTTTTAAAACTATCCCATCATCTCCCCCTTGGTCTCATTTTCAATTTCAATCATGTCCCTATCTGGGAACTCCTCTTTTTTCTTTTCACAAATCTCTTTAAACTAATTTATTTTCATTCTCCACAAAAATTGAAGAAATGCCCTATTCTTCACAAATTTATCATTGGCAATAAAAGAATCACTAGCCTATTTCAAAATTGGGTTAATTTGTTTACCCTCAAACTTTGCAATAGTAAGATCCATTTCTATCTCCCTAGGTGCCTCCGGTATTCCTTCTTGTAGTTCATCACTAGCAATAAAAATATTTCCCTCATTGCTTAGTTGCACCAATTGCTCAGCAACTCCATGCTCATCTAAATGTAAGGGGGATTGAGAAGGAGAATATACATCCTGTCCTAGCCTTGATTCTTCTTATCTTTGCCTCTTCGGAGAAGACCCCTGTGCTATTGTATCATCTATAGGTCTCTTTCCTTTGGAAGAAGATGGAACATTTTCATCCCTTTGTTGAATTGGGAGAAGAACACTATAGCCTTTCCTTTGTTGCATGGTGTAAGTTCCTCTTGGGGTCAATTTTATGTACCCAGGCTGGCTCAAAATCCTCCTGGCTCTCTCAGGATCTGCCTTGCTCACTACAACCCTCTTCTCATTCACTGCCTGCATGATTCCCTCAAAATGCTCCATGAGAGCATCTACCTTCCTAGCCCATGGCTCAAAATTCTTTAGTGGGTCATAAGTTTTATCAAAATTTCTAATAAAATCTACAGTCTTCTTTTAGATTATCCATTTTTCTTTCTTAATCTCTTGAGTTTGGAGATCAAACTCTTTCCTTATTATATCTTTAGGAAAATTAAATTGATGTTCAAGAAGAGCACACCTTACCTTCTCTCTAAACATTCCTGACAAGAAACCATCATTATCTGCACATCTGATTGCTTGGCCAAACAATAGTATCAGAAACCTAGAGCAATGGACTGCCTATTTCAGGATTGGACACCCCAAATGATTCCTAAATGCATTATTTGGTCTCATTTAATTATCGACCAGGGATGTAAACTTGGAATGGTATCTGCAAAGTATATGCTTCAAACCTCCTCTTCTAAGCCTATCTAAGGAATTCAAATGCTTATGCTTCAGGAAAACTATACTAAAACTGGCAAGCAAATGTATTCTAATCAAAGCAGGAAATCACAGTTAGGAACTACTCCAACTGACTGTGCTATAGGAATAGGCTACTAATTTTGATATTAGTAACTACAGGAACAACAAAGTTCTAAAACATATAAATGAACAGGAAAATGAACTCTACACTAACAAAACAATTCACTCATCAAGTGGGCCCCCTTGAATGAGTGAATGAGAAGTACAATCAAGATGAAAGTTGCAAACTTGAACTGAACATTCTATTCATCCATAAAATGATTACACTTGATTGAAATAGTATGCAAAGGTTCTATTAAAAACCAGTTTGTTCGACTAACTCCAAAAGAGTCACAATAGTCGATTATTTAAAAGGAAGCTACAACTAACTCCTAAATCTATGATCACTTCATAATTGAGGATCGGTTACAACTCATAAAGTTTCATAATAGAAACATCATTGACTATAAACATTCCTAGAATATAGTGCACACAAAATCTATGCATTGCACGCAACAAAAAGTATTGACTTGCTTGCGGAGATTCTGCAATCTATGGTTGGCTTTGATGACTCCCACGCCAGTATGCTGGTCTTTGAATATCCACGGTCAATTCCTGCAAAACAATCAATGCGCACATATCCAACCATATACATATATATTGATGCAGGAGCATCCTGGGTGTAAGAGCAATCTTGCATCACCCAAAAAAATATTTCTGTTTTTATATTCAATAAGGGTTATTTTGTGCAGAGCTGCTATTTATGGAAAGTTACTATTTTTGGTAATTTTCGTATGTGCTCAGAATGATCTGATTTCTTTCTTAGAGGTTCATTTTGGTCATATAAGTCTGCCAGTAAAGTTTCATTGCCAGATCAAGTGTATATTGGAAGATATTGAAGATTTTCGGTATTGGCAGCAGGGTACAGAAACTTTGAACTCAGTTTTGAAGGCTTTAGAGGCCCCGGATGAGGTCAAAAATTTGGGTGACGGGCGCTTGCGCGGATCAAGCCTGTAGAGCGCTTTGTGGCGTTTCTGAAATGGGGTTATAATAGCCGAGCGGGTCAACTGGTGATGACTTATGGTCTTCGGAAGTTGGGCCACCTGAAATGGCGAAAAATAATTTTCTTCAAAATTTCTGTTCGGGTTTCAAAGGTTATCTTGAGCCGACTATGATGTAATAAAATGTAAAATAAAATAATTCTAAGTTTGGTCGGCCTTATTGGCTAAAATTCTGGAACCTTCCCAGGCGGTGGATAATTGCCTATATAAGGAAGGCTGTATTATTGTCTTAGGCAGTTCAGAATAGTTCTGGGTAGTAGATCTGGGTAATAGTTCGAGGCTTTGTCCTACAGAATATTGTAAGGGAATGCCCATGTGGCTTTGCATATTGTAATTCTGAAAGTTTGTAATTCCACATTTGTGGAGATAATAAGAAGCCAATTTTCTGTTCTTGCATATTGTTGTTGTTTCTCTATTTCTGTTATGTGTTTGTGGTATTAAGGGGAGCACCCTTCATCATATATCCACATCATCAATATTAGGAAAATGTGTAAGTCTTAATTATCACTCTTGCAAATCCTATGGCTACAGGAGGTAACTACCCAAAACATAGCTTAGGAGAGAAAACATCTATTAACATGTATAACTATTATATTCACCATTTCTGTCCATGAATTTAAGCAGATATTATGTCTTAAGAAGTATCCATATTTCCATCTTATGTTCACACACACATATATAACATATACATAGAAACCATAAGTTCATATGCTTAAAACCATAAATTCATGTCTATGTGCAATCAACTTGTTCTAGAAAGAGGATAAAAAGTAGTGAAAAAGATGGCTATTTAGGAGCCCATCATTCCCCCCAACTGAACTATTGCTGGTGCCCAACAATCATGAAGTTTCAAATCCTAGCACAGACCCTCAAATCACTAGTTGTTCTCTGTCTAGACTCATCATGAACATAATCAAAGTATCCATGAGTCTCTTTGAATTTTTCCCAATGCGGAACTTCAGAGGCCATGTCATAATCTGCTGCACTATCGTTCATTGCCAACAATGGTTGTAGGAAGAGTGGAGGTTGAAACCTTAAAGGAAACCAATGGTTAAGGAGTGTCCTTCCCAACATAATGTACCATGGATCCCTTCTTGTGGCAAGGGTTAGATTCTGTGGTGAATGAGGTTCCATTTTCTTTAGATCCTATGACATCCTTATCCACCTCTGCCTGGAGGCATTAATTGTTTTAGCAACATCTCATGAGGAATGTTGGTCCCAGTCTGCAAAGGCTTGTTCTCTCACTGGATAGATCTTATTGGCTCCACTAGTGTTTGCTGTGATAGAAAGCCAGTCAAAATATGTCTGCCTGGAGTGTTGAACTTTAGGCCTCATCATCAAAGGAGTTGACATTTCTTTTTCTCTATATGGCATAGCCTGGTGTTCTCTACTTATCTCATTCTACATCCATGACATAACTACTCTTAACTGTACATCCCCTACATAAAGGAGTGAATTCCACTCCGTGTCATCAGGTACTGCTAGATTATGCAAGTATAATTCACACAATAGGTTTTTTAGAGTCATTGGGGTAGACTGAAAGGCATAGTAAAATTCATGGGGAGTTGATATGGATGGATTGAGGCCTTCTACAATTCTTGTTAATTTAAAATTAACAAGTTGCTCTTGAAGGAATATTGCATACATCGGTGAGGGTGATCTACATTCCATCAGCTCTGGAATTAACCCTGTAATCTGATCAATTCTCCATTTCAATATCTCATTCTCATCTGATTTCTGCTCCAACTAAGAATTCTGCTCACTAATGACTCATTTCAATTTTTCCTTTTCTAAATTCCATTGTGTCTTTTCCCATAACAATTGCTTGTATAAATTGATCCCTGCAGCAAGAGGTGTAGAAAAATCTGGTGGGGGTAAAGGTTCTTGATTGAGTATGTCCACCCATTTAGATGGAAATTGAGGAGTTTTAATTGTTTTCTTTAGTGCAGAGGACTTCCCCTTCCATAAAACAATTGCCTTTATTACATTGGTTTCCTCACTAACATCAGCTGCCACTTTAGCCAGCATTTCTAACTTATCTTGACTGCTCTGCTAGGGCACTTCTTCAATAATTTCAGTTCCAAAGTCAGGAATTTCTTCTGAATTCATACTAGTGTCCTGCTTGACAGTATTATCTTCAAATTCCTCTGTGCCCTTAGAGTCCTTGTAACTATCAATCAGAATGTAGTTAACTCCAACTCCAGGATTAACCTCTATTTTTGGACTTTGCTCTCTTAATATAGTGTCACTGGCTACAGGTTGATGAAACAATTCCTTAGAAGAGGAGTTTTCCAAAGACTCATTTTCTACAGATTCAGAAGACTCAACATTAATAATAGGAACATAAGCTTCAACATCTTTCTCAGAAAGCCTTCTACTTCTTCTCTTAGGGGGTATGGATGAGCTTGGAGGACTCTTCTATTTTTTTTTCTTAATGACTACCTCCTCTGCCACTTCTTCAGGAGGGTTCTCAAAATTCTCTTCAAGAGGGTTCTCAAAATTCTCTTCAGGAGGGAATTCAGGATTCTCTTCCCTAGGGAAATGTAGGGTTTCTTCCATATCATCAGGATTATCACCAGGCTGAGGTTCTAATATTTCCTCTTCTAGTTCTGTTATTTTACCCTTACCCTTCCTAGATGCAGACCTTGTCCTTACGGACGGTGAAGATTTAGGAATATTAGGAGCTTTTGTACTTTTTTTTCTTCCTCTAAGAAGTAGAGGCTCCAACATTGAAAATTCTTTTTCTAGGTGACCTAGAAACGGAAGGAGAGGCTTCAGGATCATTCTCAATTCTTTGAACAATTTTACAAACCCCAAAAGATGTTTTCTCTCTCCGACCAACACCATGACCTCTAGGGTGGACTACACTAGGTTCAACCTCATTTATTTGCAAAAATTCCTCCCATGTCCCAACCTTTTGTCTATTCACCTCCCTTTCTACAATTAATTTTATTAAGCAATGATGTGAAATAGACTGGTTGCTTCCTAACTGGACTAATAAAGCTTGTTTTTTCACAATGTTAAATAAGAAGCTGGGAAGATTTATTGATCTATTATTGTGCCAAAGATGACTAAGAATTTGAAGTGCAAAGCATATAGGTATTTGTAGCGTCCCTCGTAGGTGAAGTACTAAATAATAAATGTGGTTGGCTGGATGAACTCCAGAGGCAAAGATAATCACCAAGTTCCTTGCTTCCTATCAACATCTAACTGAGAATCACCGTGCAAAGTGAACTGTGCTCTCGCTGAACGCAGGTCAAAATCTTTCACCCATTGTTCACCTTCCTGAGGTAAACCAGTCACTTCAGCTACTACATCTTCTGTGAGCTCAATTTTCAAGCCTTTAACTTCTGCAAACCTGTCCTTCAAGGTGGACATAAATTGTAGAGCAACTTCCTTGTTAAACCCTTTAAGGCTTAAACAATTATCCAGCCATCCTCTCCTTCTAAACATTTCACAGGTGGGCGCATCATTTAATAAAACCATGTGGTCCACTGGTTCATGCCTTTGAAGGTCACCTCCCATTACTACTCTCAAACAATTTTTGAATATGTAGAACTATAATTCTCGCAGAGTTCAATAATGGCAAGTCACAGACCTCAATGCATTACGAAACAAAATGTTGCAAAAGAAAAGATGGCGTACAAACTGGAACTTGATTCATAAAATTAAAGATTTGTTTGCACGAAATCTAATGATATGAGTTTTACATAACATCTCATAAAAGCTCGTGCGTGCCAAGGCTGCCACCCTAAACACGTCGTAGCATATAATTAGAAATCAACATCATATTTTAATATCTTTAATTCACTTTAAATGTGATGATGCAATCATAAAAGGATAGATCATCAAGTCATGTCGCATACATAATTCAAAGACATGATCTTTAATTTTACATGCTAATTTGAGATTTCAAAAATAGAATAATTCCCCCCACCAACTAAGTAATGGCATGGGTCCCGCCAAGCCAAGTTAAGCAAGAGTGAAAAATTAAAATAACACAAAATCCTAAAAATTAATGAATAAAAATAATATATGTACGAGTATATGTGGCACGAACTTGGAAGCACTCCAGGAAGAGTTGTTCAAAAAACTACACTTGCATATGAAGTGATGGGATGGGGCGGATGGGTGGAAAAAGAGAGAAGGTGAGATGAAAACTTATTATGGAGAAAGTATTCCACAAGATGTGAAATATTTATTATGGTGTTCTTGAATGGAATCAAGAATCGATAGAATCCTGGGTGGAAGACCTAGATTCTTCAGTTACAGGATTGCTTACTTCAGTTGTGCTCTGGAACTGCTTCAAGAACTCATCACGGCTAATAGGTTTGTGGTAAAGTTTCAGATGATGCCCATTGACAAGTAATTTAAATTGAACATAATCAATTGTTGAAAGTTTCATTGCTTCATTATCAAATACTAATATGATCTCATAAGGCCCAAGCCATCTGGTATGAAATTTCCCGGGTGTGTGCTGGTATCTGGAATCATATAATAGTGCCCAATTGCCAACAAAAAATTTCTTATCATGAATGAACTTGTCATGCCATTTTTTCCTTTGCTGCTGTATCAACTCTATATTGTGGAGAGTAGACTACCTATATTCATCTAGTCCATTTAATTGCAGTAACCTGTCTTGTTGTGCTTTGGTGATATCTATATCCAGTTCTAAAGTAGTGCAAAGTGTTTTATCTGGAATTCAATTGGCATAGAGGCAGATTTTCCATATACCAACTCAAAAGGAGTAAACCCTATGGTGGTTTTTCATGTGGTGTGGTAAGCCCATATGGCTTTAGGAAGACAGGTAGCCCAATCCTTTTTATGCACAACAACTATTTTTGTGAGAATGGATTCAATCTCCTAGTTTGTGATTTCCACCTGACCATTGGCCTGAGGATGGTAGGGTGAAGATTTTCCATGATGCACCATGTACTCCTGCATCAACTCTGTGATAAGGTTAGAGGTGAATTGTGCCCCTTGATCTGTGACAATTTCCCTTGGTACTCCAAATCTAGTGAATATGCATTCATAAAGAAACTCAACAACTTTGTGATCTATGGCATGTCTCATAGCTTTGGATTCAACCCATTTTGTTGCATAATTAGTACATACTAAGATGTAAGACTTTCCATGAGAAAAGGGCTCAATAGGTCCAACAAAGTCAATACCCCATTTTTCAAAGGGTGTGACAACTACTTGTGGCTGTAGGGGCATTTCATCAGTCTTTGTAGGTCGTCCCATACGTTGGCACCTATCACAGTGCCGAGTATGTTTTGTTGCATCCTTATGCAATGTAGGCCAGTAATACCTAGTTGTCAAAATCTTGTAGGTTGTCCTCTTTGCGGAAAAGTGTCCTTTGTAAGGCTCATCATGGCATGCCCAAAGGATGTCATAAGTTTCATCCTCTCGAACGCATCACCTTGTGACTTGGTTTAGTCTTGTATAAAACATGAAGCCCGAAATCCAAGAGAAGTTAAAGCTCTTTTCAACTAACAGACGATGTTGTTTAGGAGAAAAGTGAGGTGGCGTTCTCCTTATAACAAGGTAGTTGGCTAAGTCTTCATACCATGGATTAAAAGAATCAATAGAAAATAAGTGCTCATCAGGGAAACCATCATCAATTGCTATAGGATCATCTGGCACTTGCAGTCATGACAAGAAATCAGCCACTACATTAGCCTTCCCTAGTTTGTCTATGATCTTTACAAAAAACTCCTACATGAGGAGTAACCAGCGTGCTAGTCTACCACTAATGGAAGGTTTATTCATTAAGTACTTGATAGCTGAATGATTAGTATAAAAAAATACTTCATAGCTTGTGATGTAGTGCCTAAATTTATTTAGTGCATAAACAACTGCTAACAACTCTTTTTCAGTAACAGTATAATTCAATTCTGCTCCTTGCAAATTTTTACTAATGTAGTAAATTGCATGTTCAATAATACCTTCCTTTTGTCCCAGAACTGCTCCAATAGCATAGTTAGATGCATATGTGTGGATATGGAATGGAAAATTCCAATCAGGTCCTCTGAGAATAGGTGTTGTTGTTAGCACATCTTTCAACTTTTGGAATGATGCTTCACATTCCTCTGTCCATGCAAATTCAGCTTCTTTCTTCAAAAAATTATATAATGGTGCTACAAGTTGGCTAAAGTCTTTTATGAACCTTCTGTAGTAACCAGCATGGCCAAGGAAACTTTGGACATCCTTCTGCTTAACTGGTGTGGGGAGTGTGTTGATAACTGCAATTTTTGCAGGGTCAACTTGAATTCCAAAAGATGAAAGGTAGTGTCCTAGGACTACTCCTTCCTCCATCATCATGTAGCACTTCTCACTATTAAGAGAGAGATTGTAATCTTGACATCTCTTAAGAACCTTTTCCAAGTTTTCTTGTGCTTCTTCAAATGTGGTGCCATGAGTTGTAAAGTCATCCATATAGATTTCAACACAATCGATAGCTATTCAGAGAAAATACCTAGCACTACTCTCTAGAAAGTAGCTAGAGCATTACATAATCCAAATGGCAATACTGAATATGCAAAGGCTCCCCACGGACAAGTAAATGTTTTCTTGTCCTGGTCTTCTGGTGATATTTGTATCTGATTATACCCATTGAAGCCATCTAGAAATGAAAAGTACTTTTTACCCACAAGATTGTCAGTTACTTGGTCAATGAAAGGTAGTGGAAAGTGATCCTTCTTAGTGGCTTTATTAAGTTCTCTATAGTCAACACAAAATCTCCACTTTCCTCCTTTCTTTGGAATAATTACAAGAGGAGAAACCCACTGACTATCAGAAATAGGATAAATGAAAGCTGCACTAAGAAGCTTCTGCAACTCGGTCTTAACTATATCTCTTAAAGCAGGGTTAATTCTTCTTTGAGCTTGTCTCACTGGCTTGTATTATAGGTTGATATATATTTTGTAAGTACAGATTTTGGGATTCAACCCTTTCATGTCAGTGTAATCCCATGCAAAGGGTTGCTGACTATCCTGTAAAAGCTTGATAAGACTAGACATCTAGGATTCTATGAGGTTTTTATTAACATTCAGCTCCTTTCCTAAAGCAATCTCAAGTTTCTTAATTGTTTCTAACATCTGAATTTTTGCTATGGATGGAGAATTTATCTCATGGGGTAGCAAGGTATGGAGATAATCAGGTGTTGCAGGAAGTTGAGATGTGGGTTGCTTGGGCAGTATTGTTTGAAGGGAACAATTTGGATCATCACAAGATGACTCCTCTAAACCATATTGGTTGGTAAGGATTGCTGCTAGTATATCATCTTCTTCTTGTGATACCAGGAATGGATTTCTATCAATGACCATGAGTTTTTGCACAGAGCTTACTTCAAGGGTAGCATCTGCTAAGTCTGGCCAGACAATTTGATCAAGTTCACTTTGGTGTTTTGTAGGAGAATATAGAGTTAACTTCTTGGTATTTATTCCATCTGATATGGTCATCTTCCCTGAATGACATGTAATGAAAGCATCAGCCATGGCTAACCAAGGCCATCCTAGGATTAGTGGATATCCTCATAGGGTGGCTTTGGGTGACATGACTATAAAATTAGAAGGGTAGTCTAAGGAATCCAAAGTAACAATAATATCCTCCACCATACCATCAAGCTTAACTATGGAATTATCAGCTAATTGCAATATTGTTGGTGTGTCCCACAAACCAATGATACTAAGTTTCAATAGAACTTCTCATCATAACATTAATTGATGCTCCCAAGTCAATGAGAACATTCTAAATTTGAGTACCATTAATGAAGATGCTTACCACTGGACTTCCTAGATCTGAATACTCGGGCATGACAACTTTGCTTAGCATGAGATTAGAGAGCTGGCCTACGACATGGACAGTATCAGGGTCTTTCTTTTTTCTTCCAAGTTGTTTGATACAGGCTTCTTTAATTGCTTTGGTATAAACTAAAATTTCTTTATGTGCATCCAACAAGGGAATCTACACTATCATTTGATTGAGCTGATCAATCAAATCAGTGGCTATAAGATTCTCTTTTGGAGGAATAAGCTGAGATAGTCTTTGTGAATAAGGAGGATTCTTAGGCACTGGTGTAGTTTGAGCAACATGTGGAACATCAAGAGGCTTGTTCATGGGTATGTCTTCAACATTAGCAACTTCGGTGATTATTGGCTCCTTGGGTGCAGGCAGTGTAGTTCTTGATCTAAGATGGATATCATTTACATGCAAAGAATAAGCTTGTTGCTTATTATTAGGATTTGGAGTGGGCTGAGATGGAAGTTGAGTTGGCTTTTGAGGATTGCTATTTGCTACAGGAGGTAGTGACATAATAGCTTGCTGCTGAGGTGGAGGCATTGATGCTTTTTGCTGATTAGGCTGATTGGGTCCCTACTAAGGTTGTGGTTGCTAGCTACCATGAGGTTGCCATTGGCTATTCTGTTGTGGATGCTAATAAGAGTTATACTATTGTTGGTATGGGTTCAATGGTGGTTGCTGCGGATAATCTTGGTTATAGTATGGTTGTTGATTAGACCAGTTATGATTCCAATTCTAACCCTGAGGAGTAGAATTTTGGGGGTTTTGGTTTGACCAATAGCTATTATTATTATAACCAAAATTATTTAGTGGGTCTGGAGGCATACCTTGTCTTTGAGCCCATGGATGCCTTTGAGCAACGTAGAAAACTTCTCCATTCTCCTCATCTATGGCTTTGAATTCGGTGGGCATTGGGCTAACATCCACAGATGTAATCATCTTACATTTGTAGTTTCTCTTCTTCTCTCTGCAATGAGAACAAAACTTAGCAAGCACAACATCTACCTCTTCCTTCTTCCTCCTTGCTTGCATACTATCCAGCTGAGTGGTGACATCATTAATGATATCTTGCTTGAAGTCAGATATCAAATTAGACAACTCCACTTTGGATACTCCTGAACCACCATTGGACTTATATGGTAGGTCTCTAAGTCCCCTACCCTTCTTCAAAGTGGCCCTTGAATAATTTTGACATATATTCTTTATGTCAACCCAACCTTTTTGTGTGATATCTCCTCCTGCCATTAGGTCTAGAGCCTCAATACTTCCATCATTCACACCTTTTAGGAAGAGGTGTTTCTGAGATGCCTCATTTAGCTGGTGTTGTGTATTACATTGTAGGTTGAACATAAATCTAGATACATAATCCTCCAGTGTTTCATCCTCCTTCTAAGACATTTTAAAAATATCATCACCTTTCAAATCTTGACCTCTACAGTACTCTTTGTACTTCATAAGAAACATTATGTGCATGGCATTCCAATCTGCTATAGCATTGGCACCTAACCCCATGAACCATCTCAAAGCAGCTTCTTTTAGAGTTGATGGAAACAACTTCAGCTTGTGGGCATTAGTGGTATAGTCATAACTTTGACAAAGAATATCAAATTCAAAGAGGAAGGTCTTAGGGTCCTTTGTAAGGAGGCCATAAAATTTGGGAAGTGCAATAGTAGGTATATTTTTCAAATTTTGGTTGCCTTGTTGTTGAGGTATAGGAAAAGGAAAGGGAACCTGAGCAACCATTATGGGAGGAGGACCTTGTGGTGGTGGCTGATATACAACAAGAGCAAGTGGATTATCTTGATATTCAGGTTCAGCAAATAGGTCATTTAAATGTAGTGATTCCTCAGATGATGAAGAGGATATGTGTTCCTGAGCATCAACAAATGGATTTTCACAGGGTTCTTCTTCTTCATTTTCACTTTTTGGTTCTTCAACTTGAGGATTAAATAAATCAAATGGCTCTCCTTGGTAGTTATGGGGAAGAAATCTCCCAAGGTGATCTCTCCTTCTATGCATAAAAATGCTTACTTAAGTACTAGATTAAAACCAAGACTGCAACTACAAGGATTAGTTTGAATTAACACCATCCCCGATAGTGGTGCCAAAAATTCTTGGCCAAATAATAGTATCAGAAACCTAGAGCAATGGACTGCCTATTTCAGGATTGGACACCCCAAATGATTCCTAAATGCATTATTTTGTCTCATTTAATTATCAACCAGGGATGTAAACTTGGAATGGTATCTGCAAAGTATATGCTTCAAACCTCCTCTTCTAAGCCTATCTAAGGAATTCAAATGCTTATGCTTCAGGAAAACTATACTAAAATTGGTAAGCAAATGTATTCTAATCAAAGCAGGAAATCACAGTTAGGAACTACTCCAACTGACTGTGCTGCAGGAACAGGCTACTGATTCTAATATTAGTAGCTGCAGGAACAACAGAGTTCTAAAACATATAAATGAACAGGAAAATGAACTCTACACTAACAAAATGATTCACTCATCAAGTGGGCCCCCTTGAATGAGTGAATGAGAAGTACAATCAAGATGAAAGTTGCAAACTTGAATTAAACATTCTATTCATCCATAAAATGATTACACTTGATTGAAATAGTATGCAAAGTTCTATTAAAAACCAGTTTGTTCGACTAACTCCAAAAGAGTCACAATAGTTGATTATTTAAAAGGAAGCTACAACTAACTCCTAAATCTACGATCACTTCATAATTGAGGATCAGTTACAACTCATAAAGTTTCATAATAGAAACATTATTGACTATAAACATTCCTAGAATATAGCGCACACTAAATCTACACATTGTAGGCAACATAAAGTATTGACTTGCTTGTGGAGATTCTGCAATCTACGGTTGGCTTTGAGGACTCCCATGCCAGTATGTTGGTCTTTGAATATCCACGGTCAACTCCTGCAAAACAATCAATGCGCACATATCCAACCATATACATATATATCCACATCATCAATATTAGGAAAATGTGTAAGTCTTAATTATCACTCTTGCAAATCCTATGGCTACAAGAGGTAACTACGCAAAACATAGCTTAGGAGAGAAACATATATTAACATGTATAACTATTATATTCACCATTCCTGTCCATGAATTTAAGCAGATATTATGTCTTTAGAAGTATCCATATTTCCATCTTATGTTCACACACACATATATAACATATACATAGAAACCATAAGTTCATATGCTTAAAACTATAAATTCATGTCTACGTGCAATCAACTTGTTCGAGAAAGAGGATAAAAAGAAGTGAAAAAGATGGCTATTTAGGAGCCCATCACTGACCATAGCTGTAGCCATCCTGTAGGGCTACAAGACTTTATTCAAATGCACCCAGCCTCCCTTAGTAATTACATACTGGTGTGCAATTGTGATATCCAGGAACAAAGTTCCCCTCCCCTTACCAATAAGGGTTGTTTCTTGCAGATCACCAATATGCCTCAAGATCTTTGCATACCCTAACTTCAAAGGAACCTAGTAAGGTAAAATGTATGGCACCCTTTTGCAACCATATATTCTAAAACCTATAGAAACTGGATACAATATTATGTCACCAAAATTGTGTACAAAAGTGATATCTTGGCAATACTCCTTAGGTCTGATCAATCTCAACAATTCTCTTGGGATTTTGGGATTTTCAAGATATAATAATGTCCTAAGCCTTGAAGAAAAATTTCTATGAAAGACAAGGAAGCTGGCCTCTGTCCTGTCCCAAGACAAATCTATTGTCCACAATTGAACTGGAAGGGTTTCTCCATTCTTCTCCTTGACAATGTTAACTATTGAACTAAAAAATTGTTCACCCTTGTACAAGAAAATATGCATTAGCATAGAGTACCACCCAAAAGGCCTACTTATCTTCATGTTTTTTATCCCCATCAATCCATCATGGATTAAATCAGCAAGGTGAGAAGCAAAATAAAAAAATAGTGCCAACTGTGGGTGCAAAGACTGTACCATCATAAACATATACGGAACTGGCATGTGGGTTGCCTCATCATGTCCAAGAATCAAAGTCAAAGACTTGTACATAGCTTGTGCCTGTAAAATGAATAAATCCAACCTGAAAGGTTCAGGTGTACTAGGGCTAATCACACACATTGATCCAATTTCATCAAGGAAATCCCTTAAAGGTCCTGCCCTTAAATAATATTTCTGTGCTTCATATATTTCAGTGAATTCTTTAAAATCAATCTTTTCTAGTCCAATAGAAGGATCATTTAATGAAAACACCTCTCTAATCTCATCTTCTGTAATACTTATTAGGTCATTTCCATTTATGTCCTTGACACATCTAGTCATAGGATCATAACACTTGGCGATCTGAATAAGGAGGTCTGCATCCATGAACACTCCAGGGACAACTAATTTCCCTATATCAAACTGCCATATATTGTTGAGGGGGGCATACAAATTCCTTTGAGAGTACGCTACCCTAAAAAATATAAAACCATTGTGATCTTTCCCTACTCTAGCGTCTCTCATCCAAAGACCTCTATCATAGAGCCCTTCTTTTACAGAGTCCCTAGGGTTTCTTGGGACTAATTCCTTCACCTTTGTTGGTCCATTCTTTGAGTGTGGGAGTAGCTACATCAAATCTTCAAAAACACCTCTATCTTTATATTCTATCTTCCTTGATAATCCCCTCTTAGGTGGCATCTTAACTAGGGCTTTCAAAATAATGCGCGAGTACTAGAGAAAACCCTAAATATCACCTAACAACTATAATCAAGAAAAATAAACTCTTCACACTTCTTTCTGCTTAAAATTTTATGTGATGCTCAAGTTAGAATTTTGGCCTACCAGACACTTTGAAAATCTTCACTTGAAATCACTCTGGAGAGAAAAACCAGTCTCGCTTGCCAAGATATTTTGAAAGAGGTCAAATTTTCAATAATCAAACTAGGGTATATAATATTTTGCCAACCGTTTGCAAATCATTTGCACGAAACTCATTAAGTTCACCATTGTCAAAAATTGGCGGCTTCAACGTTCACAAGACACGAGCAACGTCATAGAATAAAATTTAAAATTCGAAATCGTTGATCCACTTTTCTTTTCAGCGCATCAGCCGGTCAACAAAATCAGCCGCGTAAACCTTTGTTACTTTCCCCAAACTAGTTCTCAACCAATGAGAACAGTCCAATTTAACTATGTGGAAAAAGTAACAAAACTTAACTTTGATCGGAGCGGACATGTGTCACCTTGTCGCGAAAGCACAAGCATAAGATCTGAACACTTTTCCTTAGCCATGTAACGACTGCCGTAGATCTTTTCCCAACTTATCGCACCTTTACCATTTCCCAAAACGATGACCCCACCTTAGCTTTTGAACCTTTCATGAATCAAAAAATTGCCACGTTGGACAAATCAGCAGGTGGACCCCGCTTTATTCTATCTTAACATTAGAGATATTGACAGCTGCCAGATCACCTTTACTTTGACCAATAAGAAACTAGCATGTCAACATGACCTAGCATTGGAGGACCCACTGTATAGTCCACACCCTGATTATAAGATTGAACGGTCATCACTATACCGCAAGCCTTAAGCATCATACATCTTACCTTAATGGTATAGCGACAACTGTAGGATCAATTTGAGTTTTATCTATCTGAGAAAGCCGACCCCACTTTATTACATCACCTAGGATAGGTGTCAACCTAGAGAACTACCACGGAAGAAAAACTGTTAGAACACTGCAATGCTAGAAAAGGTCTTGATCGGATGCTTGTCACTAAAGTGTGATGATTAAAGGGTAGTCATCTTGCCCCAATGGTATAATGACAACTGTAGATTGATCCCGATGTTTAATTGATAGCAAACTTTTGAAGATGGGCTCGCTTGGACACATGTCATCCTGTCACTAAAGCGCATGTCAGAAATTCTGACAACCGGGAGCTCGAGATTTAACAATAGCCACAAGTTTTAAAAGGTTAGTCATTCGAAAATATTAACGGGAAAACTAAGGTCTTGAAAGAGTTTATTTAAAAGGGGACCCCGCTCGACAACCTAGTGACATAACGCATAAAATGGTCCTCTTTAAAGGGGTCAGTATTGCACATGCGTCATTAGGAAATGTTAATGAGCAAAAAGTAACACTCAAACATAGTAGAGCTTAGGTCAAGCTAGGGTTTTAGCCATAATACTTCACAATTAGGTCTAAGAACCTCAGTTTTCAAAAGTATGAGGATAAAAATTTAAAACAGTATTAACAGGTTCATCTTCTGCCTTCTTACTAACTTTGAATGTAGCTTCATTTTCAATATCGTCATATTCAAATTCTCACATCTCAAAATTAGAGATCACTCCAAAGAGTTTATCCAATGTATACTTGTCTATGTCATGTCACTCCTCAATAACACCTTAGGTCTATAGGATTTTGGAAGTGTTTTATGCACTTTTCTCACAGCTTAATTTTATTCAATAGTTTCACTCTAGTACCTTTGATTCCATTTACTACCTCTCTTACCTAGTGCAAGAAACTATCAAGGTTTTCTTATTCTAACATATTTAGGTTCTCAAAATTTTACTTCAAGTTCTACATCTTTACTTTTTTTATCTTTACATCTCTTTCATAAATACTACTAAGCTTTTATGAAATATCCTTCACAGACTTGTAATGCATGACCTTAAAAAGTTCTAAATCTCCCAATCTACTTATGATTGCATTTATTACCTTGCCATAATTCTCATGTAATTTTATCTCATCCATATTTGTAGGAGGATTAACATGAGCAATATATCCTTTCACAATAGAGTCCCATATTCTATACGATTGAAAGTTCAAATTTGAAATTTCATTCACGTGTTCTAGAAAGCACAATTTGTGTCATCAAACTTAGGAACCTTGTAACCTTCTTCTTGTGCCATCTTGGACATTCCTTAAGAGGTTAAGCTTCTCCTAGAGGAACCTTGCTTTGATACCAATTATTGAAAATACCCCAAGACTGAGAGGGGGGTGTCCAAAGAAATTTATCTCAACCAAATTAACAAGAAGGGAAGATAAAGAAATGAACATCACCATACACATGAACAATAGATTTTTACATGAAAAAACAAAGGAGGGAGAAAACATGGTGAGATGCAAATCACACTATATAAATAACACTTACAATAATAGTTTTAGGCTTGTAACCAAGGAAGCTCACTACTCCTATTTAACCTGTAGGCTAAGATGAAAAACCTTAGGAAAGATACAAAGGACTTATAGACTTAGACACATTGCCTTAGGGTAAGATACAAATCCACCAAGAAGGACTCACTATCTTTTGGCATAGTACACGAATATTATGAATCAACATGAACAAGCCTTCAACATACTACCTCTAGTAATTATCCAAGAAATAAATTGTCCTTGAATCATTGTCTCAAGCGACCAACTTCATGATAAACACCACCCACACATCTATTATCACAATATTGGTATTCTAACTGATATGATCATGGTGCAATATTCAAACTAATCTTTGTACTTATATTCAACACATATTCACAATAATTATTCCATACACTCTTCCACTTGATCCACACATCAATATGTTGAAATGATCTTCTATATATATATAACAACTTAGTCATCAAAACCCTTAATTAGGTTAGTTAAAGTAGAACAAAAATGATTCCAATCAAGTTGCTCACCAAAACATAATTTCATTTAGTGTGGTCCACTCTGGGAGAAAGGGATCCAAAAATGTCATAACACATCTTTCTAAGTGGATCCAAATGGTTGACATGCAAAAACACATCCTTATAAGTTGACATTAAACATAACGTATAAAAAAACAATATATTACACAACCAGTCAGACCAAAGACATAATTCAATGTAGATTTTCACCCACCCTGATAAGACCTAAAACAACATCTTAACTCAACTTTAAACAAAAGTCTAAACCAAAATAATATGATCCAATTAGGAAAACCAATTGAGTTGGCTAGAGACCAACACAAACCACACTATCAAGAAACAAAACATCATAAATCTTGTGGAGAAAACCACCAACAAAAAACTAAACTAAGACACTACCCATGCATTCTAAGCGCATCCTCCAAAAACTAATACTAGAAAAATCAATGCGGAGAATTCTCTAGACCAATCCTAATAGACATCTAGAGTGTCAACAAACTCCAACTACCAACCACATCGACTATAATGCCAAGGATCTGAAAATATAAGAGTGCAACATCCACAACACATAAACCTTATTGTAATGAACCCCGAGAGTTAATCTATGTAATAATGATGAATAAACTAGACAAGCAATATATTCTAACATATAAAATGTTGATAACAAATTCACATTATGAATAAAACACTAAATATAAAATTAAATATAATATTAAATATTAAACATTGAATATCAATATAAAATGCTAAATATTAATATTAAAACATTATTAAATATAAAATATTAGATATTAGCATTCAATATTATTAATATAAAATTAATATTAACATGAAATGCTAAATATTAATATTAAAATATTATTAATACAAGAGTTGTGTTACAACATGAGTCTCGCCAAATGAAAAAAAACAACAGAAAGTGAGAGGAAAATAGCTTTGAAGGAGAGTAAGTAACTCACCCATGTACTTGCTTCACAAGATTTTGCTTAAATAAATAAATTATCATTGCAAGTGTAATTTAAGCAAGGATATTAAATATTACTTAAGAAATATCAAAACTAATATAACTATTAATATAATATATTAATAACTAAAATAACTAAAATAGTATAATATGTTAATTTTCTTATTTAATTTAAATAACTAAAATATTGAATATATTTGATTTGAAGATAAATATAAATATATAAATTTTAAATTTTATATATATATATATATATATATATATATATATATATATATATCACTTTTGGCTTGTAATTATAATAATTATGTGAGGTGTATTTCACATTATGAATATGATTAATATAAATAAACAAGTGCCACGTAGTGGCTAAGTACTTGCCTTTAGTTATAGTTTTAATTATATTAGTATATAATTTTTAAAAATTTAAACTAAATAATTATTTAAAATTATCTAATATATTATTAGGTTAGGTTAAATATTTAGTTTATAGTTATGTATTTCAATTAGAAATATAATTAATTCAAACTTTAATTTAATTTATATGTTAAATATATAATTATTAGTAACAATATTCATAATTTATATTTATAACTCTATTAATATTAATATAAAATAAAAAAATATTATTAAAATTTATTAATATATAAAATAAATAAATAATATAGAAATAAATATTTTTGACTAAATTTACTTTTATTAAAAAAAATTAAATTATTTGAAAACAAAAATTTAATACTTAAAGTGAGAATTTTAGCTATTTGTAATCTTCAATATACCAATTGCATTCAATATACCATTTATAGCTTGCCTTAAACGAGTTTATATACCACCAACGACAAAAATAGATGGATGAACTTGTTGTGCTTAATAATATGTGCTTTGATTTAAACTTCTTTTACTTTTTTTTTTTTTTGATCGATAAAAGGCCGAGGCCCTGTATAATTTTTATTAATATATTATAATTTTTTTTTTTACATGTGACCCTCGCTCACTGCGGGTGTTGGTAGGAAAGAGCGGGGTGGAGAAAACCTCCAGCCTAGCCCGGGACCTGAGGTCCTGTACTTATTACAATTTTACATGGGCATACCCACGACTCAACCATAGTTGAGATTTTATAGTATCATAGTCCTCGTTGGCAATCTCACTACTTATATAAGAAGAGTCCTATATCTATTCAAAATACAAACTTTCAATGGGCATACCCCATTGCTCGATAATATCGAGTATTTAAAGATACAACTATTACATTTCTGCTTTTACATGTTGCATTTTATTGTTACATCATTTAGTATGTGGATTTGAAAACATCCATACTGGATATATATGATCTGGTGCTATAGGTAGCTTCTTGATTGCGTCCTCCCTGAAAAACACAGCAAAATTCTACCATACCTACTGATTAAGGGTTACTATAAAAAAAACGATTATGTAAAGACAAACAAAAATTACTATTTACCTTCTCTTATTTTGACTTTGAGGTGTCTGCTGCACTGAAAGAGTTAATGCATAAGTAAGCCTGATTAATCAAAACTTAAACCTGACAATCCATTATATCATATATGTACAAAAGGGCTACTCCCATTCTTACTTAACAATTCCTTTGATGTTCACTTAGTATTTGAGCATCATGTGTCTACTATCAATTGGATTAACATCAACTTCTTATGCTAAATCAATTTGTTTTCTTCCCATCACAGGATATGTATTCAAATGTTATTCAACATTTCAAGTATTGCTTATGCTAAATAATATTTGAGCATATTTTTTATACATTATTATATATATATAAATGTATATGTGTATGTATATGTATACATATACATATTACATGTATATATATATACATACATACATATATGTATGTATGTAAATACATACATACATAACATACATACATACATACAATACATACATGTATGTATGTATACATACATACATACATACATACATACATACATATATATATATATATATATATATATATATATAATATAATATATATATATATATATATATAAATACATACATACATACATATATGTAATATATATATATATATATATATATATAGTATAATTATATAATATTACATATATATATTACATATATATACATACATACATACATATATATATATTTGATATATAAGTATGTATGTATTATATATGT